>CM076581.1:495974104-496574104 GCA_034641835.2 Pinus albicaulis | reverse complement strand
CAGATAGTGGGTTTTTAGGCAGCGTGCTTTCCCTAGACACATCTTGTGTTGTGAGATTGATTGTCTCTCTCTCTTAATTGTTATGTGAGTGTGCGATTGTGTTTTGTTTCCACAAATTGTAGAATGATTCAGTATCCTTTTTTTATTAAATTCTAAGATCATATTGAATCTCGTTGTTATATTTTATACAGAACCATTACAAGAATGACCTATGTGAAGTGATGGCACATCACTTGCGACTAGTGGTAAAGCATGCAAGATGTCCAAGAGAATAATGAAGACAGATTCTCCTTAGAATTTGTGCACCAAAGACAAACATCTAAGGTATAATAATCCTAATTATTCCAATGCTCCTTTTGATTACAAGAATATTATAAATGCTAAAAATTCTTGGTATAAGAAACCATGCATGTTTTGTGGTTGAATAACCATAGTGTTTCCAAGTGTCTAAAAATAATGGCTTTGTATAAGAAAGCTATGTCGACCAAAAAGGGAACATGACATGAACACCCATCTCCACATCAGAAGAAAGAGAAGGGAAACAAAGGTTGGATGTTGAGAAAAAATTTCACTTATTGCAACAAAGGTGGACATCAGGAAGCTAAATGTTGGCAACTCCATCTCGCTAGTCAAAAACATGACAATTGAAGAGGCTATTGAATGTGATCAAAAACTCTTTGCTCATGTCTGAAAAGGTGGAAAAATCAAGTGATTTGAAGCATGGAAATAGTTACATGTAATCCTAACTATCATGTGTTACAGGAAACATTGGCACTGCAACATGAGAATTTGTCATGAGAACCTGTCAAGAGGATTAAAAATATTTTTAGTTAATTTTCATTAACACACTTGTTTTTGTTAATGTTGCTAATTTGTTGTACACTGACATTAGTTGGAGTAATAAATGCATAAGGATGTGGGAAAATTTAAATAGGTAGTAATATAGTTTCATTTTTCATAATCATTGTGAATCTTAAATGATGAAGAAAGTGCACAAAACAGGGTGGAAATGTAATAGACAAGTGGGAAGGCATTTCCCCTGCTTGATGTCTAATTAATAAAATTTTGGAGGCCCAAAATACTCTCCGTGGGGAGGATTGATCTAGGAGGATCCCAAAAAAGGCCCAAAAACAAAAGTGCTAAAATTTTTATGGAAATAGTGCCAAGTTAAGAGCTCGATGAAAAAATTCCAACACAACTTGAATTGCATTAAACAGAGGCCATATGTAAAAGTTACGGAATTTTGAAGTTCACACCAAAAAATAAAGTTGGACAAAGTGACACATGGCATATTCATACAACACTATGTGGAAATACCTACAATGACACATGGCATTTGTATGTTGATGCGACAGGATAGGTGGTAGCTTGGAAGATCAACATGTGGCATGACATAGCAATTATGTGGCATTGAATTGGTAGATTAAGTGGACCAATGAGAGTATGACATGTGGCCCAATCAGAGGGTGCCACATAGCACCTCAGAATGAAAAAATTGGTTATGGTCAATGGTGTAAAAACTGATGCTAGTAGAGATTGAACCCTTACCTATTGGGAGGTAGGCCAATGGTTCAACTATTGGGCTTTGTAATGTTAATGGCACATTTCTTATTTAAAATTTGTTATAATGATAAACACCAAATGGGGAGGCCTGCGGGTTTGACCCCACGACCTCCAACAATTAAACATCACACAGTTAACATAGTTTCAATGGACCACAATGAACCCATAGAAACCTCATGAATGAATTTTATTTTATTGGCCCATATCGCAAGAGATGATCCATCGAGCAACACCATATTATGATTGGGTTACGTATTATTTCATGATAATGTATTTTAACCATCCGCCAAATAACATGCCATGTGGCTTGAACATGATTCAGTTGGATCATAAATTATTATAACAAAATTATAATGGCACAATCTTAAATGGTTTAAAAAAATATGTTCCATAACAATTGCACCCAATACAGGATAAGATCGATAGCCCGTGGGCTCAACCCAGGGTTGTCAACCCACATTTTCATATATATCAAAATGTTTTCCATTTTTCCACAAGCTTTGGGTGTGAAATTTTTTTAGATTTGAATTATTTTAAGCATGGTTTAAGCCTATGATATTTTTCATAATAAATTAGTTTTTATAGCTCGATCTTTCAACAACTAAAGGAGAAATTTTGGTGGTATTCGAGGCCACTTCCCAGTAGCAGAGAGATTAATTTTATTGCAAATTTTTGAGGATTTTTTTTTATGTAATAAATAATTTTAAGGCTTAGTATATGAATAATAAAAGAGGCCACTCCCTTGGAGTCAAGACTTAGAGACATAGTCCACACTAGACAAACTTTGTTATCAATTGGGTTGTGTTCCTGTTTTCTTCTATTCTCAATCCTCTGTGTTTGTTTTTAATTGCAGCTTCATTTAAGTATTTCATGATTGATTCAATTTCTAATATGGTTTAGTTTAATCATTTACACTTGAAAATTTTTACAAACCAAGTCACTTTAAAAGATACATATCATCACTTCACCACCTGAGACATATCTCAAACCCTATCCAACTGTACCTCGTAGGTACCTCGACACATGCTTTGTTGTAACCCAATGTCCATGCCTCATCTGAACCATAAACAGGCTCAGTGTATTCACTACAAAGCAAATATTAATCCTAGTGTTAACCAGGCACATCAAGGATTCGATCAATTTCCTATGCATCATGGGATCCACCAAATTTTAATTTGAAGCAAAATCACTCATCTCTTCACATTTTTCACCATAGGTGTAGCCAAAGACTTCCATTCCATCATAATGAATCTATGAAATTTAAACTTCCCTTGTTCGAGGAAGATCTCATCAAGTTTCTTCCACACCTATAATCCCAATAAATAGTGCATTAGACCAAGACCCTTCATCTCGAACTCCAAGGAAAACTCCCTCTTGCACCCAACGATGAGCATATCTTTCGTAGTAAATAAAAATCATCCACATAAAGCACCAAGATCAAATGATTGCCATCGACAACCATGAAGTAAAGGTTAGGACCTGCAACTCTATTAGTAAATCCCAAGATCATCAATTATCCATTAATCCTGGAATATTATGTCCAGGGTGCTTGCTTTAGCTCATACACGGCCTTCTTCAATCTAAAAACATGGAACTCCTTCTCATGTACCTCAAACCCCTAAGGTTTCTCTAGGTATACTTCCTCCACAATCATACTATTGAGGAAAGTGGTCTTTACATCCATTTGATTTATGTTCCAACCCATAATTAAAGCAAGAGAAACAGTAGTTCCAATAGAAGTGTACCTGGATATTGAAGAAAATGTCTCATCATAGTCCACTCCCTCTTTCTAAGAGAACCCTCTCACCATGAACATATCCTTTTACTTCTTAGTGCTACCATTTGTTGCATGCTTGATCTTATAGATCCACTTGGAATTCACCATTTACTTCCCTTCTGGCCTCAAAACTACATCCTACACAACATTCTTCACGATGAAATGATACTCATCCAATATGGCATCCTTCTAAACATGTTTTTTTGTTGCATATTCATAACTGGAAGGCTAGAAATCAATGATGTATAGCTTGAGAATCTTTGTGGTCATTTACTCTCCCTTAAAGTACCTCTGGGAGTTGCATGTACTTTTGCATCCTCAAAAGTGTCAGCAACATCTCCCAGTAGATCCACTATCTCTTCTAGCTATGTTGACTCCTCCTAATAGTTTAATGATGAAAATATGGAATAGATGGACCTGTACCTGTATCCTTCAAATCCTCCTACTCCTCACTATCAATCTCCATATGAGACTCACATGAGATGATATTATCATATGTTATGGCATAGGCTAGACGTGTTAATAATATGCACAATCCTCCCTCTCAAACACCAATCACTCTTGTTTAGTCTATTCTCGAGCTCTTATTCCATACTATAACTTGACCATCTACAAATGCAACTCTATAAGCTCTATCCTCCAATATTGAGATAGAGATCAAGTTCTTCTTCAATCCTGGTACAAACAATAAATATCTCATGTGTATTAAATCTTTAGACTCTAGATGAAGAGATGTTTATCAAATTTCTTCCACTACATACTTGACATTATCTAGAAGTTCCACCTACCAATCTAAATCCTCCTCCATCAAACCAATGAGAGAATATCGAAAACCTATCATGTGCCTAGAAGTACCACTATCTACCGGCCAAACATCATTATTATTAGTAATGGTTCCTAAAAGAATGGAAGCAAAGGAAAATTCCTTTTAATTTTTTTGAGGTGGATGCTCATCATTATCATCATCAATATCGTTTATTGGTGCATGTTGCTTTACCTTCCTTTCCCTCTAAGGACACTAGGATTCATAGTGTAAAAAATACTAGTAATTGAAGCACTTTATCTTTGACATATCCTTCTTTTGTTGATTTGGAACTAGAGAAACTATTCTACATGTATTATTCTTATCAAGCTTCCAAAAATTTATTTGTCCTTTTCCTTTCCTCTCACGAGCTACAAGAGCTTGAGTTTCTTCATCCTATGGATTCTACAACTTGTTCTTGGATAATAGTGTGGCCTCCTCTTGGACACAAGTAATACATAGCTTATCAAACTTGGGAATTTTTTTTCATGCACAAATCACCTGAATAAATGGATCCCATGAGGAAGGGAATCCATTGAGATTCATTGTAATAAGCTTTGTATCATCAATGTTATCTCCAATGGCTCTAACTTCATCTCTCAACTGAGAGACTTTCATAAGATAGTAAATAACATAATCTAATCTAGACATCGTATAACACTTTGAATTTTATGCCTCAAGGTTAGCTTCCTATTATTTTTTCTACTCTCGTACAATCCCACCAAAGCATCATACACTTATTTGGTAGTCTTCAAACCAGCAACATGAGGAATCAAGAGATCCTTCATGGAATCTATTAAGATTCTCCTTGCCTTGGCTTCATCCTTCTTATACTTGAATATCTCCTCGGTTCCCTCTAGATCTAGAATGACTTTCTCCACATGATCCTAAAGCTCATTTTCTTCCAAGATAATAAGTACCTTGGTCTCACAAGATCTGAAATTGGTGGCACCACCAAACCTGTCTTCTACTCTGATATTTGATGCCATTTTGACAAGAGACTCAAAAACAAACCAAGTTGTTGAATATTATCTCTTAGATCAACTTCAATGGTTTTTCTTTCAACAAATCTCTAATGCAATTTTGATTTTTCTACAAGAATTAAAGTTGATACAAATTTATGCTAGATAATTATTTTCTAATGATCTTCAACCAATATTTTATGCCTCTACAATCATTGAATAACCATGCTTCATAAAATATCACTACTAAATTAAGAGAAAATAGTAAATATCTTAGAAATATAGCCATGCACAATAGATACAGTAATTTTACCTTAATAAAAAAAACCTTCGGAGAAAACCCAACAAATTTTATTTATGAGAAATTATTATTCAGCAAGGTTTACAAATCAACAATTCATCTAGAAATATATACCAATAATCGAAGTCCAAATACTAATCAAACCAAGTTAAATAGTAGAAATTCAACATTGTTCAAACCATCCAAATACAAATAATTCACACATTTGTCAAAAAACTAAGTTGCAACAAATAGTCTATGATATACGATCAATAAACCAACATTCTACAGTTAAACCCCAGTCAAAAAACTCGGTCAAATAGAGATCAGAAGCTCTTTTAATGTCCATTTAAACTCTATCAAATAGATACTCTTTCTCCCCTTGTGCAGTTGTCCAAGAATTCTAATAAGAGAGAAGAAATTTGCTCTTCATTGGTGGAGAAAATGAGGTATTACATATTCTATTTATACTTGTAAAATTGGGTTGAAATAACCAATGAGCACACCCTTTCATTGATTGGGATGACTTGACTTCCTGGGCTGACATGTCACTCCGAAAACAAATTTTAATTTAATATTTGTAGGACAACTAGGATACCACTTTTTCCATGCATAAATACCTTGCAATTCTACAAAAAATCAACAATTATATCTTGGGAAGAATCCAAAATTAGTGATTTTTGGAATAAGTAAACCTAATGAAGGAAGAAGCAGTAGGTAATCTTGGTGAAGGTAGAAGAAACTAACAAACCTAGTGAAGGCAGAAGTAGCAAGCATACTTGGTGAAAACAGATGCAACTAATATTCATTGTGAAGAAGCAAGTAGACTCAGTTACATAGGTTGTTTCCTACAAATATTTTTAGTAGTGGGTATTGATGTATCATGTAGGTTGGTGCCTACAAATATTGCAGTTGATGAGATCGGTGTATCCTATAGGTTGGTTCCTACAAAGTAGCAAAGGGGATTGGTACCTTCTGTAGGTTGGTGCCTACAAACAAGCAAAGGGGATTGGTGTCTCCCATAAGTTGGTGCATATAAATTGATGTAATAGTAGGTTGGTGCCCAAAATATCTTTCAAATAAAGAAGTTTTGATGTTTTATCTCGTAAAGGTTTCCACGTATATATTGTTTACTTGTTTAGTTTTATGGTGTTCAAATGCTTAAATAAGTAAATATGGTCATTATATTGATTCATCCCCCTCTAAGTATAATTGTGAATCCAACAATTGGTATTAGAGCATGTTCCTTCAAAATCAATCTAACCACTAGAAGGAAGATTTTAAAGGGGCCATGGCAAGTCAAGATGGCTCTAACATAAACAGACCTCCATTATTCAATGAATCAAATTATGGTTTGTGGAAGGACACAATAAGGTATCATCTAATGACTCTTGGGTTTGATGCTTGGGAATATATAATGGATGGAAGGAAGGATGATAAGAATAATGCAGAATCCATGAATGTCATCTTGAGTGGGCTATCAAAATAAAATTCCAATAAGGAAATTATTTTTGAAACAACAAAATAAATGTTGGATAATTTGAAAATAATCTATGAAGGAGATAACATTCACATTACATATGAAATGAAGAAAAAAAATTCAACTCAAAATGAAGCAACCTCCAAAGGTTCAAAGAAGACAGGAGAGTTCAAAGCTTTTGATTACTCCAGAAATGCATAAAAGGCAGAAGAAATGAAATGTATCTCCAGATGTAGTAAATAAAAATCCATGAATACTCAAATTGTTGATTGTGGAAATGAAGACATATTTAGAGGAATAATTTGAAGGTAAAGTAGATGCAAAATAAGTGCAATTCATGAAAATAAGATTTGAAAAACACAAAGGTAAGCTACTATTCTATCATAATTTTAGAAGAATAAGTCATCTTTCTCATAGATGTCCACCTAAGTTTTGAGAATAGTAAAAATAAACAAGAACGTGATGATAATAGAAAACATTATGAGTACAAAAAGGAAACATGTTGATCGTCATAAGATAGTAATGGATATTATAATAAAGACAAAAATAAATTATAGCTCATGGAAATTGAGGCTCAATACATTGAACAAGAGAAATCATATTCAAAGGGAGAATATGTTCTTAAGGGAGAACTTATTAGTCCATTATAAGAAATCGAAGAGTTAATAGAAAGCAAAAGGAGATTTTGCATAAACATGAGGAAGACAAGAATCGTGATCTTGATGAATAATTAGTCTCTCTCTTGAAATTATAGTTTGAATAGAAAAAGAAAAGAGAAGAAATGTTGCTAAGCTAGCTCAAAGAAAAGGAATGGAATTGTGAGAAACTAGAAGGTGATATTTTTTCCTTGAGAGAATTTAGAAAAATCTAATGATCAGTTGAATCAAGGGTTGAAGTTTGGAAAGAGTTATAAAATCTTAGATGACTTTCTTAGTTATGAAAGATATTTTTTTGTTAAAACAAGGCTCATTCATTATGAAACTTCCAAGGGACAATCAAGCTCAATGACATCATAAGAGAAATTAAAGAAGGAATATGAAAGCTATGTTAATTTTCTCAAAATATATATCAATGAAAATAGTAGTAGGAAAGGAGAGAATCGGCAAATATCTCTTCAGCCAAAGGTTAATAGATCTCTTTAGGTGAAGCATCTCTTCGCCCAAAGGGATCTTAATGCTAAAAAAGGTGATGGAGTGAATTTATGAGTGAGTATGATTTTGAAATTTCGTGCATCACAGGAAATAATAATTTGGACACTGATGCACTAAGCCTAAGACCTCGAATCTTCTCCCTAATATCCTTAAGGGTCAATTTAAGGGAGTGTGTGGTAGAAAAACTCTTTGGGATAGTTAGTATTTGAGGAAGCAGATATAACCAAAGTTTAAGGGCTATGTCATTGAACCAGATGTATTGTTGGGATTTCAAGTAAGAATTTATATCCTTGAGGAATGGGATATACAAAGAACAATCCTCGAGGAGTCCCATGGGAAACTTTACTGTGCACATCATAGCATGAATAATATGTATAAATACATAAATAAGTGTTTCTTTTGGATAGGCATGATGTGTGATGTAGTCTAATTTGTTGCCAAGTGTCTTGAATGTCAACAAGTGAACATTGACCATCACTACCCCATAAGACTCCTACAACTACATGATATTTCTATGTCCAAGTGGGATGTCATCTTTATGGATTTTGTTGTGGATTTTCCTCTCACGTCACAAAGGCACAATTCCATCCTAGTTGTAGTTGATAAGTTCATAAAAATTTTCAATTTCATCCCAATTAGAAACACTTATGATGTCATTGATGTGAAATGATTATTTATAAGCATATTTATCATGTTACATGGATTACCCACAAAGATCATTTTTAATAGAGACTCTCAATTTATATCTAGGTTTTGGAAAAATTTGCAGTTAGCACTGGGGACTCTGTTGAACATGAGCAATACATATCATTTGGAAAAAAATCGGTAGACTAAAAGAATAAATCTGGTTATGTAATACATCCTTATAATGTATGTTATGGACAACCAAACCCAATGGGAGAAGTACCTACCATTGGTATGGTTTTTATTTAATGTAAGTTACCACAATTCAATTGTGATGCCTCCTTATAGAACTGTATATGTGTAGAAATCGATGTGTAGATTCTAAACTTCTCAAGAAATTTACCAAACCAAAAGACTAGAAGCTACTCTACCGATCTGCAGAAGAAAATTCATGATTGAGAACACAAATCATTAACATGTGAAATGAAACATCACACATGCACATATATTTATCTAGGGGAAAGCGACTTCTCAAAACCCCTTACTATCCATATTGCATTAATCAAGTAATCTAGATTAATACAATATGTTTGCTCAAGCTTGAGCCCAACCTTCCCTTATATCTTCTATCATCTATCTAACTGACTTAACCTGAACAATACTTGGCCAATTTTAAGCCTTTCAAAGCTCCTAATTCTTTTTGTTGTTCATTGAGGAAATATGCCCCTATTAAATAGGAATTTCCCCTATTTTCTTGCACAATTCCTATGGGTTGATCCTCTGACCAATACAATGAACTATACACTCAATCTAGTATATAATTAACTGTACACTACCTTCGAAACTCCACCACAACTAGGAAATTTGAATTCTCTGCATGCATGAGCTAATTTAGGTTGATTGATTAGTTATATGGATGATCGCTGAGTGTGGTTGAAGTTCCACTTCCACAACTTGACCTTCCACTAGTTACTTCAACAGTTGGAACTAGTTTAACTGACCATAACTCAATTTAACTTAATTAAATTTCTATAACTGAAATTAACTCAACCTAGGCTCCTAAAATTTAGGAACCCACTGCACACATTTGAACTTCATTCCCCTAACTCAAATTAACTAGGATAGACTCCTATTTTTTAGGAATCAACTCATGTAAACTAAAATTCAACTCATTAACTCGAATTTAGTGTTATTAACTGAGTGAAAAGAGCCATGTCACCTCATTTAACTCCTTCAAGTTGTCTTCTTATGTGGAATTTTGAATTTCCTCAATTTGATTAAGGCAAAAATCAAAATTGATACTTTCTTACTGCATTTTCAACACTCCCTCTCAGCAAGAATGGGATTATCAACCACCCCTATCCCGCACCTATGGAATGTAATACATGCAACACCTCTCATTGTTGTTGCTGCTACTGCAACATATGCAACTGAGAAGCAAAATAGAAAACATTAGATCAATTGTGTCTGCAACTATCTACTAGGAAAATTGTGTTGCAGTTGACTCTGTTATTGAGACTCCTGCTCTTGTTTCAACACTGCTCTGCACTCCTCAGTATCTGACTGACGCTAATTCTTCTACTACTAAATATTGTGGTCCCCTGTAGCAATGTAATGATCCATGAGGAGAACGCCTTAATGGAACCTTCCCAAATTTCTGAAATTTTGAGACTAGGGATCTACAATGCCTCATCTCACTCCAAGAGGTACAGTTTCATGCATAGTGAAATATGATCTACTCATATTGTTGCTACTACAGCTATGTTTTTCCTTTCGCATTGTTGTTGCAACTACTTCAATAATGAGTCTAATCTCCCTAGATCTCAAAGTATTATCTTCCATAGGGTTGTTCCCTCTGAAACTAGACTCCCTCTGAGTTATGATATCCCTACGGGAAATCTCTCTACTCCTAAATATTCCAATATCAATAATCACAAATCCTTTTTGTGTCATTAAACATTGGCTCACTGATCTTCCCACTAGCAGCCTTCTAGCTCAATTAAGAAGTCTGCACATAGGGTCTTTTGGATTTTCCATAAACTAGGGCTCCATCAACTTTTACTCCTAACATCTCATTAGTTCTTCAATGATCATTGTACATGAGGACTTCAATGACTTGTTATAATGTGAATCCTACTTGGATACTAGAAATTAATGTGTAGATTCTAAACTGCTCATGAAATTTACTAAATCAAAAGAATACAATCTACTCTACTGATTTGCAGAAGCAAATTCACAATCAAGAACATGAATCATTAACATGAAAAAGGAAACATCACACATGCACATATATTTATCTAGGGGAAAGAAACTACTCAAAACCCCTTACTATCTATTGCATTAATCAAAGAATATGTATGAATACAATATGCTTGCTCAAGCTTGAGCACAACCTGCACATGTATCTTCTATCCTCTACCTGATTGACTGAACATGAAAAATACTTATCCAATTTCAAGCCTTCCCAAGCTCCTAATTCCCTATGTTTTTCATTGAGGAAATATGCCCCTATTAAATCGGAATTTCCCCTATTTGTTTGCGCAATTCCTTTGGGTTGATCCTCTGACTAATATAATGAACTATCAACTCAATCTAGTATATAATTAATCATACACTGCCTTGGAAATTCCACAACAACTGGGAAATTTGAATTATCTGCATGCATGAGCTAATTTAGGTTGATTGATTGGCTATCTAGATGATCACTAAGTGTGCTTGAAGTTCCACGTCCACAACTTGACCTTCCACTAGTTCCTCCAACAATTAGAACTAGTTTAACTAACCATAACTCAATTTAACTGAATTAAATTTCTACAACTGAAATTAAATCAACATAGGCTCCTAAAATTTAGGAACCCATTGCACACAACTGAACTTCATGCCCCTAACTCGACTTAACTAAGCTATACTCCTACTTTTTAGGAATCAACTCAAGTAAACTGAACTTGAACGCATTAACTCGAATTAAGTGTATTTAATTGAGTGACAAGAGCCATGTCATCTCAGTTAACTCCCCCAATTTGTCTATTGATGTGGAATTTTGAACTTCCTCAATTTGATTAAGGAAAAAATCAAAATTGAGACTTTCTTGTTGCATTTTCAACAATATGGGAGGCCATGCAATGCACTATTGTGTTGGGAACAATTGTAGAATAGAGTAATAATAGGACATGAATTGGTAAATTAAATGGAAAAGCGAGTGAATAAAAATAAACAAAGGTTAAAGAAAGCTAAAGATAGACAGAATAATTACACTGATTTCACATAGGACCCATCAAAGTTATGAAGTAGAAGGCCAAACTTTATTTTTATATGACCAAACAAGGGTACCTTTAGGTTTGGAAAAGGGATGATTTGTAGGACCTTTTAAGATCAAAGAGAAAATTAGACCAATAACCTATCGCCTTGCACTTCCATCCCAGTCGCATAAAACTCATAATGATTTTCATATATCTATTTTATGAAATTACGTTGTTAACTAATATCACAATCTTAATTGGAGTGAATTGTGGGTCTTCAAAATGAGAACCATTATGGTCAAAAAAAAATTCATATTGAAGGTCCATAGAATTTGACAACTTAGACACCATTTGGTGGGCCAAGTTAAAAGTACAACGAGACAAGTATCACTTGGGATCTTCTATCTAGGAGGATGCAGAGAATTTATGTTGAGACTACCCATTAGGGAAATTTTGAGGTCTAAAATGGGCCTCCTAAGGAAATTATAAAATAATAGTGGAAATAATAAAATAATATTTGATTACATCATCAAATTTTTTAGGGAAAAAAATAAAAAACTACTTTTTCAACCCGTATTTTCAACTTATCTCCCAAATTTTTTACTCAAATTTCGAGCGGGAGTACTCGTTGGATGAAAAATTTAATTCCTCATCCAAGGAGTACCCATGTTACAAACTTTCAATGGATCCTACTACATGAAAAATGAGAAATACATGAAAAACATGATTGTATTCACGTTTTTTCATGTTTTTCTCATTTCTCGTGTAGTAGGATCCATCGGAAGCATGCAACATGGGTACACCTTGGATGAGGAATTAAATTTTGCATCCAACGAGAACTCATGCTTGAAATTTGAGTAAAAAATTTGGTAGATAAGTTGAAATACGAGTTGAAAAAGAAGTTTTATTATTTTATTATTTTTTAATCATTTTACCCTTTTACTTAAAAAATGGTGAATCATCCCCCATGGTTGAAATCATCATCTTGAATCCTATTGGTTCTTATAAAGTTTATTTTGATTGTACATTTTTCTTAGGAGGCCCATTTTAGACCTGAAAATTCCCCTAATGCCCTAACTTTATTTTTCTTTACCACATAACACCCCATTTTGACGTATACAACTACTTATATTGAAGCTCTATTTGTATTTTTCATGATGTTTTATTTATTAACGTTATGTAATATTGTTGCATTTTGAATTATGGAAAATTGGACTTATTTATATTAAACAATAGATGAATTATGTTTAGTTTGTTAAGATAGATGTATTATTTACTTCCAACATGCTAATTTTAATTAATATATTTTGATACATGGATGTTAGGTCTAATAATATGATGATTAGGATCAACTCTCTATATACATATAGTGTCATTCATATGCTTGGATGAAACTAGTAACTGACCAATGTGAGGACAATAAATAAGTAATGGTATGATATACATTATACTATTGTATTTGTATTAATTGATATACATTGTTATGACCTTGGGTAAGATGCAGGTTTGGAGATAACACTATTTTCTGATTGATTAATTTGATAACAAGCACCCAAAACCAGTGTCCTAATGTCGTCCACAATAAGGTGTTGACCCTAGTTATAAAGGATGGGTGGAAGAATTTCCCACCATGTAACCTCAAAACCTGGAGTCGTGGGAGGTATATGATGGACACACTTCCTTATACGTGTGATGAGCACTACTAGTTCCATGTTGGGAAAGTTAGGTAAATATAGTCAATGTTTTCAACATTTTGGTTCTATTAATGGTTAGGTCAATATAGTTGATGTCATAGTGTATTGAAACAAAAGAATAATGGGATAAGAGTGACTGTAGGTTGAGGACGGGTGGATATAGGTTAGTTACAAACTCCAAGTGGGAAGTAATTTTTTTTTTTACTTAATTATGGTTCCTATATCATTTTCCTTTTTTTTATGTTTGATTCTCACATCACTCCTTGACTATTTGTATCCTCTTGAATATAAATACTAGACATTTTTTTCTAAAGGAAGAGTGTATATAATGCCCATTCCCTGGCCTATTATTTTATCCTTAATTGTTATCCCAAAAAGATTGATTTTTGTGTAATTTATTATTGGTATTATTAGTATGTGTATGCTAGCTACATACCCACATCTCGGATGAATACATTAATATTATATGTTCCACTATACTAACTTAATAATTAATGTGGCTTACTATTATTCCTTAAGCTTTATTAATAATTATTAATGTGATTTATGATTAGTTATTAAGCTTGATTAAGTAATAATTAATTTTAATTTATGATTAGTCCTTAAGTTTGATTAATAATTGATAAATATAAATTTATAATTAATTCTTAGTCTTGATTGTTGATTAATTTATGCAACTTTGCATTAATTTATTATTGAATTAAATAAGGTTATTATGTGACTCATTTATTTTGACTAGCCCATTAAGATTGGTTGAATTTTAATTATTTAAACTCTTGTCTTACCCTGTAAGGGGGCTAGAGGATCTAAGAATCCCTTACATGAATGGGTTAAGTGAATATTTATGAGGGGAAAAGATGTCGATTCATATATTTAATGACTTGGTAGGAAAACCATTAATGCGGAAGAGATTTTTTTGGAGATTAGTGAGGAATAAATAAAGGGGGGATCTCTTTTCATCAGGGTTTCTCTTTTTTTGTTTTGGAGAGGGAAAAAGGGAAGCAAGTTAGAAACTTGGAAGAGTTTTGGTATTGAAGAGTGATTTCAGTCAATGAAGGTTGAGGGAGGTTTTGGGCACCTACTGGTTTGAGCACACTGCAAGTTTTGTTTTTGGGCTTGGGCACAGAGAGCTAGTGAACCTATGGATGTTATTTATGGTTAGGAAGTTGAATGGGATAATCCTAGTTGGCTCGGTTGAAAATTTAGTTGGGTCGTTCAAGAACATTTCAAGAGGAGAACAAAAACATACTTTAAATACTCATCTAAGGTACTTTCCTTGTCTATTATAAGTTTATTTTCATGATCTAAACTACATTTATGTTCCATTTAATTTTTAATATGTTCTATTTAATTTGTGAATATAAGATGTTGGAGTCATTATTTCTAGGTTTTTACAAAGAAGAAAAAAACTACATGCACAAAAATGATAAATTAGATGTATTTCCTTAAAGGATATATTTTTATTTTATTTATGTTACAAAGATCCAAAATTATGAAGCCATGATTGAGGCTTCACATGATGTTTGGGGTAATTGCATTCTTAATAGGGTAAAATGGTCACAATAGTTAAGGTTCCAACATTAAGACTAGGAGCCATTTATATGAATGTACAAAACTACATATTCTCAAGTGATACTAAAAGAAGGCCCTCGCTACATGTTATATTTTGTAATTAAAATATGAACATTCAAAAATTGTGAGCAGAGACCATTGACCATCTTGCAAGGTCATGACATATTTTGTTGTCAAATTTGAATATATAAGTGAGTATATTATTCCATAGCATTATATGTTTTGAAAAAATTGTAATTTAATTAATATTTATTTTAATATTTATGGTTTCAATTGTAATACATGTCAATAAACCAAATATTCAAGCTTCTTGTGGCATCTTTGGAGACTCTTTTTTATGACCCATTGTGTTCAATCAGGATATAAAAATTATTGTCAAATTAATTATACACAAATAACATCATATTAAGCAATAAAAAAAATGCATACACACCTGAAAACAATTTAAACACAATCGCATAGACTTATATGAAATGAATTGCCTGCAATTGAAGAGAGTTTAAGAGAGTTATGTGCCTTTCCAACATATCATAGGCCTAGTTGGGCTTGTTTTGCATATAATTGGTCATCCCCTAGAAAATCCATCATACCCCCAATGGAATTAACTCAAATTCCAAAGGGAATTTTTCAACTGTGAAAGTCACTCACTTTCATTGGAAATGTCAGGCCAGGAGGTAACTCCGCAAACTGAATTGATTTTTACATTAAGGGTGAACACAAATATATACATGGAGGGAGAGACTCTTGGGATTCATCTCCCATTGCCTCTTCATATTAAAACTCTTCTTATTTTCTATTTCCATTATTTTACAATTTCACCCAATCCCAAGGATTAGGTATCAAGATCCCCCCACCTTAATCTGAACGGATGTTAGTGAGTCCAAGCATCGTTCTAAATATTTTGAACTTTTCTCTTCTAAGCGCTTTGGTGAATATTTATGCAATCTACTCATTTGTGGAACAATGGTGTAGATGGATTGTCTTGGCCTCAACATGATTTCGAATCAGATGGTATTTTGTATTGATGTGCTTTGTTCGATTATGGAACTTTGGTTTCTTGGTTGCCAAAATTATTACAGAAATGTTGTCGATCATGAGCAGAGTTGCATGCACTTATTTCCTTTGAAAATATTCCAGAATTTTCTTAAGCCACATAATTTCCTTTTTTGCTTCAGTTGTTGACACATATTTTTCCTCAGTTGTGGAATCTGTTGGAACTGATTGTTTGTGTGATCTCCAGGAGATAGCTCCTGATCCAAAACTCATAGTATAACCTGAAGTAGATACACCAATTTCTTTGTCTCCATAAAATTTAGAATCAAAGTATCTAATCAAGTTGAAGTCACCCACCTGTGTATACTTGAGTACAAAATCTTAAGTCCCCTTCAAGTACTTTAGAACTATTTTTGTAGTAGACCAATGTCCCTCACAAGTCTTTTTCATAAACCTAGAGAGGATTCCAACAACAAATGAAATGTCTAGTATGGTAGTAGTCAGGTAGTTGAGACTCCCTACAAGTTTTTTATGCTTTGTTGCATCCTCAAATTCTTCTCCTTTAATGGATGTGAGCTTCAAGTTTTGTTCCGTTGGAGTAGTCAACACTCAGCCATGCCAAACATGTTCAATAGATCTCCAATGTGATTCTTTTGAGAGAGGAATATAAAATTAGGATGTTGAGTTACTTCAATACCAAGATAGTAGTGAACATAGCCCAAGTCAGTCATTTCAAAACCTTTCCTCTATTCCTTCTTTATGGATGCAATGTAGCTCTCATTGTTCCCTGTCATAAAAATATCATCTACATACACCACAAGATATATAATTTTTTTTCCAACTTTCTTGACAAACAAAGTTGCATCATTAAGATCATAATTCTTGAATTTGAGTTTAATAATATGCTTAGTTAACTTCTCATACCAGGCTTGCGGTGCTTGCTTGAGGCCATACAAGGATTTTACAAGTTTTCATACTTTTTTCTCTTGACCCTTCATGACAAGTCCTTTTGGTTGGGACATAAAAACATTTTCTTTCAGATCTCCATTCAAGAAATCAGTTTTTACATCCATCAGATGGACTTTCCAATCGTTTTGATATGCCAAGGTAAAGAGTGTTAAGATGGTAGCCCATTTTGTTGTGGGGGAAAAATTATCCTCATAATTAACCCCTTATTTATGTGCAAAACCTTTTTCCACAAGCCTGGATGTGTGCTTGTCAAGTGATCCATTAGCATTATACTTGTTCTTGTATACCTACTTGAATCTAATTGGTTTAGTTCCCAATGGAGGTTCAACCAGCTTCCAGGTGCCATTATTTATCAAGGCATCATATTCCTTCAACACCACTTATTTCCATTCATCATGTGAAGAAACTTCTTTGAAGGAATTCGGTTCAAAATATGTAGACAAATTCAATTCGTAATTATAAGAAACATCCATATCAATAGGTGAATGAGAATCATCTACATCACCTCCATTTTTCCTGTTGGAACTTCTTGTTCTTGTTTTTATAACATCATTAGGATTAACATTTTCAAGTGTCTTTGTCAACCATTTTGGAGGAACTTTCTAAGATGGCCCAGGTTTCTCAGTTGACTGAGTTGGGGCTGAATCAAGACTTAGCCTCAAAATATTTTCAATCACATCACTGAAAGTGTCATCCATGGTTGGAGCTTCATGTGGGGGAGAAAGTGCTTCAGAAGAAGATTCCACAAATTGATCCAGTATAGGAATGCCCCCTTCAAGATGTGGAATCTGATTATCAAATTATTGAAATGACTTTGCATGCTTGAATTTATCCAAGCAATCAAGCTGCCACTCAACAACATTGTTAGTCTTGGAAGATTCAATAAATAAGACATCTCTAGATACTAAAAACTTCTTATTAACTTCATCATAGAGACGGTATCCTTTGGAGGTATTTGAATACCCCAATAAGATACACTTTCGACTCCTTGCACCAAGTTTGTTTCTTTGTTGCTTAGGTATCAAAGCATAACAAGTGGAACCAAAGACCCTGAGAGTCTTTACTGAAGGAATGTTTCCATGCCACATTTCATAAGGAGTCTTGTTTCTAATTTCATTAGAAGCACACCTATTATTTATATACATAGCACTTAGAATTGCATTAGCCCAAGACTTCAATTTTACATTCTTGAAAAACATCATGGAACGTACCATATTTAAAATTGTCTTGTTCATCTTGTCATTATTTCAACTACTCTGTTTTGTTGGGGATTATAAGGCACGGTTGTTTGATGTTTGATCCCATGTTGATGAATATTGTTTTCAAAATCGTTTGAAGTGTATTATTTTCCATTATCAGTGTGTATAGAGCCAATATGATTTTTTGCATCATTTTCAAACCATGCATGAAAGTTATTTAATGTTTGAAAAGCATCATATTTGTTCTTCAATAAGTAAACCCAAAACATTTTGGTGTAGTCATCAATAAATGTCATCATATATTTATTTCCATTTGTAGAAGGAATATGCATTGGGCCACATAAATCTGAATGAATGATTTCAAGTTTTATATGTGCTCTAGAATGTGAATCATGAAAAGATTGTTTGTTATGCTTTCCTAGAAAATAAACATCACATTTCTTAAGTTTCCTAGGAATTGCAGGCAAACCAGCAACATCATTTTTCTTCAAAAATCGAAGGTTTTCATAGTTCAAGTGTCCAAATCTAGCATGCCATAAAACACTTGATGGAAATTTACCTTCATAATAGTTAGAATTGTATGCAAAGTTTTGTCCACGAGTAGAGGTACCTTGCAGATTTAGAAGTTTTTCTTCTTCTATCCTTGTCGTGACAAGTGAGCGATCTGATGCTTTTCTGACCTCAAAATTTCCATAAAACATATGAATGGAGTGTCCTTTCTAGCGGATGTGGATCGAATACAGTAATTTTATCCTCAAATCTGAGAGGTATAGAACCTCATGTAGAAGAAATTCTGGAAGACCAAACAGTTTGAGCATGATTGTGCCAAGTCTTGATGGCTTGAGTTTTGATTTGTCTGCAAAGTATAATTCTCCATCAACCTTGACAGTAAATTCTTCAAAAAAATATTTTCTAAAATTCACGTGGAATGTTGCTCTTGAATCAAGCAACCAATCATTTTCTTGAGAAGCGATTGAAGCATTAAACAAGTCTTCAGTTACTCCAATATTTTCTTTACCTTTCTCTTTTTCATGATTTTTACCTTTGGCTTCATTTATTTCTTTCTCAATTATGTCCCAAGGAAGCTTGCATGTGGATGTATCATGTCCATATCTATTGAAATTTGTGCAATGAAGATCATACTTTTATCCTTGAAATTGTTTGCCCCCCCTGCCTCTCAAATTTCTTATTCCTCTTCCTCTTTGGCCATCTCTTCCTCTAGAAAAATATTTAGCATGATTATTCTCTCTATGTGAAAGACACTCATATTCTTTAGATTACTGAGGAGTTGTCTTCTTCCCAAAATATTTTTCTCTCAGAAAACTTCTTCTCAAGGGGGTCAGAGGTAATCTCCTTGAGGTTTCCACTTTCTTGCAATGACTCAAGATAATGTGAGTAAGTGGGATACGTTTCCTTGACATGAGCTATGATAGAAATGTATATTTCAACCATTGTTTTTAATATCATGCATGATATATCTTATTTCTGATGCTAAAAAAAGAGGGTCATCATTTTTCAATTAAAGACTGAACAGTTTAATCATCAATTGGACAACGTCAAGTTCATAGTGTGAGTCATACAATTATTTCAAGTTCTTCAAGGCTTCATAAGCATTTGAGAATGGTGTAATATGTAATATCCCAAAATGGGAATGGCTACACTATTGGAAATAATTTGAGTTATTACCAATGTGGAGCTTCAGCAAATCATGAGCATGGAAATGTAGAGTAGCTCATTAGATGTACAATGACATCATACCAGCAGATGAAATAACCTCAGCAACAAGATGATCTATATTCTCCTTCCCGGGTGGGGAAATGCAGCAATATAGAGCATAAAATAGTTGTCTTCAGAAAATAATGCTATACAAGTGAGAAATGGGACTTGGATCCCTTAGAATACATGATATAAAACTCACATGTAAAATTAGAGGTGAAACGAATCACTCTAGCTCATATAAATAGATCTCCTCAAGTCAATGCAGCTCAAATAAGCCCAAACCCCATAGCCTAGCTCATGCAGAAAGTACTGAAGAAAGAACTGTGTTATTCTAATGAGGTTTTATGTAGAAAATAATGAGATAATACTGATATGAAGCTTATATTAATCAAGAAATAGAGAAATGGGGGTTTAACCTCTTTTACACCAAGAAAAAGACACCCAGCAAGGGTTTCTGGCAAAATGCATGTACAAAAGGAAACACTGCAGAAAATAACGCAGTTTACTGCAGCTCTATATTAATCATGGATGAATATAACATATGAAATATTAATAATACAGAAAATGGCCAAATGACCTTCTTATTAATTCTCCCGGAGGGAAATAAGCACCTCCTCCTCAAAGACTAGCACAAAATCAAAGGGTGTAACCCTGCTGCTGCTGCCCCTACATAAAAGATGTAGTTTTCTGAAGGGAACTACGCTGTGGCTGAATATGGATGAATGGCCCCAAGCTAAATACTAAAATGAAGCTCAAATCCTTCCCTCTTGATCCCTTAAGTAAGCTGATCCAAAGAGAGGATGGAATTCCCGCACGGAAATTATTTGCACTAAGCAGTGCAGCAAATCCAGCTAAACAGCTGAAGCATGCAAATAGTAAGAAGACCAAAGATAGATGAATACCTGAATGATATCTTTGATTCTATGCCCTCCTTTTTATCTTTTTTGAGCCTCCTCTCCCCGAACCCCACACATTGTTGAGGTGACTTCCTAGTGAAGATTCCTCCTCCAAAACTGCGTTGTCCTAGTTGGCTTCCCTCCTCTTTGTAGCAGCACTGTTGACTTGGTCAACTGAGACTAATCCACCTGCAATGCCTCTTTTCACACTAAGGGATATTCAATCTAGTTCTCATATATGTGTCTAGGCTGGTCCTTGTTCATATTGAGCTAGTTTATTTGCGTGTTTTCTTCCTCCTCAAGAATGCATTTTGACTTAGTCAAACTTGACTATGTCCACATCTATTTTTCCCTTGTTCACACATGTAAGTGTAAAGTACAGCTCCTAAAGTGATCCCCTTCCTTATTAAGGTGGAAATTATTCATATTTTTATTGTTCATGGGCTTCATTACCCATTTATTCCTTTCCTAGGTGAAAGAAGCAAAATCTAATATTCCAAATTGCTGTGTGAAAATTTTGGAATATAACAGTCCTCCCCTCCCAAATTTTGCTTGTCCTCAAGCAAATGCAAGGATAGGACTAAAGAGAATCCTATTCTCCCCTGTAGCAACCTCATAATATGAAAGCCTCCAAAGTTCAAGGTGCTGCAACATCAACATATCTCCAAGTTGCCCCGCCCAAGTGTGTAAGCTATCCAAATAGCCGGCATTATGTGATAGTAGATCATCCATGGAGGCAAAAATGGGTTGTTTGAAGGTCCTCTTGGGGCATGAAGGCTGATATAGATCAGGATTCATCATTCCCATTTGAACCTCTCCTCCCCAAGATATCAACTAAACAAAATGAGTCACCCTCCAAGATGGCAACTCATGAAGGATCTCTTCCACCTTGAGCTCATGCAGAATAGGTGGGCTGAAAATTTGAATATGGTAGACAAGATAGCCTACCCCACGCTGTCTTCCTCTCCACTTGAGATGAGTGTAGAGAATTTCCTGATCTTGGGCTACAATAATGTTGCCCTCAAATGGAAAGAAGGAAACTAGACCTCCAAAGGTCCCTCTCCCAGCGCTGTGAATCAAGCTAGCCCAAACCATCTCATACATGATGGATAAGAAATCACCACCATATGGCATCCCATCCATCACATGGCCCTCCTCATAAAGAAACAAATATTTTACTGTAGAGGCCATGTCTCTTCCCATGCTCCCCTTATAACAGGTAATGCAGAAATTGTGGGGATGCTCCTCCCCCAAGAACACACCCACCCAATGTGTCCCTCCTCCAATCATGCTCCCCATAAAGGCAAGGACATCATCAGAAAACGAGCTCATGATTAGCATCGGAATGAAAGAGAGACTGAAGGTTTCATGTGGTGCTGGAAAGTACCAACAGTCTCCCAAGTGGTCACAGTGCAGTCTTCCCCATTGCAGCTTCAGACAATGGCATGGCAAGTTGTCTCTTGACAAATGGCTGGTTGTATAAGTCATCACACCCACTAGTAAATATTAGATGGCTGAATATGTCAATTGAGCACACAAGAAGTAACCATATACTTGCCCCAGATCATACAGTAGATGGTTGTCTCCTGTTGATTAGTGGTTGTCATTGATGTCAACCCAAGCAGCACCAGGGGCTAACCCAATATTGCATGGGAATTTTGACCTATCAAATTAATATATTCTGGGTCAATAATGCTTTTGATGGTTTCTACTTGTCGAGATGTTTCCGTTGATATATGGCACACCATGTAATTCTTCACGGTTTGAGAGATATTCATGTTTGAAGTTTGTACCCCCAGTTAGTGGGCTAAAACCCCATGGGGTTTTGGCATGGGTCATTGAAAAGTCATAATTAATATTTTTTAAGCTCTAAAATCCCTCCCACGTTTACTTGTTGAAGCCCCTCTCAACTTAAGCATTTATATAAATTGTGATCATCATATCCTCCTCATGCAAGGGATTTCGTTATCTGAAACGGGTTATCATGCAATTTTCACTCTAACATTTTTTCTATGAAGGCTTAGAAGCTGAAATTTTTATGAGGCAAACTGAAATTCGAGGAAGATGTTGTAAAGTGAGATCAAGTTGCGCAATATTTTGGAGATATGATCTGTGGAAGTAAGGGTTTTTGCAGGCTCCTGAAATTCATCTCAAAGAAGTGACCTTGGTAAAATTGTCATAACTATCTCTCTGAGTATCGGATTGAAATTTTGTAAAATTTGGCAGATAGTGCACAATCTGTAGTTGTCTCTCTATCAATTTCAGAGCCAAATGAAGAAACAGTGACACATGGCATGCCATACAAGTGTGCTCTGCTGAAATATTCCATAATTAGGGCATTATGAGAGATTGGGTATAACTCTCTCTTGAAAACATGACTCAAAGGAATACTACAAGAACGAAAATGAGATATTGAGGATCTAAAATAGCAGAGATACACCAGATTCAATATCGAGCTCCTAGAAGGCAAGAAAAAGCTAGATCATGTGTTGTCAAGGGTTGCAAAGGACCAAAATTTCTATGGCAGCAAAGCAAAGCAAGGTGCAGCAGAGGGTATCATGACAAGAGCAGCAACCAAGGTGCATAACAGTAGCAAGAATTTCATCATATGAAGTCTTCAAGTGGGCAGCACTGCATACAATCATTGTAAAGGTATCATTTTACTTAGTCATTGTAAATACATTATTGTACAAATTGTACTAGTGTCTATCTGCCAAGGGTTGAAGAGGTAGTGTTGGGAGGTCTAGGATCATCATTAGGTGGTTGTGTCAAAGTTGGGGTTATGGTCTAGTATATCTTCTTCTTCTGCATCATTCTATATCATTGTAAGTGGACCATTTTCCCTGGTACGGGAGTCCATTCTTCTTTTATTCTTCTATAGGGTGGTAGGGTGGTGCTAGGGTGAGTTGTAGCTCATTGGGTGTTGGGGCATCCGTTCAGTTGACTACTGAAGAATCTCGGGCATTGGAGCGTCCATCCAATGGGAGCTGGAGAAGAATGCTTTTCTAGATTCTAGGAAGTTGGAGCTTTATTTTCAATTGGAGTTGAATATTAAAGAATTATTAGAAAATCATTAGGTGGTTTTTGTCCCGGAGTGGGTTTCCACCTTAAAAACTATGTGCATTTGTGTTCCTCTTGTTTGTTTCTATCATTGTACAAACACTGATAATAATTAAAGATTAATTATGATGATTCTGTCCCCCCCCCCCCCCAACATCTCCATCATAATATCTGGCCAAAAATGGACCATAGAGCCTAAAGAAAAACTTGCCCCTTTGAAGAGAAATGCACTGCAAAGGAATGGTAAGAGCATGCAAATATTGTGTGGAACAATCAATGAATGCACAAACAGAATTATTACCATGTGATGAATGCAATATGGTGACAAGATCCATAGATGAATCCTCCATAGTGGTATGACATACCCATATGAAGAGGAATGAACCACATGCTCCATGAAAATCCTCCTTCTCATGCTTGGAAATCCAAGTCAAGGAGAGCATACCATAATAACAATTGAGTCCATCCACTACTCTACCAATCTCACCTCCTCTGTGCCCACCAAGTGCATCAGATATGAAGTGGTCCTGGGAGCACTTCATCAACAAACTCTTACTCCAAAGTGACAGCGTTGTTGGCCTATGAAAATAGGTTCCTGCCAACTCATAAATCCATTCTTTGACATGCCCTATGTCAAAGACTCCTCCCATAATGTTGTTGCATACAAGAATTTCCTCCCAAGGTGGAAGTACTTCCAGATCATCTAAGGTTAAGGAGTAGCCTCATTGCACTAGGCTAGTGCAATTCTCTACTCCTGCAGCATCATGCCAAGTGTGAGAGAAAATCTGCCCTTGCTCTCTCCCATTCCTCTAAAGCAACAAAAACCTTTGCTGCCTCCTCATACCTCCATCATACAACCCATGTGGTGAAAACATAATGATCACATCACCACAATGCATCCACACTCCCTGCCATATGATGCAAGTACCATGCCAAGTTCCTTCCGTCCACATACCCTTAGAAAAAGGATATGTCTCATGATGGCCAAACTCTCTCAAGAGTAGCCAACGTAGTTTTGCCTCTTGCTTCCCTGTATCATAAATTTGCAAGTGGCTCACTAGCCTCTTGCTCTTCACCCACATCCATTCAACACCATGTGGATGCCTTATGTCCTCCCTCACCTTGGCATTCTTCCCATGTGGGCTATCATCCTCCACAACTAGTTCCTCTTTGTTGCATGCCATGAAGTGATGAAATGCATTTACTTGGAGATCTCTTAGAGAAGACCTCATGTCCATAGCCATCTTGAATCCATCAAGATCCAAAGGTGATAAAGGCAAAGCCTCCTCACTGCTATTGTTTGACAGTGTTGATAGTCTCTCCCATGATATAGTTGTTGCCTCATACTCCCTCTCAAAGTTCATGAAATCCTCCAAAAGATCACACTCCAACCTCAAGGGTTGTGTGCAACTCAACAATGATACATGAGGTTGATGGTTCATCTTTCCCTTGAACCATTCAAGTTTGCACAGCGCAGTGCAATCCTGCTTCTCTATCCCAGCAGTAATGTTGGATCTTGGGCCATATGAAGATATATTTCCACAATCTTTAGAAAGATTTTTTGCAATAAGTAAAAGTGGAAATCTTCCCATACCTTGGTGAGATGTGAGAACCTCTTGTAGTGGTGTTGCAAGGGCTCCTTCCTCCCATGTAATGGCTGCCCTAACTGTTGATGTAGAAGGCTGCTCTCCCAAGGCTATGACAGCGCTGGCACATGTCTCCTCCCATGGTGGTGTGGGCCTACTCTCCTCTGACCTCTCTCCATAAAAGGTTTTAATAAGCCCTTGAGTGAACTCAGGAAAAGAAGTCACTCTTGTATGGCTTAAGTGACTAAACCACCAAGCATTGGCTTCACCCTCTAGGTGCAGCGCTGCAACTTCTACTGCCTCCCTCTCTCCCACTAGATGAAGTAGGAAGAATGCCTCAAGCTTCCTTGCCCAAGCTCTTGCTGTAGTTGACCCATAAAATTTAGATAATAGGAACCTATTGCCCTTAATTTCTCCTTTTCTGCAGGGTATTCTTTCTTCTCTCAGTTGAATAAACTGAGGAAAATCCAGGGTCTCTTTGAAAACCCTCGGTTGGCACTTATATTATGCCAAATACCCACTCAGGATTCCATGCTCTAAGTGGTCTCATTTCTCTTCACTCCCTCTATAAGAGCAGGAAGTGCATGCATCTCCTTCTTCCTCCTGAAACCTTCTAGAGGTCTCACTGCAGCTCGCTCCTCCTTGAAACCCTTTTGGAGTTTCAATGCATTTCTCTTATTTCTTCTTAGCTTTGTAAATGGATGAGATTAATCTCATCCTCTCCATAATTTTTCTCTCCTCTCCTCATTATCTTCTGATTGGATCTGAAATCCACAGGCTGAGCCAAGATGGCAGCTCTGATACCACTGTAATATCCCAAAATGGGAATAGCTACACTATTGGGAATAGTTTGAGTTATTACCAATGTGGAGCTTCAAAAAATCATGAGAATGGAAATGCAGAGAAGCTCATTAGATTTACAATGAAATCATACCAGCATATGAAAGAACCTCAGCAACAGGATGATCTATATTCTCCTTCCCAGGTGGGGAAATGCAGCAATATAGAGCATAAAACAGCTTTCTTCAGAAAATAACGCTATAAAAGTGAGAAATGGGACTTGGATCCCTTAGAAGACATGATATACAACTCACATGCAAAATTATAGGTGAAAAAAATCACTCTAGCTCATATAAACAGATCTCCTCAAGTCAATGCAACTCAAATAAGCCCAAACCCCATAGCCTAGCTCATGCAGAAAGTACTGAAGCAAGAATTGTGTCATTATAATGAGGTTTTATGCATAAAATAATGAGATAATATTGATATGAATCTTATATTAATCAAACAATAGAGAAATGGGGGTTTAACCTCTTTTACACCAAGAAAAAGACACCCGGCAAGGGTTTCCGACAAAATGCATGTACAAAAGGAAGCACTACAGAAAATAATGCAGTTTACTGCAGCTATATATTAATCATGGCTAAATATAACATATGAAAGATGAATAATACAGAAAATGGCCAAAGGCCCTTCTTATTAATTCTCCCGGAGGGAAATAAGCACCTCCTCCTCAAAGACTAGCACAAAATCAAAGGGTGCAACCCTACTGCTGCTGCCCCTGCATAAAAGACGCAATTTTTTGAAGGGAACTGCACTGTGGCTGAATATGGATGAATGGCCCCAATTAAAATACTGAAATTAAACTAAAATACTTCCCTCTTGATTCCTTAAGCAAGTTGATCCAAAGAGAGGATGGAATTACCACACAGAAATTCTTTGCACTAAGCAGTGCAGCAACTCCGGCTAAATAGATGAAGCATGAAAATATTCAGAAGACCAAAGATATATGAATACCTGAATGATCTCTTTGATTCTATGCCCTCCTTTTTATCTTTGGTGAGCCTCCTCTCCCCAGACCCCACACATTGTTGAGGTGACTTCCTAGTGAAGATTTCTCCTCCAAAACTGCGTTGTCCTGGTTGGCTTCCCTCCTCTTTGTAGCAACATTGTTGACTTGGTCAACTGAGACTAATCCACCTGCAATGCCTCTATTCACACTAAGGGATCTTCAATCTAGTTCTCATATGTGTGTCTAGGCTGATCCTTGTTCACATTGAGCTAGTTTACTTGGGTGATTTCTTCCTCCTCAAGAATGCATGTTGACTTAGTCAAACTTGACTACGTCCACATCTTTTTTGCCCTTGTTCACACCTGTAAGTGTAAATTCCAGCTCCTAAAGTGATCACATTCCTTATTAAGGTGGAAATTATTCATATTTTTATTGTTCATGGGCTTCCTTACCCATTTATTCCTTTCCTAGGTGAAAGTAGAAAAATCTAATATTCCAAATTGTTGTGAAAATTTTGGAATATTACATAATATGGCGCCTCACCTATTAATTTACATATGTTGAAATCAAGCCATATGACTACTTGTTATTTTTGTCCCAAATGGTGATCTCCTTGTCTGAGGTAGGCTTTGCAAGTGCATTTCCTCCGTCTCCTTCACAAATTATTTTCCACAAATCATTAAAAATGAGTGTGCTTTATTTTCCAGGACCACTCAGGATAGTTATCCTTGCTATTGATAACCATGACCACAATAGATATGAGTGCATGCATTCTAAATATGTACTATGAAAAAAATAATTACACTCTGCTACCAATACTTGTAAACAAAAATTGCAATTCTGGTGCTAATTTTTTTTTTGTAAAAAAAATTGGTTGCAGAGGTATTACTTGGGGGAGGTTTTATTTGGGGGAGGTGGGATACAAGGAAGGTTTTATTTAAGGGAGTGTGCTTTGAGAGCGCAGGGGGATGATTTCAGGTATGGGAGCACAGATGGAAAAGGGATCATTGGCCAACAATATGGCAGGAATGGCAGAGCTACAAGACAATGGAAATCACCGTCTACACGTTGGGTCAATGCTTCTAAGAATTTCTCATATTCCTTCCTAGTTGGTTGTTGTTGCACAACGGAGACCCTTCTTTGCCAATGCAATCCCTAAACAACCTCTTATCTCAGTGCTTAGTCTTCAACCTAGCCAGAAAATAATAGGAATGTACCCACTCTCGTCTATTCATTTCTCACTCATTTGTATTATTTTCTCTTTTCAATTTCTTACATACTGCATTCGAGGCCTTTAGCACCCTCCCAACATTTAATAAACATGTCCATTTCCCCCCCAGCTAAATTTCTCTATTCCAACCAAAGGGAAAACCCATGTTTTATAATCTATGGAAAAGGATTTCATCAATCACTTTAAGAACTCGAGATGGGTATTGGTTGTACCTATATTGGACCATTTCCCAACTGCACACTCCATATCCATGCTGCGTGGTTGGTTTCCCAACTATCCAATTCTATTCATTAATTAATTTTTTAGAAATAATGGAAATGATTTGAAATTAAAACTTTGGTAATGTTACAAATTAGTTTTTTTCTATGGTTATAATGCATTCCAGTACCCTCCCAACACATATTGAACTTGTCCATTTCCCCCCTAGATAAATTTCCCTATTCCAACCAAAGGGAAAACCCACATTTTCTAAGCTCTAATAAGGTATTTCATGGGTAAACTTTAAGAACTCAAGATGGTTATTGGTTGTACCTGTATTGGGCCATTTTTCAGTTGTGCACTCCATCTCCATGATTTCTGGTTCACTACCCAACTCCATTCATTAATTTTTTTGAAATGGCTGGACTAATTTCAAATTCAAAATTTGACACTATTACAAATTAGTTTTTTTAAGCTATGGCTATATTTTTAACAAGAAAAGTGATTTCCCAACCCCCTTGTTGATTTCCACTAGTGGTATCTATTGTAGTACTTAACAACCCCCCATTTATTTTTATTTTATTTATGTAATAGATAATGGGGACCCTTTCTTTTTGGAATAAAATGAAATATATTTTATAGGGTTGTTATTAAATCTCAAAGTCTTTGAAGTTTTCCTTATCAAACTCAAATATCAAAAGGATTAACTCTCATAACGTTGTGATAAAATAAAAACCCCGATATGTCTTTTATTATGAAATTAATACATTATTGGAAGCTTTTCTATATTGGACTCACAATATATCGCAATTTTCCTTGTAAGAAATTTACGATAAAATCATACCCTGATAAAATTATCCCAATGATTGCTTTTAGAAAAGGCTTTACTTTTTATAAAAGAATATCATAAGAGATTGTGGGACCTACTACTACCACCTGTCATATCAGAAACTCCAAATATCATAACATCTTAAACGCACCCCTAATGAAACCTAAAATATCTATAAGCTCTGAAGAAGTCCTTCTTTGATACTTTTATCGTCGATACTTCATGTCGTCCACCTCTGATAATTGTATCGCTGATATCCATCTTCTACCATCAGAACGTTATATGGGGAGAACAAATTTTATAACCCTGATAATTATATTGTCGATATAAAACCTATTATATGAATTCCCACCTTTTCTCTCTGGACCGTTACAATCGAAGTTTTCTCATATCGAAAATTTGTTTTATCATAAGTTTTAATAGACGCGCAATTGAATTCTCCCAATATTTCCTTCTAATATGCTAACCTGTCACGCGTGTTAATTTTTCAATATTGTTCTATGGTGTATCAATTACTTTAGCCCAATTTACTTTTCATTAATATTGCATCCAAATATAATGAGTGTAAATAACCATAAATAGTAATTGAACATAGAAAAATGCATGCAGTGTCAAAGAAGAACACAAACATAAGAGACAACAGATTGGTCCAAGAATAGGGGAAAACCCCACTGTGGGGGAAACCCTTCCAAATCTTTCTCTTCAATATATTGTCATAAAAAAATTTCAGCAGAGAGTACAATGAGCCCAATATATATATGCAGCAGAAATAAACAGATCATATCTATAGATATATAGATCTACAATATCAAAATCACGGATCCAATGTATCACCAAAAGCAAGTGATCTCAGTTACCCAGATATAGATCTAGATCTAGAATGTTTTCAATGATTGTTCTGAAGTGACTGTGACTGTGTGACGGATGAATTATGACGATGTGCAAGAAACTGAATGTTTTCCCATGACTGAAGTACCCATAATCATGACCTAAGTGTTTTGTACCCGCGGCTGAGGGTGTGATCAAACTTGAACCCTAGCCGCGCCCAAAATACTGACTGCCCGCGGCTTTACCAGCTCAACTGTGGCCTTGACACAGCCTGCCCGTATTTATGGCTAAGTTAAACCGCTACCTTATCATGTCCTGCCCGCGATTATTACCCAAAACACCCAGATCGGATGCAAGACCCTGCCTGTGATCTCGATCCCTTTGTGCAAGATCCTTTTGATGTACCTAAATGAGCCAAAACAGAAAATACGAACCAAATAAAAAAGTAGCATGAAGACGATCTCATGAGTGAATTTGTGAAAATGAACTTGCGGTCACTTCTATTTATAACTTTGTGAGGGACCTCTTGGGGCTTTGACATAATCCACATGCGGTTAGTCCGACCTATAAAATAATACAATAATTCATAACTTAAATTATGCTTAACCGATTGGGGCGATCTATAAGTCGATTTTAGTCCTCTCGAAAAGAGGAATATAATGAAAACATAATATTAACCATTTGAGTTGTCCAATGTGGAATTTGACTCTAGTTTCTAAAAATTAACGCTCCCTCTCAACTAGGAAGAATTCCACTTGGTAATCTCTGCTTGTATATATTTATATCAAGGTGTCATCACGGCTCAACTCCATCTGCTAAAACTTTCTTGAAACTAGAAGAAGAAGAATAATGGAGCAATATCTTCCACCCGTACCTAGAAACAAGATAATACAACACACAGGGAAGGAAATGTCTGACCTTGGGTCCTCATCGGGGAGCTTAGTCTCAACCTGGAATCATGAAAGGGGAGAAAATATCAACCCAATCATGTTGCCTAACGATATTCCCATCAATGAATCTCATCAATCAAGCGTTAGAACACCTACATCATAATCGACTTGGGTTGTGCACCCCAAGTACACTCTAAACTAGTTGGCCAAACGAGGAGCGTTATTCCCATCATGTATTTCTTGAGGGTATTTTGCCAACTGGGGTATACCCTACATAAACCAAAGAGGGGAGCAACATATCCGATCCTATAAAGATAGGGGAGAAAAATCCCAACCCTAGGTAATAGATAGGAAAATTCCATATTGTCCAGAGTTCCCTCAACCCCAGGTGTTACACCAATTTTTGGTCATCTAACCTGTTACTATTAGATGGACCAAAGAACACCATGTAAAACCAATTTTACCCTAAGTAAAATTTCTTTCACGATGAAAAATAACTTAGTAATCCATAATTTATTAAGTTGTTTATGGTCTAAACAAGAAACCCCATGAGGAGTAATTGAATAAATCCTTAACTGTTTGATTTTCCTCAAGGGATAATTAGTTAAACAACAATTTAATTAATATTCCTGGTCATATTTAACCCAAAACAAGAAAATTAATTAGATAAATCACTATTTATCTTATTATTTTCTAGGAATAATTATTTAAACAGTATTTACATAATGTTCTTTGTTAAATTTGACTAAATCATTTATAAATAATTGAATAAACCACTATTTATTTAATTATTACTCAACCAAACTCTTAAAATAATAAATAAATCATTTATTTATTTATTATTTACAAATAAAGGGATTTGATCAAATTCAAATTCATTTTCCCTCCAACAAATATAATAAAATAATCCATAAAATTTGGATCTAGATTTGGTTAATAATATTTTAATTATGCACCAATATCTAGAATAAATCAATATTTTGTTATAAATAGAAGGGTTTTTCCATTCATTCACTACCTTTTGTTGCCTAAATATCACTTTGGATCTATACTTTTGGTCTGACTTTGATCCTCCATCATTGTCATATTTTGCTACCATTTTGCTTGTGAGCTCCCTTTGAGTTCCATTTTTGTCCGGGTTTTCTACACCATCAAGAGAGAGAGATCTTAGATCTAAATCGCTGAGGACATACAAGAACCCATCCCATTGAGGGGGCCTGGTAACATCTTTCTATGTTCCCTTCCCAGGTGTCATAAATACAAAAATTCTTTAAAAATGTTCTTGTCTTGTCTATTGGATGCATGGAGCAACTCTTGCTTTTATTTACTGCTTAATTTCTTTAACTGCATAGATATGGATTTTTTAGCATTTATCTTGGTCAACTAACTATATATCTAAATAAATTGCCAGCCATATTTGATGTTAGGGTTGTTTGTTATGCACAGCTAAAGTGAGTTTTTTTTTATACACTTGCGATTAGAATTCACACTAATAACTAGCGACTCCACAAGGGTTTATAATTATGACCACTGTCGTTTTTCAGATCCCTACATGACTAGATGCTTCAAACCCTAGGGTTTTTCTTTAGCTTCTTGTTTTTATTTTCTTGATGTTGTTTTTAACCCTTAAAACCCTAAAACAATAAAAATTCTAACTTTCATGTGTTTCAGGCATCAACCATAGCTGAGACGACAATTTTTTCTGAAACCTTCTCTCAAGAGTGTCGGAAGTGTAGGTCACACTTTTTGGGCCAAAACCTATGACCTCAACCTTCAAGATGTAGAAAACTACCTAAAACCTATGACCTCTGCTGAAAACAGGTCAGAAACTATGACCTGTACTTTTTGCAGGAATTTTTCTGTGATTTTTTTGGGTTTGTCTGGCCTATTGTTCAGGGTTTTCTGACCTCCGTCTCCACCCATTTTGGACCTATACTTGCTCTATTTTACTCATCAAAGTAGGAACCTAGCCCCCTAGGGCTTCAGTACGCTTCCACCTTTCTAGGAGGAGTTTAGCTGAAGCAAGTTGTCTAAGATATCAGTGTGTTCAGCCATTTTTCAGATCTAATCCTATACCTTCAAATCCATTTCATATTGGTTATTCATCCATCCAAAACACCTCTTTTCAGTTTTGTTTGGACTTCCTCTAGGGTCCCCTTCATTTCCCTTCAGGTTGTAGCCTTTTGCCACCTCATTTTCAACACTTTTCCCTCTGGTTTTTTGTTGTTTTCTGCACCTATTTCCAGTAGATCTGACGTCTAGATTCTTGTCCCTCTCGACATTAGATCTATTGGCCATTTTTGGTGTGTTTTGACTATATTTTTCCCACCCATAGACTACTTGTTAGGAAGCCCACCTCCTTGGGTTTAGATTGATACATCTTTAGCTGTTTATTTTCTGTCATATTCAGTTTACTTTACTGTTATTTGCAGATTTATTTATAGTTATATAACACATTTTTTCTTTTTCTCTACACACATCTGGGTTTAAAAATTAAAATTAACACACGCACACCCTTAGTGAAGAGCCCCCGGTTTACATCGTCAGGCCAAGAATATGACATTGTAATCATTTGATGACGCACCTCTCTACCCTTATTTCGACATTGTAATCATTTTATCTTGCACCTCCTTGCCCTTGTTGGTCTCTCTTGCTTGTTTGATTCGTGCCTATTCATCCATCATTGCACCCCCAAGGCGTTTATCCCAGAGACTTCTTGGCCTTCATCCTCATTTTCTGTTAGGAAGACTTACTCCTCCATGTAGGATTCGAGTTAGTCCTCCACAGAGTCCCCATTTTGACTCTACTTCTGGTTTCTTGGGTTCCCCTTCTAGTTCTATCCCCAGTTCTCCTCCTGTCACCTTCACCATGTCTGGTTCAAGATCTAACGCTGGTGGTAGCCCCGACCCTAATGCCGGGAATACTACTAGTGGGACCGCAACAGGAACTATCCCGGCTACTCCCTTGCTCCCTTATATGGCAGGTCTCAATCTTCCCAATTTTAACCAGTTGATCAATGACCCCATACACCATGATCCTGGTTGACCTACTATGCCAACCAAGCTCCCTTCCGACATCCCCAAGTTTGAAGGCCTTGCTGGAGAAGATCCTACAAACCATGTTAGATCTTTCCACATGTGGTGTTTGTCTAAATCCATCACTGATGACTCTATCTGTCTTCAGTTGTTCCAACGCATGCTTAATGGAGAAGCTTCTAAGTGGTATGTTGACCAAACCTTTTCCTCTCATACTACATTTGTGACTCTTTCCAGGGATTTTATGTCTTATTTCCAGCTTCCCCTTCGTTATGACACGGGTACTAAACTTTTGACCTCTTTTCGTCAATCGTCTACGACTCGCCTGTCTTATCATGTCCAGGAATGACGAAGAAGAAAGAGCCTATGTCGAGCCCCTACCTTCGAATACCATGTCTACACAGACTGGTTTCTATGATCCATTTTGCCTGCTATTGGCAAATATGTCACATATGACTTCCCTCAGAACGAAGAAGCAGCTCTCCAAATTGCGTTGAAATATGACCTAATCTATGCACAGTCTGGTTATGTTTATACCATCTTACCTGATCTCCCTAGACCTGGTGGTGCCAATGCACCGGGGGCATCCCATGCCACTGATGGTATTGTTGGATACCTTTCTCATCTGTACACTCATCCTCCCATGGGTCATGGTTTCCCTCAGGAAGGGGCTAGCTCCTCTAGCACGTTTCCCCCTCCCGGCAGCATGTATCCAGGATACAGCATGCCTCCTCCTTTTTCCCAACATATTTACCACAATTTTACCCAACCTCCTTATTATCTATATCTACAACCTAGTGCTCCAGCTCCTCCATCATTAGCACCTCAGCCTCCCTTTCCTTCTCAAACCCCACAACAACATCCACCACCCCCAGGGGCAGGTGTATGCACAACAGGGCGAGACTAATCCTCCTACTTCCAAAAAGAAGAGGAAAGGCAACTAGAACCAATCTACCCTAGGTAATCCAGGACCCAATCCCCAAGGGAATACACCTAACACTGCTAACCAGCAATAGGGCACTCAACCCAAGTAGGACAGGCCTGTTCGCATGAATAAACCATGTTCTTGTTGCGGTGTCTATGGTCACTATACCCACGATTGTCCTCTTTTACCTCATATGCGGAAGATATGGGAAGCTAAAGCGACATCCCGTGGATAGCAAACCTCCTCTTCGTTTCCTCTCCATGCTACACCTATCCAACCGGTTTTGTTTACCAATCCTTTCCCTCAACAAGGATTCGTGGCTACCCAACCCCCTAAAGGTTAGGTGACCACTCAACCTCATCCATATGGTACCTCTGATTACTAGATTCTCATGATGAACTCTGACCAAACCATTACTGTTGACCTCAACCTTCAGACTCGGTCCTGTCAGTACAACGAGCCTCCCGCTACATCTGCCCCCGAGCCCCCTTCCTCAAGTTCCACAAAGCCTCTTTCAACAACCAATGGTCCTTTACTGATCCCTCAGCCTAAGGTAGAGGTTCACACCAAGATCCCCAAGGGACCATTATGCTGAAATGCTGCTTCTCATAAAGTATCCCATTCGTATAGTATATTAGATGATTTGGCGCAATCCCTTATTGCCATCTCAACACTGGAACTCCTTCAGTCGTGCTCTTCACAATGAAAATATCTACTAACTGTCATGGGAAATGTGGATCTTTTATATGTTTGATCATCTTCGATGTTGACTAGTCAGAACATCCCCCCCTTACTGCTTTCGTCGCCTTCCAAATCTAGTCAAGATCCGAAATGCCAAAGTCTCTCGTTTTATCATTGATGAGAGGGTATCCACCTATGTGATGTCCACTTCAGTTTGGAAGAAACTCGTATCTCTTGAGTTGGCCCCTTCCACTATCACCCTCCAAGCGTGGGATGGCTACTCTTCCAATCTGATAGGCATGTTCCGCAATTGTCCTATCACTCTTGCGGGTAAGATTGTTTGTGTTGACGTAGAATTCATTGATGCCCCCTTAGATTACAACATTTTGTTGGGTTGTAGCTACACTTATGTGATGTCTTTTGTCCCATATGTGGTTCACCATAAGATGTGATTTCCTCACAACGGAAATATTGTCACAATCGACCAGTTGAAATATTACGAACCGAAGTCTCAAACCTCCCCTGAGTCCATCATCTTTTCAGTGGCCAATAAAAAAATAGTCAAACCTTTGACTAGTGTTTCACTCAAAGTCTAAAAAGACTCCTTTTTGCTTGGTTATTTCCCTGGTCTTTCTCCTCCAATATCTGATCCCATCTCGTCGAATGTTTGCATGATGCAATCATCTTGGTTCGACCTCAAGCAGACTAGTTCGACTAGTCAGCAGCCTCCGTAACCTGCTCCTAGCACTTAGACTCAGCCTTCAGGACCCCCTCCTTAAGGCCCCTCATCTGTAGTTGGTATCCATGACCCTATCTACCCTCATGGCATGGTTCCTCCTGCCCTTAACCATCTCGAAGCTATCCCACTTGGACATTACCCCTCTGGTCAGATATTGTTTCTTGCTCCCTCTCCTAGAGTATTTTCGGTACCTATTATGGCTACCTTATCCCTTCCTAACATGACCCTGGGGATCCTAGTCTGGTACATTGATCCCCCAGCCACTATCTTGCCTGGTCAACCCAAACCTTATCTTGCTTTGACCCCGGTTCAACCGGTCCCCATGACCCCTCCCTTTGCTTACGTGCCTCAACCACCTCAACAGGAACCTACTACTATTGTGAAAGCTTCAAGTGAGGGGGGAAAAGCTCGCAAGAAGGAACCTAAAGACAAGGCCTCCCTGACAAACCCCTCTCCTCCTCAACCTCCAAAGCGTACCCCCCCCCTCGAGTGTGCTTTGTGTGAAGTTGTCGATCATGTCACCCATCATTGTCCTCAATTGCCTTGTATCAAGCCAATGTTCAATGTCGCTTTCCCTGAATCTACGGTCCTGAAAACCTCTGTTCCTTCCTTTATTGTAGCCAAGAATGTAATGTCCCTTTTTCAGGAACATGCTGCTCCGTCGGGAACATCTTAGATGTTCCATTTTTCCTTCTTCAGTGAGACACTGCAAGTCCATTTCAGAGATTGAATGATGGGGAATTTATAGGATATGACTCCTTCTAAAGAAGGGATAAATCCTAAGGCTAGCTGGCCCTTCTCAGACTTTTCCTATGGATATGCAATATTCCACCTCGAGAATTTCTGCTACAGGGTCCTTGAGGACGTTGTATAAGGAAGCTGCTGCATAAATAGGGCAAAACAACACTGGTATGCCCTAGAAAAACTCCAATACATCTCCCCTGCATAAAATGAGCTCAAATAAATCACTCTAGATGGGTTATTCAGATCTCCCCAATCTAGGTGTCTAAAACAATGCTCAATGAGAGAGCTTACAGCAACATAAGAACATGAACACTGAAATCTGCAAATATGAACATACCATAAGAGGGAAATGCTACAGCCATCAATATATTATGATATATCAGCAGAAATATACAAAGAATATTTGAGGGACAAGCCACTCAAACTTTAAGAACCAACCCTCAATGAATAAGCAATGTAACACAAGAATTGTTGAAACTCCATAAAATTCCGGAGTAGCTGCAACTGCGCTGAGTACATGAAGGTATAAGCTGCTTAATATGAATAAATGTACATATGGCTGAAGGAATACAATAAATAAGCCCAATAACAATAAATGTGCTGAAATACGATATTTCTAGCCAATTTATGAAGATTGCTAGAAATGCAGGAGAATACAAAAATGTGACAACTAAGTTGTCACCTCAACTGAACCAAAACAAGAATGAGGTTGTGGCTGATCTGAAATGTAGATGCCCTCCTCTGATCATGTCTCTAATACAAATTTCTGATCACTTTGTCTCAGAAACATCCTCCTTGAAGCTCCAAAAACCCTTCTCTCACTGCCTCCTCTGAAATAATGCAGTTTCTCTCATGGACTGCGCAGTGGGAGATGATGGAAGTGTGGCCTCATGCCACTGATCTGAAATCAAGCCCATGAATCCTCCTTGCATCTCCTCCAATGAATAGAACACTTTTCCACTGAAGAAAACTAGACAAGAGAGACTCCATGAGTTCCTCTCTTGCTGCACCCAGCAACACAACGTCCTCTCTGCTATAGAAATAACGTTGTAGGAGATTAATGTAGCTGTGGCCAATGCTGGATTGAGGAAATGTAACTCAATCCTCATCCTTCCTTGAGGAAGAGGTAGGGATTCCCAACCGGGAACACCCTTGTGCCCGAGGGCACCATCATCCTGCTAAACAGCCTGGGGATGCAAGCTCTTGCAGACCCTTGTCTGAAATCTAAAACATAGCATAATGAAAATGGGCTACTATCTCCTCCATATAAAGTGAGAGAACTCTTTTCCACCATGGTCCCACCAATTAGGGTTTCCACCCTCACATGAATAGCTTCCCTCCAAAACTACGCAGCTTCTCTAGGAAGCTTCTCCTCTATAGGTAGCGTTGTTGACTTTAGTCAAAGATGACTAATCCAAGTGAGCTGGGTCCTATTCACACCATAGGTTTTTATTTCAGCTGCTCTATTCACTCCCCTTTCACATTAGGAGTGTTATTTCTTCATCTGAAAAGGGGCTAAGGTGTCTCCTTTCCCATTTTATTAAACAAAAATAAAATGTGAAACTATAATGTCCATTTTAGCTTGAGGCTAATAATTGGGGACATTACAGTCATCCCCTCCCACATGTTGCTTGCCCTCAAGCAACTGCATGAAGAGAAAAAAATCTTCTCCCCCTTCTCTTGTGGCCTCCTCATCAATGGTCCCTCCACTGCTCAAATATGTTGCAATAAAGTTGTCATCCAATGCTCTCTCCCAAGTATGCATGCTGTCAACAATTCTCATCATGGAAAGATAGAAGGTGTAGTGGAATCCCTCTTTCTATGCTAAGGCCTCCTTAAGGTAGGAGTGATGATACGCATGAGAAAATTCTACTCCCAATGATGATCCTCTCATCCATGCAATCATCCAAATGAAAGTCTCTCCCCTGATTTCTACAATGAGTTGGGGCTGAATGGAGAGTGTGATTGCGTTCTCATGATGGCCCTCTCTCCATATGCTGCTCATATGGGGATGCCTTTGTCTTTGGGCTGGAAAAGTATGGCCTTCATGAATGGCCCAAGCTACCCCATGAAGAAAATCAGCCATGAGTTGCCTCCTCAAATCCTCCAAGTGGTTCCTCCCACAAGAAGAGACAAGTAGTAATGTGGTAATCATGGTTTGCCCATGGTATCTCCTACAAGATAGAACATACACAATAGGGAGAATCATGCTCCCAATGGGCTATACATATAACACTCTCCAAATAATTATCCTCATGGGTGTACAAACATCAGAAATACATGGAGCAATATACAATAAAAGCAAGTTGCCAAATGACAACCGAAGAGTGGTTCAAAGTTCCACTCATGGAACTGCGCAGTGCCTCCTTGGCTTGCCTCGAAATCAAAAATAACAAGTGCTATACTATCCACTTTTTTTCTGCCACACATCTCCTCATAAGATGAAAACATGAGAATACAAATTGGTGCCAATGGTGCACACCAAGAAACATGTGGCTTCCCCTACAACCATCACATAATTAGCAAAAATCAAGGCTACAAATAGTTGCAAGTACATCCTCATGAAAAATTCAAGAAGGAACAAGCCTCCTTGATACCTCATGCTCCTCAACCAATGAAAATAAGTACAATACAGAATATGACATTATACCTCTTCCATCATGCACTAAAGCTCTTGAGCTGAAATGGCTCAACATGAATGCTCTCCCTCTCCTCCAATGAGTAAGGGAATGGTTGTGCCAACCTCTCCAAAATCAACTGGGCTATGCATCTATCCATATGCTGATGTAGATTATACTGAATGCCCTCCAAAGTGAACTTCTCTAGCAAGGCAAAATATGCATCCAAATGCATAGCTAGGAAGTCTGCATGTGCTACATGCAAAAGTTTCTCCTTGAGACTAGAAACTCTAGCCAAGAAGAGTCTGCCATGATGATAGATGCTCACATCATCTACTAAGTTCTTTCCATATCCATCAAGGCCATCCAAGAATCATGCATGCACCAAGATCCTGGGACCTCTCAACCAAAAGCTGAGTCCCCCATCATGGATCAATCCTCCACATAGACAGAGTTGATATTCTGCAATGTAGTGCTCCATCACGTTGATGCCTGATACCTTGACATCCCCTCATGTCAAAGTCATCCTCCAAGTTGTTTCCATGCCATCATGCAACTGCTCATGCTCAAAATAAATGAGATCTTTGAAAACAAGCCTCCCATGAGAGACTATCACCTCCAAAGAATCTCTCGATCCTGGGCAATGTAAGCATGAGTGGCCTCCATCCACTCCAAAGCATGAAAGAGTTATTCCCCAAAGGAAGTAACCTCTCTCTCATCAAATCCATGGAGTAGCCATCCAGCATCATGAAGATGCTATCCTCCATCCATACAGCAACTCTATCTACGCAGTGAAATTGAAGAGAATGGGTGGTACTGAAAATGAGAGAGTGCATCCCTCCTCCTTGTGCTCATCCCGAAACTCTATGCACTGTAATGGATTCCTCTAATGCCTCCACCCCTCTGGAATCCAATGGGTGGTGAATCCAAATAGCATGATGCCTCTCATCATCTCTAGATCATGTGACTTCCCAAATCGAAAGCCTCCAAAAGTGAGACATCAAGATAGGAAGTGGACTGAATACATGAGAGGAATGAATGGTCCTCTCTCTCTACTGCGTAGTGCAGTCCTTCTCCCATGTGAAGAAAATCTCTGAAAATAGATAGGGGTGAATGTCCATCATCCCTTCATGCTGATCCTCCTGATCTTCTTCTCCTTCCAATGGTGCAGCGTTGTAGATTCTTCTATGCACCTCCTCTCTACCAACATGTGAGTGTGTCTCCTCCTCAATGAGAGGCCTTGGCCTTCCTTAGAGAGAATATCTCCACACCCTCACAAATGGAAGAGTGCCCTTCATACAATAAGGTTCTTGCCTCTAGCAAGTCATTCTCCTGATTTCTCCCCCTCTAGAAAGATGGAATGATCCTTTGTTCCATGGTTCCCCTTCATGCATGCAAAGTGTTTGTAGATTTGTCACATCATGCTTCTCATTGGTTTTCACCAATCCCATTTGCAAAACTCTATGTGACTTTAACATATGATCTCTCATTTACATGATAACATGAAATAAAAATCTGAAATCAATTATCATGAATCATACCTTTGAGTTTGCAGCGCTGCTCCTCCAAAGGCCTCAACTTTTTCCATCCATCCCTCTTGCAGTAGATATGGGCAATGTACTGCGCTATGGATCTGCATGTGTGGCTGAATGCTAACACCCTTCATGAGAATAGCTAGGGCTTGCTCCATCCACAAACCCTTTTCAGAAAATTTCTCCAAAATTTTCCCCTTTCAGCAGATCTTCAATGGTGTGCTCAATGGTCTGGAAAAGAAGAAGGGAAACCTCCTCTTCCTTCATTCCTCTTCCTTGTTTCCTATTTCAATCTCCTCTCCTTGGAGAGAAGATCCTCTTGCTGATGGAAATCGATCTTGGGCACAGGCTTAGCCAAGATCATGCTTTGATACCACTGTAATGTCCCTTTTTCAGGAACATGCTGCTCCGTTGGGAACATCTTAGATGTTCCATTTTTCCTTCTTCAGTGAGACACTGCAAGTCCATTTTAGAGATTGACTGATGGGGAATTTACAGGATATGACTTATTCTAAAGAAGGGAGAAATCCTGAGGCTAGCTGGCCCTTCTCAGACTTTTCCTATGGATATGCAATATTCCACCTCGAGAATTTCTGCTACAGGGTCCTTGAGGACGTTGTATAAGGAAGCTGCTGCATAAATAGGGCAAAACAGCACTGGTATGCCCTAGAAAAACTCCAATACATCTCCCCTGCATAAAATGAGCTCAAATAAATCACTCTAGATGGGTTATTCAGATCTCCCCAATCTAGGTGTCTACAACAATGCTCAATGAGAGAGCTTACAGCAACATAAGAACATGAACACTGAACTCTGAAAATATGAACATACCATAAGAGGGAAATGCTACAGCCATCAATATATTATTATATATCAGCAGAAATATACAAATAATAGTTGAGGGACAAGCCACTCAAACTTTAAGAACCAACCCTCAATGAATAAGCAATGTAATACAAGAATTGTTGAAACTCCATAAAATGTCGGAGTAGCTGCAACTGTGCTGAGTACATGAAGGTATAAGCTGCTGAATATGAATAAATGTACATATGGCTGAAGGAATACAAGAAAGAAGCCCAATAACAAGAAATGTGCTGAAATACGAGATTTCTAGCCAATCTATGAAGATTGCTAGAAATGCAGGAGAATACAAAAATGTGACAACCAAGTTGTCACCACAACTGAACCAAAACAAGAATGAGGTTGTGGCTGATCTGAAATGTAGATGCCCTCCTCTGATCATGTCTCTAATACAAATTGTTGATCACTTTGTCTCAGAAACATCTTCCTTGAAGCTCCAGAAACCCTTCTCTCACTGCCTCCTCTGAAATAACGCATTTTCTCTCATGGATTGCGCAGTGGGAGATGATGGAAGTGTGGCCTCATGCCACTGATCTGAAATCAAGCCCAGGAATCCTCCTTGCAGCTCCTCCAATGAATATAACACTCCTCCACTAAAGAAAACTAGACAAGAGAGACTCCATGAGTTCCTCTCTTGTTGCACCCAGCAACACAACGTCCTCTCTGCTGCAGAAATAACGATGTAGGAGATTAATGTAGCCGTGGCCAATTCTGGATTGAGGAAATGTAGGTCAATCCTCATCCTTCCTTGAGGAAGAGGTATGGACTCCCGACCAGGAACACCCTCGTGCCCGAGGGCACCATCACCCTGCTAAACAGCCCGGGGATGCAAGCTCTTACAGACCCTTGTTTGAAATCTAAAACATAGCATAATGAAAATGGGCTGCTATCTCCTCCATATAAAGTGAGAGAAATATTTTCCACCATGGTCCCACCAATTAGGGTTTCCACCCTCACATGAATAGCTTCCCTCCAAAACTACGCAGCTTCTCTAGGAAGCTTCTCCTCTATAGGTAGCGCTGTTGACTTTAGTCAAAGATGATAATCCAAATGAGATGGGTTCAATTCACACCATGGGTGTTTATTTCAGCTGCTTTATTCACTCCCCTTTCACATTAGAAGTGTTATTTCTTCATCTAAAAAGAGGCTAAGGTGTCTCCTTTCCCATTTTATTAAACAAAAATAAAATGTGCAACTATAATGTCCATTTTAGCTTGAGGCTAAAAATTGGGGACATTAAAAAGAACCCCAAGACTATTCACACCAACCATCCTTATGCTTTGTGTGATCTCCATGGCCATTATACCCACTGTTGTCCCCTCCTCATGCATTATAGTGCCTCTTTGGAGGTAGTTCGAGAGTACGAAATTGAACATAACCAGTCTTCCTCTCCTGTCCTCATGCAGTATGCTTCAGGCCAACCTGAGGATACCTCTGCTCCCATTGACATTCCCCCTCCTGATGTTGAGATGACAGAGTCTTCAGACACCATCCTCTACCTGTCATCATCCATGAGATCCACGGTGGAAGCTCCCTCTAAGACTTCCCCTTCTTTTTCGCTTGACCTCCCTTTAGTGATCACCCTGGGCTCAATATCAATTGATCCCTTATCTTCTTGTTCTTTCGTCATCCCCCGTGACGATGCGCATGTGAACCTCTATTCTCATGATGATGAGTTAGGTAGCTTCGTCCCATCAGGTGGTTTTTCTTCCACCACTCACCCCATCTTCTATTACGATGACGACATTATGGAATCAATCACCACCCCTTACTTTATCTATACCCCCTTACATTGAAACCATACATTCGATCCACATACACCTTGTGATCATTACGTTGACACCTAATGTTTTGGTAAGGGAGCACCCATATTTGAGAATCCAGTAGAATCAATTCTCCACAACTCTCATAGTGCATATGGTCGTGTCGACTCTAGTACCATCATTCTTTCTTGTTTAGAAGAACCTCTAGAGTCCAATATCACTTTAGATCACTCTAGGTATGATCTCCCTTATCATTCCTTCCTCTTACATTAGCAACCCAGTCCCTTAGACATTGTTGTTGACAAACCTGTGGGTTTTCTAGGAGAGCACTAGTTTATTATCTCAAAATTCACTCTTTGGGATAGTGACACCATGTATGCCAACCTATAAACTTAGTCCATTTACTTCATATATGCAGTACCAAAAGAGATTGGTAATCCTCCATTCCATTTCTCAAACTGCATAACCATAACAAAAAAAATGGCGCACCATATCATAAAAATGTGTTTAGATTCCACTTTTCTAAATACATTTTGGCATGACCATAACATGCTTGGGGGCACCTATGCCCCTCAACCATAAAAATCCCAGCTCTAAGCCAAAAATAGCACTGTAACCCCCTTCCTCTAATAGGTCACACTTTTCAGGTCATTTCCTAGGACAGGTCGCAGTTTTATGCCCAGTACCTGCTACCCAGGTTGCAGAATATACCCCAAAAAGTGCGACCTAGCCTGTTCATGAGCTCCGGGTGCCTAAACTAAAATTTGTATCCCCTTAATTGAAAGAGTATGGTTAGGCCTCTTACCTGCAACTAACGGATCCTGATTCCAACGGTCAGTTTGTCCGCTATTATCGCCCCAAGATTTAGGGCCTTTTCTCCTCTCTACATTCACAACAGCTACACTTGCAAATGAATTAAATTGGAGGGAAAATGCCTAATTAAAAGAGAAACCCCATATTTTTCTTTCGCCAGCTGCGACCAAACCGTAGCTCTATTTGACAAACCATCAGCACCATTGGAAAGCTCTCACCGAGATCTCAAATGGGTATCCTTTATTTTTTGTGATTTGATACTTCACCTGGACACCTTTTTCCAAGAAGGGTCACTTCACCACTTCTCAAAACCAGATTTGTTCACTAGCAACACTTGTACTTAGGGCACCACTTTGCATCCATACTTGTCCATTCTCGTGTTGATTTTCATCATGAGTAACCATCTTGTACTGATGTTTTTATGGTCCCCACCAAACCTTTTCCATGTGGCAGCATCATCGAGTCGCCCTTTTTTAGAGCATCCGAGTTGAGTCATCATCACATCCATGGAGTCTATCTCGAGTCCCTTTCTATCCCGCTATAGTCCTCCATCCTTCATTTCTTGGTTCCTCTCTCGTGTCGCACATTGTGGCCTTCATTCATACTGTCCCCTATCCCCTTTGGTATTGTGTCAGTTGCTACTAGGTCATCCATTCCCTTCATGCTCTAACAAGGGAAGTCATCAGCCTGTTACTCAATACCCCCATTCTACCATCATCCCTGGTGTTAGTCTGTTAGTCGCTCTACTATGATCTCTCATGCCTTAGTTGAGGACCCCTTATTGCCTCACCTTTGGTGGACCTCCTTCTGTCGACATTAGCTCATTCATTCTAGAAGACATTTCTATAGAGTGGTGTGCCTAGGTTCCAGCTTCCACTCTTGTTTGGTGCCTCGGATCAAGAAAAGGGACTCTTTATTTCCCTTTGACTTGATTTTTTCTTAGCTCCAGCTCCTTACGACATGATCGACATTTATATACCTGATGATTTAGTGATGCAGCAGATTGTACTAGTGATTCTCAGGTGTGTGTGAGATGTTTCAGACCTCATGAGGGGTTTGCCCTTCAGGTAGCCCCCCACATGCCTGGATGACCTCTCCATTACAGCCTACAATGTAGCTCCATATATTTGATGGTTCCGGCCTCAGCCGCTTGCAGCGCCTTTTAGTTTGCATGTATCATTCATATTTTTAGAGCCCTATCCTATTTTACAAGGCCTCTTTGGTTGTAATTATATCTCATGTACTCAGATATTATTGTATAAGTCCTGGTTGTTATCCCAGGCACAGTATGTATGTGGTATCCATTATCATGTTTTTATCTGGCCCATGTTTATGCCAGCATGTACTATATAGTTCAGTCCCTTGTTTACTGGACACATTATTCTTTGTACTTTGTTATCTCAGCGAGCATAGGTATGCCTCCCCCGCCTCTTGTAGAACATTTACTCACTCATAAAATAGACTTGTCACACCTATAAGTCTCGCCTCCTCAGGGTCTTGTCCTCTAGCGCTTTAGTCTACCTTATATTTCTCTCTCTTTGACTCCCCCTTCGGTGTTTGGTGATTGAGTTCTTACAACGTACTTAGGTCATACGATTAGCTCCTAACACTCGCACACTGGGGGGAAATCTGTTACACCATTTTTTGGTCATCTAACCTGCTACTATTAGATGGGCCAAAGTACACCATGTAAGACCAATTTTAGCCTAAGTAAAATTTCTTTCACTATGAAAAATAACTTAGTAATCCATGATTTATTAAGTTGTTTATGGTCTAAACAGGAAACCCCATGAGGAATAATTGAATAAATTCTTATTTGTTTGATTTTCCTCAAGGGATAATTAGTTAAACAGCAATTTAATTAATATTCCTGGTCATATTTAACCCAAAACAAGAAAATTAATTAAACAAATCGCTATTTATCTTATTATTTTCTAGGAATAATTATTTAAACATTATTTAAATAATATTCCTTGTTAAATTTGACTAAATCATTTATAAATAATTGAATAAACCACTATTTATTTAATTATTACTTAACCACACTCTTAAAATAATAAATAAATAATTTATTTATTTATTATTTACAAATAAAAGGATTTGACCAAATTCAAATTCGTTTTCCCTCCAACAAATATAGTAAAATATCCCATAAAAGTTGGATCTAGATTTGGTTAATAATATTTTAACTATGCACCAATATCTAGACTAACTCAATATTTTGTTATAAATAGAAGGGTTTTTCCATTCATTCACTACCTTTTGTTGCCTAAATCTCACTCTGGATCTATACTTTTGGTCTAACTTTGATCCCCCATCATTGTCATATTTTGCTACCATTTTTCTTGTGAGCTCCCTTTGAGTTCCATTTTTGTTTGGTTTTTCTACACCATCAAGAGAGAGAGATCTTAGATCTGAAGCGTTGAGGACATACAAGAACCCATCCCATTGAGGGGGACTGGTAACATCTTTCTATGTTCCCTTCTCAGGTGTCATAAATACAAAAATTCTTTAAAAATATTCTTGTCTTATCTATTGTATTCATGGAGCAACTCTTGCTTTTATTTACTTCTTAATGTCTTTAACTGCATAGATCTGGATTTTGTAGCATTTATCTTGGTCAACTAACTACAGATCTAAAGAAATTGGAAGCCATCTTTGATGTTAGGGTTGTTTTTTATGCATAGCTAAAGTGATATTTTTTCGTACGCTTGCAATTAGAATTCACACTAACACCAGGAGCCCTTCATCTCAATTCCTCACCCCTAGAGCTCAAGTAGGATAGGACTCGAGCTTGCTCAATGTCCTTGTTCAGTGTTTCCCATTATCTAGAGGGGCTACATCCATGTCCAAGTTGTTTTATGAAGACCAAGAAATTTCTTTTCGAAAGTTTCTTGGTGAGAATATTTGTTACCTGCTCGTCAGTCGATATGTAGTGGAGTCTAACAGCTGCTCTCTGCACCATGTCATGGATGAAGTGATATCAAATTTCAATATGCTTGGAATTTTCATGAAATAGAGGAGTCTCTACCAAATGGATCCCACTCTTTTTTCCATAGTATATCATTGTGGTATCTAAGACTTGACCAAAGATCTCACCTAAGAGCTTCCTTAACCACACAGCTTCACAACAAGTCATGCTAACAACAATGTATTATGCTTCAGTGGTGCTCAGAGCTATCGAATTTTTCTTCCTGCTCATCCAGGATATCCTGGTAGAACCAACACTGAAATAACATACAAAGGTACATTTCCTGTCGGTGATATTACATTCCTAATGAGCATCAATGTATCCATGAAGTTGGATATCTCTGACAGAATATCTCAGACCAAGTGTGATTGATCCCTATAAGTATCTCAATAAATGTTTAGCTACAATCCACTGCACATGAAGGGGCTCAATCATGAACTGAATGAACGTGTTAAATGCATAACATATATCTAGATGGGTGTTCACAAGGAACAATATGATAGCCCCAATTAGTTTTATGTGCTCGGATGGATTTTCCATATCAGGTTTGGTTGCTTTTCCACACATCTTCTTGAAGTTCATCTCCATTGAAGTAGTCGTCGATTTGCACTTGGTCATACCAAAGCTTTCCAATATCTTCACTACATACTTTCCCTATGAGAGAAAGATCTCACCAGGTCTTTTCCACACCTCAAGTCCCAAAAATTAATGCATGATATCGAGGTATTTCATCTCGAATTCAGAGGCAAAATTCCTCTTACATTCGACGATCAGTGATTCACTTATTGTTAAGAATAGATAATCAACATATAGAACCATTATTAGTGGAAAACATTGGACAAACTTAAAATATAGGTTTGGATCAGCATTGTTTCTTGTGAAACCCGTTTTCATTAGATAGTTTTCAATGCGATCATACCAAGCTGGGGGAGCTTGCTTCAATCTGTACAATAATTTCTTCAACCTGAAAACATGTGTTATGTGATCTTCCACTTCAAATCCATATGGTTGTTCCACATACACTTCTTCCTATAATATACCATGGAGGAAATTGGTCTTTACATCAATCTGATGAAGGGTCCATCCCTGACTAGCAGCAAGGGAAACTATCGAATGGATAGTTGTATATCGAGCCACAGGAGAAAATATGTCATTGTAATCTTCTCCCTTTTTTTGGGAGAAACCACGAGCTACGAACCTCGCTTTTTACTTCTCAATGCTGCCATTTATTCCATACTTGATCCTAGATAACCATTTCCAAGTCACAACAAACTTCCCATGTGGTCTTGACACAACATCCCATACATCATTTTTTGCAATAGATTCATATTCCTTGGCCATAACATCCTTCCAAAAAATTTATTTGATTTCTTCTTCAAATGAGGATGCTTTGGCTTGAATCATGGTGCTGATAGTAGCTACATATCCCTGATACTTGCAAGGTTATTTTCTTTCTTTCAATGATCAACGAACTGGAATACTTATTTCATTGTCCTGTAGAGTGTCATGAAGCCAAAGCAGTATTTTCCTTGTAGGAGGATCACTGGGAGGTGGATCTAGAGGATCCATTGGCTCCATGGGAGTATCAATATCATCTAACTCTAGCATATAAGGACCATCTATAATGTCCTTGTCATCACCATCTTCCTTGGGAGGCGAACAAATATCTCTGCTTTACAAAGTGTAGCATTTTCGTTAAAGGTTACATGTCTGCTAATTTCAACCTTCCTTTGACCGGGAATGTATATTTTGTAAGCCTTAGAGTTTTCATGGTAACCCATAAACATACATTTTCTACCTATAGCTTCTAGCTTATTGCTTTTGTCTTTTGGCACATGAAATAATACTGGATATCCAAATATGTGAATATGGATATTAATGTCGGGTTTTTTACCTATAAACATTGCTTCTAGAGTCTTGTTTCTTAATGCTTGATGAGGCACCCGATTTTGAACATACACAGCAGCATGTGTGAATTCAGCCCATAGAAAATTTGGTACCTTTTGATCACGAATCATGGCATGAGAAACTTCCATTATCGATTGGTTTTTCCATTCATCGAAGATATTCTATTCAGGTGTATAAGGCACATTGGTTTCCTTATTGATACATTCTTTCTTGTAGAATCCTATGAATTATTTTGACATGAATTCTCCTCTGTTGTTGGACCTAAAAACTTTAATTATTTTCCCTGACTGATTTTCGACCAAAGCTTTGAATTCATGTAATATTTAAAAGGCTTCATCCTTGTTCTTAAGGTAGTACAACCATGTATTTCTTGAGAAATTTTCAATGAAGGTGATGTAATAGTTATTACCACAACCAATTGCATAGGCATCGAACCACATAATTCTGAATGAATGAGCTAGATAATGTCAGTTGTTTTGTTCTTACTAGAGGGGAATGGACCCCTTGTTTTCTTTCCACTTGTGAAACCTTCAGATTCAGAAGAGAATCATAGTGTAGATGGTCTAGTGTGCAGTGCCATAATTCACTAATATGATTGGTGTTGTGAACCAATGCTAGAAAGGCCTTCCTATGACTTCATAGAGTCCCTTAGATCTCATTCCTAATGTGAATGCAGCATTCCTATTTGAATCAGAAAAACAAGTTAATACCTTTCCATTGATGAAGGAAACCCTCATCCCTTTATCTTCTAATGCAGATATAGAAATCGAATTATTCATAAGTCCTAGCACATATATAACATCATTCAGCAATATTGATTCCCCGGAGTTCAACTCAAACTTGATAGATCCAAATCCTTTGACAGGATGAGTGGAGTTATCTCCAAGGATAATTTTTAACTTGGCCTCCATCTGTACCATATTATAGAGGACTTATTTGTATCAATAGAAGTGATGAGTGGCCCCATTTTCAACCAACCAACTATTCCATGAATCCAGTGGAGAAGAACTAGTAAGTGCAGAAATCATAATGTATTCAGTTTTATCACAACATTGCTTTCATACATGGGAGCCCTTGAATTCATGTGAGAGTGATGTTCTTCTTCACAATCACTTGAATAATCTCTTTTCATTTCACATTTTATGTTGTGGTTGTACCTTTGATTTTCTTCTTATTTTATCATTGTAGTTGCTTCTGGTGTTGTATCGTGGCCTCTTTCTCTTATCGGGACAGTCACGAGCATAGTGACCTTTCTTGTGGAAATTGTAGAATTCAATATGGGTGAGTGACTTGTCATTCCTTCCTTTTTAGCTTTGAGGAGGAGGTCTTATAGAAGGGCCTCCTTTTTATCTCTTTCTTTTGTTATGAGTGACATGTGTAGCAGGCTCTCCTTCTTCATGCTTTTGAATCCTCCCTCTTGTTATCATTATCGATTCTTCTTGAGTGATATTTCCAATAATCTCATCAAATGATGAAAGAAAGTTGTTGTTACTAATAGTAGTGATGAATTTTTCCCAAACAAAAGGAATACCTCTAAGATTCACGACAACCAACTCTCTGTCGGCTACATTATCTCCAACCCTCTACAACTGATCTCAATGATGAGAGATCCTCATAATGTAAGACTGAACATTTTCACCTTTGTTCATCTTCACTTCCTTGAGTTTATATTTCAAGGTAATGATCTCATTTAGGTTATTGACTTCATACATTTCAGATATCTTGTCCTACATGTCTTTATTTTTTTCTTAAATTCCCAGCATATGCAAGTAAATGATCTTGTAAACCATCCACTATGATTTTTTTTTCTTTGGACTCACCTTTCTTATATCTGTTCCTGACGGTGGCAGAGGAATATTCTGGAGGCTTAGGCATACTTCCTTGAATATAGTCCAACACATCATTGTTGTCAGTAATGATATCCAATCCGACTTTCCATGCAGCAAAATTAGATGCATCACCCAGTTTCTCATGCTCCTTGAAGGTAGAGGAAGACATCTAACCTTGGCTCGTAGATCTAATTTCTGGTAGGCTTGTAGATATTATTTTTGATACACTTGTAGATCTGCTTTCAGATAATGAGGACTTCAATTCTTGTCTTCTCTTAGGATTTTCCTTCACCTTAGTTTTGATACCATGTTAATTTTTCAATATTGTTCTATTTTGTATCAATTACTTTAGCCCAATTTAATTTTCATTAACAGTGCATCCAAATATATGAAATGTAAATATCCATAAAAAAAAAATTAATATAGAACAATGCATGCAATGACAAAGAAGATAAAAACCATAAGAGATACCAGATTGGTCCAAGACTAGGGAAAAACTCCACTATGGGGGAAACCCTTCCAAATATTATTATTCAATAGATCGTCATAAAAAAATTTAAGAAGAGAGAAAAATGAGCCCATGCAACAAAAATAAATAGATCAGATGTATAGATCTGCAGATATACAATATCAAAAGCATGGATCTGATATATCACCAAAACCAAGCGATCTCAGCTGCCTAGTTCTAGATCTAGATCCAAAATTTTGTCAATGACTGTTCTGAAGCGTCTGTGACTGCGCGACGGATGAATGATGAAGATGCACAATCAACTGACTGTGATAAAAATCAGATCTTCCCAGTAAATATCTTAACTTTGACCTTAAGACTATCTACCTGTAGCTGAAGCACCCATAATCGTGACCTAAGCATTCTGTGCCCGTGGCTAAGGGTATGATCAACCTTGAACCCTAGACGTGCCCTGAAAAATAACTGCTCGTGGCTTTACCAACTCAACTGCTGCCTTGACACACCTACCCATGGTTATAGATAAGCTCAATCGCTACCTGCATGTGGCCTGGCCGCAATTATGGCCCAAAACACCCAGATCGGATGCGAGACATTGCCTGTGATCTTGATACCTTTGTGTGATATCCTTCTAATGTACCTGTGCAAACCAAAACAAAAAATATGAACCAAATATCAAAATATCATGAAGACAATCTCATGAGTGAATGTGTGCAAATGAACTTGGAGTCGCTTCTATTTACAAATTTTTGAGGGAGTGCTTGGGGCTTTGACCGAATCCACATGCGATTAAGCCAACCCATAAAATAATAAAATAATACATAACTTAACTTCTTCTTAACCAATTAGGGTGATCTATAGGTTTATTTTTCTCCTCTCGAAAATACAAATCTAATACAAACATAATCTTAACCATATGAGTTGTCCAATGTGGAATTTGACTCTAGTTGCTAAAAATTAACAACGCACCCGTGTGAAATCATGCCTATGCATTTAATTATAGAAAGTGGTTAATTTACATTTTCAATAACAAAATAATTTTCAATCATTTTTCCTTGAGTTTATCAAAAACTTCATTAAAGCAACTGAAATGTAGTTATTAAGAAACACCATTCTTGATTTATTTTCTGAGCTAAATCGATTTCTCACTCTTGAGATCTATTATAGGTTAATCCTGGCCATCATACCATTGAATAAATTTATAAATATACTAAGGGCAAGAAGAAAATGGGAGCGCAATAGCCACATGTTGCTCCCACGGTGGAAATTGCTGAGGAAAAGAACGAAATTCCAGAACTATTTTCTGATATAGTTTGTTCTAGAGACATTGGGCATTCCTGATAGGAAGCCATGTATAAATACTTATAAGAGGAAAAAACTATGGTTATGAAGAGGATGGTAATAGTTTAAGACTCTAAGTTAGTTTCAAATTCCACTTACAATGATCTGTCCAATTCTTTCCTATACAAAATTGCACCCAAGCTGAAAATTCTCCCTTACACCGGGGAAAATATTAATAACCCCCCTAAATTTATATGTATAATATAATGGCAGAATCCCCGTGATACATAGGAAAAATTTAAGGCGGTTTATTAATAATATAATATTTATATATAATTTTTTTGGTGAATCTCTCCCCAAATTATATTATCTTGTAAAATCATGGTGAATCACTAGGACAGAATCGCAAATCACTAGGAAATGGAAAATCACTACGAAATGGTGAATCACTAGTAAAAAATGGATAATCACTAAGAAATCTAAGGGTTTTTTTAGTCACTTGGAACTAAGAGGATATTTAAGAAGAAATTGTAAAACAACTTGACTACATTGTTGGTGAATTACAAGAGCTTGACTAGTTATCATCAAGTACGCCACGCTAGTGACTAAATCATACAAATCTAGAACCAACAGTTGTCGCCTAACAATTTCTTTCAAACGTGATAACGCAATGATAGTTGATATACTCTCTCAATTCATAAAGAGTCGACATTTGAGAATCAGCTTTAATGGATCATTTTAGATGGTTGTATTTGCATGTCTCAAAATAATAACAAGTGCCTAACATTTCTATGACTTGAACATTATGAAAACAATACACTAATGATAGATGAGAAAACATAGTTTTTTTTCCTTCTCTGATGATGGAACAAAAGTGTTGTTAGTAAATCCATTTCCTATGCTAGTTCCTGGAATTTCCTCTCCCACTTGTTGACCCATTCGTTCCTTTTCTTGTCTATACTATACCATCGAAGCCCCAAAATATTGTAACTCATAAGAAATGTGTGATACGATATCAAATATTTCTGATGTGCCATTAGCCCTTGATTGCTCGGCTCTTGGTTTATTTTGTCTCCACAAGACCATGTGCCATATAATATCAGATCCCCTTTACACCTGAGCCGTGTGGGAACTAATGGTAGAGAAAAAATAGTGCAGTGTGCACCATAGGATTCCTAGATGAGAATAAAGCTCCATCTATTGGGTTTTTTTTGTTTTTTCATCATTCTGGAGCTTTGATCTGTAATTGATCAAAGGTGAGGCTTATAGATCCTCACCTCTCAATTGCATCTTCCAAAAAATCAACTCATAAATATATTATCAAACACAATCACAGAAGATAAGATAAGACACTAACATTCACATGTATTATCATGAGGCTTGATGGCGTTTTAAAGAGATTACAAATAAATATTTTAGAACTTGCCTCCTTTGTTGTGAGTTGTCCAATAGGAAAAAGATAGATACATTATTTTAGATATTATATTTCTTCATATAAGGTGCAATACAGGAGTATATATTTCCTTCCTCATTAGATTTTAAAATAATGAGCCAGGCAGCCTGGCTGCCCAATTCCTCTTGGTTTAACTAGAAAGCATCGCCTTCTTTCTGCCTCCTGGTTTAAGTGTGAAGTCATGGGTGAAATTATTTTTGGATGATGGATTGGATGTGATGTGATGTTGATTATTGATAAAGTAGTAGGTGCCTACATAGCTTGGGGTGGGAGGGCACGTCTCCAAATGAACCTGAGTTGAATGTTGCTATGTTTATTTTTGATGAAGTAGCAAGTGGCTACATAGCTTGGGGTGGGAGGGCGCATCTCCAAAGGAACCCAAGCCAAATGCTTCTATGTTGAATGTGAAGCAGGTGCCTCCTAAAGTGGGGTGGGAGGGAACATCTCCAAAGGGAACTCGCTCTGAAGGTTTCTCCTGATATAAAAACTCATGGATTTTGGGTGGGGTACATATCTAGGCCACACTAGAGATATACCAATTGATCTATACATGTGTTGAAAAGTTATAAAAAAATTGGCCATGGGTGTTGTATATGTTCTGATGAGGTAGAGGAACTAAGACTAAAATAATGAGTATATGGGCCTTCATTATGCATGTTCCTTTTGTGTGGTGAAAATGTGTTGAATATCTGAGAGGAAGTAACCATCAAGACCTCCAAAATATGATTAACAGACTAACATATATGGGAAACATGAGATGGCATCCGAAAGAAATAATTCTTGATAAAAATAAACTAAAATGTTGTGGCGAACCTGTAGCAACTAGAAATAGGAAGGATGCTAGTAGCAAAAATTTAGAGCATAAAAAAAAATTATCTCAGGCCCCAAGGAGTGACTTGATATGATACCAATCGATCTATAATTTATCGGAGTTGAGGCTTAGAGAACCTCACCTCTCAACTGAATCTTCCAAAAACTCGACTCAAAAATAAATGAATAGAACACAATCACAGAAGATAAGATAAAATACTAGAATTCACTTGTATTATTATTAGGCTCAATGGCCTTTTAAAGAGATTAAAAATACATATTTAAAAATTTCCTCCTTTGTTGTGAGTTTTCAAATAGGAAAAGCCTAAATACATTCTTTTAGCTATTGTCTTTATTGATATAAGGTACTAGATGTTCCCTTCCTCATTAGATGTTACTATTATGATCTAGGCATCTTGGCTACCCAAGATCTGACTTGATCATAGATCCATTCCCTTGAAAATGATGACCAAGTTTCAAGTTCATCGTCCCATTAAAATGATTGCTTTATAGTCTCTATACCATATGGTTTGAGTTGTTTTATGTTTCAAGTAGACATGATATAGACATAAATATGAAAATATGATTAGACTCACATGAAAATTCACAAATAGCTTGTTGTAGCCTTTCATACCCCAACTTTTAAGACAATTGGTTAGTCCAACAACAGACATTCCTATACTAGTTGATGAGTAATGAACAAAACTTGCAAAAATCCCAAAAATTTTAGAAATATTATGTGGAATTGAATATGCCAACAAAGAATGGAGGTTCTTTCATCCAACGATGTAGAATACCCAGAAATTTGCAAAGGCAACTCAAATAGAGGCCAAGTGAAGAATTTTTGTTGGGGTTCTTGAGGTGTAGTTGTTGAAATCAGATTATGAATTTTTACAGATGCAGTAGTATTCTGTAGTGAATTTGAAGCTGTTGATAAAAAAATGTTTATATTACAGTGGCATGAAAGGAATTTAATTCATATTCTTCTTTGCCTTTCATAGTGGAGACTCCTGTAGCATGGGACAGTGGCTTTTCTAATGAAGGAGATTCTTTCTTTACACAGTTTGGTCCAATATATTGTAAAACATTATCAATTTTATTTAATGGAATTAGAGACTTTGGACATGATAGCTTTAAAATTTACCTCCATTTTCCAAGAACCTCTCTTGCAATACCAAACTCAATCAAGTCTTCATACCTTCCATCTTCTATTGAATCTGCAACATCCTTCCTAGATGCCAGAATCCTGTGGACCTGCATTATTTTTTTACTTTCCACCAAGCACATTGTCAGAATAAAACTTAGATGTAATATGAAGCAAGTTGTGTTGGGAAAAATCTCATAAATCCCTAGTTCAAAATCCTCCCCCAATGCAATACCCCTAGCTCCACCTCATGACATTTATCATTTTCCTTAAAAGAGACATATGCAATCTCACCTCTCAAACTATCTGTGTGGGAATATTCTTAATGAACATTTCTAAAGTCCAAAAGTTTGTTTAGAAAAACACCAGTCCCTGTAAAAAAATGATCTTGTGTCATCTTTCTTCTCTTATATATAATTACTAGTTGAAATATTTAGCCGCCATGCCAACCTTCCATAAGGACTGAAATTGCAGACAAAAATGAATTAGAGAAGACATCCTTGATCTCTCACATTTTGCTAATAATACACCCCGAAAATTCAAAATCAACAGTAGTAGGAAATATCAATGCAAATTTTTTGCATACAGCAAACTTCAAGTTTAGGTTTTAATAACCTTATGAGTTGTGATGATTATAGTTGTCACAAGTCTGGAGAACTACAAGGCTGACATAGAAAATTCAAAAAGGTCTTGTTAATCTCTACAATGTTGATTTGTTTTCTCTTCACTATTTCTCTTCCTTGTTTTTGTTCCTTAACAGACAAATTCACATCCCTTCCTTCTCTCCCTCTCCCAGCATCGTTTGTAAGTGTCTTCTTAGACATTTATGTTTCAACCACAAGAAAAAAATGAGAATAATGTTGACCATCCTCGAAACATGTCTATCAAACTAATTCCTTGATACATGCAAATAAATAATACATAGGAGAAAAGAGTAAGCATGCATACATTATTTCCTTGATAAAGGGAATGTGAGCAATAGAAATATGGATAAGGTAAAGAAAAGATAATTTTATTAATTTCCAGTAAATGACCAAAAGAAAGGTCAATGGGACTAGAAGTAACAATCAGTGATACATTTTGTAGGTGTGCCCTAAATTACTCTAGGAACATAAAGAAAAAGTAACATGACCAAACAAAACATGAATTAAATGTTACATCCAAGAGTGCAAGAAAGAATCTATAAATCTGTAAGATCGGATGAAAAGGAAGAAAGTGAGGTGGAGGGGTATCCAAAATAGATTCAACTACAAAGAGGGGCCTGATGCACTATTTAATGATGTCATTTGGGGAAGTATATGGGATGGGAGGACCTAGCTAGATGATTGTGGGAGGCATCTCGGAAACATGACCAAATATTCTCCTAAAATTCAAGCCCAAGGAAAGGAATATCATGATGTGACTCTAGTTCAATTTGGATATCAATTCAATCTACCAATTGTGCAGAGAACAAGCATGCTAAGGCCTGGTGTAAAATTCCAGATCAACTCTAGGATGAGATTCCATCAGAGGTCTTACATACCTAGTGTCAGTTTGTAAAGGGAAAATGGAACTCGCCTTTTACTTAATAAGATATTCACGTTGAGCTTCAATGGAGCTTCCAAAGTGAATCTGGGAAATTCTAGAGGAGAAGGAATGCAAGGAGATCGGGAATATTTACTTATACTATATAGGTTTACAGGAAAACTCCAATAATGTAACTGAAGAAGAAGAATGATCAAGGGTTAAAACTAGCCCTTGAAAGCGGTTTTACCACCCTTGAAGTGTAAGGTAACTCAACAAGAATAAATGTGTCCCTGAATTTTAGAAATGGGAAATGATAGGAAATAGGTCTCCAGGAATGGGTATGATGAGCATCCAAAAGTATTGGAAACTTTGGTGTAGTTTTTGTAGGAAATTGTGAGAAATTAGGAAACACTAAAAAGCAGTTTTCAGATATAGGGACAACATTTTCCAAGCAATGTCTCACTAAAATCTCTATTATATTGCTCTTCTTTTAAACTGTCTACCGCTCTCTTTTGAAAAATTGGAACTAATAAGAGGTTTTTAACTTTTTCCGTGTCAAATTACCTTTATCTTACATGTATGTTTACACTTTGGAAGCACTCCTAGTTTAGTGTTGGGTATTTTTTTGTTTTTTCTTCATTTTTACCTATGCTAGTGCTTAAAATTTCTATGACTTCAACAATATGAAAATAGTACACTAATGATAGATGAGAAAACATAACTTTGTTTTCTTCTATGATGATGGAACAAAAGTGTTATTAGTCAATCCCTTTCCTATGCTAGTTCCTAGAATTTCCTTTCCCAACAATTTTACCAAGAGTTCGTCAGTCATCATCCCATCCTTTAAAGCACCTATAGTTTCATGTTGAAACACAAAACATCAATGTGAAAGGAAGTTTCTGAAACTTGTATTCTACAAACTTCATAAGAGAGACAGAATTTATCTTTCTTGAATACATGCTTATTTTATCTATTTACGAAGGCTACATTTGAGGTGTCCTCTTATATCATAATCAAACATATTCTACACCCAGACTTGCCTTTCCTTTGACATTACAACCCTTCACCATCAACCTAGTGTACTAAATGACAAATCAAATTAAGAGCTTCTAAAATGCATTTTTCTCACTTCAAAATCATTCTTGTGTAATAAAAATATAGATTAGCCCACTGGGAAACAATAGAAATAAGCCCATGATTTCCATAACAGACAATTTATTTTAAAGGGAATAAAAAGAGTAAACCTTTTTTGTTGTAAACGCAAGAACATAACCAAAATAGCCCTACTTACCTAAGGAGATGTTGTATAACCAAATTTTCTCCTTCACTTGGATGTCCAGGAGGGTTTAACATTAAAATGCAACTCTAATAGTAGAAGGAAAAAAAACTTATGCAAATAACTGATGTTGGGTTTTTACAGACTTAGTTACAAGAAATGTAGCTATTTGACTTCCTTTCATTCCAGTTGGAAGTGATAATGGTATGTGAACTACAAATTGGTCAACTCAAAACAATACAATTGTCACAATTTACATTACAGTTATAAGGAGTGACATTGCAATTTCTACAAGTTAAATTGGTGACTTTATTGTGCACAGATGAGATTATATATTCCAATTAATCTACTGTAGGTTGGGGTTTATATAATGATTGATTTTGATTAGTCTATCGAATAAAATCTATGAAATCTTATTTCCAGACATAATTTTCAAACCTAATTACTCATAACAAGCATATAATTCACTTAATCCAACAAAAATGGTAAGGCCTCCCTCAAGAATCATCCAACCTAGTATGGAAACTACTTACTTTCCATGACTTAGCGACACTTTCATTATCTTTAGCGTACATGGAATATTCCATATCCTCCTCACCTGAATAGAAACCCAACCTCTCTATAATTCATAATGGTTTTAAAGGGAAATATACAACTAAAAATGAAACCTTGTAATCCAATCCTCAAGGAAGTATTTGTACTTGCAAGATATCAACAGAGATGGAAATTGCAACAATCACTTATCACCTGAACAAATCAGTTGAATTTTTCCTTCTCTACATATAAATTTCATAAGCTATGATCCAATCACTTATTATTTAAGTAATATAGAGCACTTATAATTCTAGGTGCCATGATAAAAACTTCTCACTTGAAGACTAATTCTACTACACACCCCTTGTGCACACTAGTTGTGCCCAAATTCAATTCCTAATTAAAAATTACAATTCCTTGCACAATTTTTAGAGAGGATATTTGAGTAAATCTGCATGAAGCAAAACCTGCAACTGATTACTGCATCCTTCAAACTTAACCTTCTAAGACATTTTCCCAGCAATTACATATTTAGGTTCTTAAATATCGTAATTTTCAAGGCCTTGACCAACTATTTCTTTAAGGCCAGACTTGGATGGGCCCATTGGTTTTGTCTGAATTCCAAGTAACCTCAACAAAAAATGAGCAAGTTCCATGTTCAATACACCAGATTGGTCAAACAATTCTAGAGCATATTAGAATAGAAAAAACCAAACCATAAACTAATGGTCAGATCGATACATATCGTGAGAAACAGATGAAATCTGTGAAAATGAACATGGTTATGCACAATTTTTATCTGGAGAAGGGAATTCATAATAAAAATTGAATGCTTTAGTGTTTTTATCAACAAGGATGGAAATTTGGCCAAAAAATGCCATAAAACCATGCATATTTTCTTTAAAAATATTTAAGACAAGTTAGAAAGGTCAAAATGCATAAAATTGCGATGCTCATCCCATGCCAAAACCTTGATACTATTCAAGGAAGCTTTGCATCCTTCTCAAGTTCAAGTTAAAGTGAATGTGTTATACAATCCAGCAACATGCATTTTGTCACTATGTACATTTCCATAATAATCCCAATAATGAGGCGTTTACTAAGTACATTTAAGTTTGCATTCTTTTAAACACAAGAGACCATAAATAACATTCAATAAATTAATCATATAAACCATGTGTGTAGTTGGGTCCAGCTGCAAGGACAACAAATGATGAATATATTTTAAGCTATGGGTGCAAAGAAATGGCGCATTTCCTTTCTAAAGGAGGAGTTCATCATGATTCATGTACAACAATATCATATGGGTATAACAAGTATAGGTATGGTTGCAGAGGTACAAAATTACCAATGAAACTATGGTCTGGAGAAATATCCAAAATTTTAAGCATCCATCTTTGTCCAACAATGAAATATTCCAAACAAGTCAGGACTTTACTTGTTTAGTTCCATCCAACTCCAAAAGAGAAGGGAAATCTAATCCCTAGAGACATAAATGGAAACTTTTAAAATAATTCATGATCAGTGTGGTTTTAGCACAACATGTTATGATAATAAGGACCTACTACAGCCCTCAACTGGAAAAATGAAACCTCCCAACAACCCCCATTCGTGGTCCAAAATATAGGGTAATTCCAGACTGTATGTGCGCACACATGTATCAGAAACATTCACAAATACAAAAAAAAGAAAAATATATTCGATTGTACATCTTCCATTCATCCACTCAGTGCATTTTTTCATTCATTTAAAAATCAACAATAATTTGTACTATCTTATGTTGAAACACAAGAAAAATAAGACATAAGAAAATAAAGCAAGAATACACTCACCGCACGAAGCATAGACTGCCAAAATTTTGGAGTTGAAATAGGTCTCCAAATGGATCATTTGGAATACCATTTCCATTGTCATAAGGACCTCCAGATCCCATGCCATATCCACCCATCGGTCCCCCACTCTCATTATTATACATTCCACCAAACATATTTGATCCACCATATCCTCCTTTGTATATATTGTTTCCATAAATACCAACACCATTTGATCTTGACATCACTCCATAGCCTCCTCCCATTTCCCCATATAAATTTTTGGATCCATAAAGGCCAGAAGCATAACCTAGATTTTAATTTATCATGGAACCATAACCTGAATTTAGAAAAATAAAAGGTTGTCAGGTGCAATACTTATTAATAACGCAATTACAAATTAACAAGCAATATGTAACAATACTATGAGCTTGTACTAATCATGAAGAATAATATTAATGATTAAGTCTTAAATAATCAAAATAAAACTCAAAAGAATCTAGGCTACATTATTTAAACAAGATATACTGCAACACATTTACCTCCATAGTTACTTCCATATCTACCTTGCTCCAACTGTCTAAGTGGCATAGGTCTACCAATAGTTCTTTTGCTAGCAAGTGGCACATTTCATTCAATATCAGAACTCCCTCGTGTTTTTTCTACTCCAGACTACTCCACCACAGTACTTGTGGATCCAGTTAAAGGAGTCTTGAATGGAAAAGGCCCAGATGAACTTCCAACACATTTCCAAGGCTTAGGTGGAGGAACACTACCTATTTATTTTATAAACCCAAAAGAAAAGATAAGTGAGGGTCAACTTCCACAAATAAATAACTCACAATAATAATCCTAAACTTCCCATTGATTTAGATGACCTTTGAATATTTTATATTTAAGATAAAATTTTAAAAAAATTGTTCTTAATAAGTGATTTAACTCAGTGGAAGATTCATATTGATTTGGTATGCCAATATCTCATTTAGAAGAAATTACTCCGAGCTTTGAAACTAAGATTGGCCTATATATCTTCCCAACTCTGTTGGCACAAGTTCTAGCATGTCATGGATAGTATATCACATATATTAAAACCTAAATAGAAAGAATCCTAGTAACTAGCAAGTGGGTGTTTGGTGGGCGGAATTTTCAATAGTAAGTGGGTGTTTGTTGAGAAGGATTTGCAATCGAGATAAAGATATATGTAGTCCCTATGCCTCAATATGGATGCAAACAAACTTCCAAACCAAGAATGTGAATGAACATAATAATGAAATGTTATAGAAAATAACTCTACATATTATACTTTCCCAACCTGTCACAATAAATACGTATTAGTACTTATATTATTGTGATTGACTTTAGACCATTCAAATCTATTTAATATAAATTTGTCTAGTTTTTTTTAGGAACCATTAGCCTATAGGTGGGTTATTAAATAATTATCTTTCATACTTTCATCATAGAATTCAAGCTCTTCACTTCTAGGGAAAAACAAGAAAATTCCCTCAAGACCCTATTATTTAAAATAGATTTTATAAAATCCTACAACAAAGTGGAATATTCATTAATATTCACCATGCTTAGAGCACTTGGATTTGGCCTGTATTCTGGTAAAGTGGTAGAAACTTTATTTTCACATGCCATAGGTTGTACTTCTATCAATCATACCAAGTCTAATGAGATAGGGCTCTTCTAGTTAATCAGACAGGGCTTCCCTCTCACCCTAACCCTCTATGTAATGTCTACTGAAGTCATTGGCTATCTTCTTCATAGTAGAATAGCACATCACCTCGTCAAAGGTTTCTTCTCTCTGTTGTATATGGAAATCAATGAATGAATATTCACTTCACAAATTATTATTTTATAAACATCATTGAAGATAATCAAAATTTGGACAACACCATGGATTGTTTGAAAATCTTATGTGAGGCTTCTAGGTGGAAGTTATAAATGGAAAAATCCAATGCAACTGACATATTCAAAAGGATGCCCCTAATTTATTGGTTAGGATTTGGCTAAGTGTTAAATTCCTTTGTATCCCCTTTTCTTTTGAACCCTCTCCAGATGAACTATAAGAAGCAATATTGATACATGGAGCCTCTATTCCTCATAGGAAAATCCAAATTTGTATCCAAAATTCAGTTCCTACCCACATTTAGTATTCACCACATTAAGTACCTTCTCCCCAAACTTATGCCAAGCTAGAAAATATTTTCAAAAAATTTCTCTGCACTAACTCTAGTGGAGATGAGGGTTTTCATATATTTGGCTAGAGCTACTAATACACCCCTAAGGATAAAGGAGGATTGGGTTCCCTAGCCACAAAAATGAAAACCTAGGCTCTTTATTCCAAATGGACCATTGGAGTAGTGGAAGGGAAGGAAGCATGGAAGAGACTATTTGGGAATAAATCACCTTAGGGGATTTTCTCTGCTACAAAATATGGAGTAAAATAAACATTCACAAGCTATTTACCACCCCAACATCCAGCCAACTGATGATACCTTTGAAGCTAAAAGCACTCTGTAATGTTCCCAAATTTTAGCCTCAAGCTAAAAGGAACATTATAGTTAGCATTAGATGAATAAAATGGGTAAGGAGGCCCATTAACCTCTTTAGGAGGAAAAATAACATTCCTCATACGAAAAGGGGAAGAATAAGTAGCTGGATTGAGCTCCTACAGGTGTGAACAGGATTGGATCATGTAGATTTAGTCATATTTTACCAAGTCCACATGCACTATCTAGATACATTGTATCTCCATGATGGACTGTGCAGTTTTAATGGAGGACAACTTGCATGGGCTAGGTAGCACATATGGATGGGACCCATGGTGGAGAGGAGCACTTGCTATATATGGAGAGGAGGACAACCATTGTATTCATGCTTGGATTATTATTTTCTTTGGTCTGTTGAGACTTTGCTTCCTCTTGTTGTTTAGCAGGGTTGCAGTGTTGTTTAGCACAAGGGTGTTCCCAGTCGGGAATCCCTACCTCATCCTCAAGGAAGGAGAGGTTCTTGAGCTTCATTTCCTAATTCCAGAATTTTTTCCAAGCTACCTCCTTCAGCTACAACGCAGTTTCTGTTTGGAGCTAGGTTGTGTTGCAGGGTGCAGCAAAGGAGGATCTCTTTGAGCCATTTCTGAGCTTGTTTTTCAGTGGAGAGTTTGTCTATCCATTGGAGGATCAGCAAGTGAGGCTCCCGTGCATATTTCCACATCTTTTAATTAGGCCAAATAATCTCTACAATTTTACAGCGCAGTCCCTTGCAGGAAATGCGTCATTTTTCAGAGAGAAGCTGTAGCAAGGTTTAATACCTTGATTTTTGGCTAGTTTACTTGGAGAAGGGCCAACCCTTCCCCCAGAAAGTTAGGAAAAGGGATTCTAATCCATATTGTACTTATTTCATTCATATTCATGTAATTATGTAGTAAAATATGTTATTTTACAGACTGAATATTCAGATCTACTTCTCTTGTACTCAAGTTGTCAAGAAACCCTTGCTGGGTTATCTCATTTTGTATAAAAGAGGCTAGATCTCTGTTTTTCTCCATCTATTGATGTAATAAACTATATATCTGATATTTCTATCATATTACATATGAAACCCTCAAAAAATCACGTTGTGAAATCTTCAGTAATTTCTGCATACAATAAGTCATGGGATTTGGGCCTTTTTGAGCTGTATCGGGATCGAGAGATCTGTTTAACATAGATAGAGTCATTTTTTTCTGATGAAATGTGGTATGTGAGTCCAAAATGACCTAAGATAAATGATCCCACCATCATTTTCCATTATTTTTACGCAAATCTCAGAAATTAACGTTTTTGGTGTTGGAAATGTTGATTTTCCCCACTTCTAATTGAGGGAATGGATCATATTTCTTGCTTTTGTATATATGATTGATGGAAATTTAATATAACACATTTTATGGGCTATATTTTTGCATCTCCAACTTAATAATATCTTCATATATTCTTATTGTTGTAGAAATCCCCTATTTTGGGATATTACAGTGGTATCAGAGCTTCAATCTTGGCTCAGCCTGTGGATCTCAGGCCATTATAATTTTAGGAGATATGTATAGAAAATGGAAGGCTCCATTATGTGGAGGAAGAAATGTAGACAAGCTTACAAAGCTTCTTCCAAGATCTATGCAGAACTTTCAAGGAGAGCTAAGGAAAATAAGAATGGAGATGGGATCTCCAGAGGAGTTTGGATCTAGAGCTGAATATAGATTGGCACATGGTGAGTGTGAGCATACAACTACACACCATGATTAATAACGCAATCAAATGCCCAGATCTATCAAGAGAAAGATAAAGGATGGAGGAATGCCTAAGAGGGAAACTCTTAGTGGTTTGTTCAAAGGTTATGAATCTCAAACTGAAAGGTTTAGAGATCAGCTTACTTTTTCAGAGTTTTGCAAGATCAAGGTGAAGGGAAGCAAGCAGGAGGATATATTTCTTCTATCTACTTTTGATGGTTCAACTGCATGTTCAGCCAAAGCTTGGGTGGAGGAACTAGACACCTTTTTGCAGCACCACCAAATTTCTGAAGATGATGCAATCAAAGTTGCAGCACTGCATTTTGGAGGTAAGGCCTATGCATGGTGGATATTTGAGTCTTTTTCTTTAAAGAATTCAAATACTTCTTATTATGCAATGTTCATTAAAGCATTGGTGGGAAGATTTGATGGGAATATTTCTGAAACACATGTGGAGAAGAAAAACAAACACAAACAAACACAAACTTTGCATGTGATGGATGAAACTATAAACTCCATTCCACTTCAGAAACCCATGGAGGAGGCTGATATCTTGCATCATACATTTCTAGAGGAAAGACTTTTATCTCATATTCTTGAGCAAGGAGGTATGGAGATCCATTTTTCAAAACATGATCCAATCATTGGGAGATTTTCCATTCATGTTGCAGAGGTTGAGGGCAACAGCGTTGTCACATCTAGAGATTATCTATTGCCTCATGCAGAGGAAGGAGGAGCACATGCTCCAGTAGGAGGGATTCTTGTATCCTTGCAAGAAGTTCCCATGATATCATACATGGAGGTCAAAGCATAATCAGTGAGCAGCATGATTGTGAAGCATTGTAGATGAAAGGAGAAGGTAGGAAGGAAGGGAAACATCATTTGATGAGAGGCACACACCCTTCTCTATTTCAAAGAGATAATGCAAAGAGGAGGCAGACTGTACTACGCTGTGAAGGCAAGGACAAGGTTGCCCAACCATATGTGCAGTCCACTCTTGACATTGATATCTCACTATATGGAGGCATTCCACCTGGGAGGCCACTAGATCTAGCATTGATGAGAGACATCATGTCTTTGGGTTCACCACTCTTGGATTTTGGAGAGGTGAAGAGTTTGGAGGAAGACTTTGGCATGGTGGATGTCAAAGTAGCAAGCAGCAGCATGAGGAGAGATTCACATGCCAGATCACCAACACTGTCTCTTGGGAGGATTGATCCATATTGAAGATCTCAACTCTTGGTATAGTACTCCAAGGATATTGGTGCTTGCATGATTCTTAATGACCCAGATGGAGATGATAGATACATGGTGGATGACATGGTCATCTATTCTTATGGTAGAGTCTTCTTGACTAGAGCTTCTAGTCTCAAGGAGAAGCTATTACATGCAGCACATGAGGACTTCTTTTCCATGCATTTTGATGCATATATTTCCTTGGCAGAGGAGTTCATTTGGGAGGGCATCCATCATGATATATTTCAGCATATGGAGAGATGCATAGCCCGGATGGTGATGGAGAGGATGTCACAGCCACTTCCCTACTCATTGGAGGTGAGGGAGGAATTCCAGTTAAGCCATTTCAGCTCAAGGTCTCAAGTACATGGTGGAGGCGGTATAATTTCACATTGTTTTTTGTACTTCTTTACTTTATATGAGAAGCATGTTGTACCAAGAAGGATCATCCCTTCTTGCATTTTGTATGATGTACTTGTAGCTACTTGTAGCATTGATTTTGGCTACCTTAATGGTGGTTTGTGGGGGAGGCCACATGATTTTTGGTGTGCACCTTTGACACCTCATTGTACTTTCATGTTTATATCTTATGAAATGATTGTGTCAGCAAACAAGTGGCTGGGAGGGCACTTGTTATCCTTCTTTTTTATGCAGGCAAAGTATGCACTACGTTGGTTCCATGTGTGGAACTATGATTCACTCTCCAGTTGTCATTTGACAACTTGTTTTCATTGTATTTTGCTTCCATATATTGCTTATATGTTTATATCCATGGGAAGCTTTGTTTGGAGAGCGGGATATAAGATGAAGATTCCCATTGGGAGTGTGATTCTCCCTACTATTCATGTTGTATGTTTCTGAAGGAGCAATGGGCAAACCATGATTGCCACATCGCATCTCTTTTCTTCACATGATGTGAGCCATTTGAAGAACTTGAGTGCTTGGAGGAGGCACTTCATGGCTGAATTTTTTGATGGGGTAGCTTGGGCCATTCTTGGATGCCATGTCATTTCAGCCCAAGGACATAAAAAGCCCCATACTTACCATAAATGGAGAGAGAAACAATTTGAATGGAAGAATCTAATATCTCCATGCAGCCCCACTACATTGCATAAACCGGGGGTTGAAAATTTCTTTGATGAGCTACCTAGAATGGCTCATTTCATTTGGATGATTGCATGGGTGACGGAGTCACTCATTGGGAATAAGAATTCCCATGTTTTTCATCCCTCCTACCTTGAGGAGGCCATGAGACAGCTAGAAATTTTCCACTTACACCTTCCACATTTTCATGATGTGAGCCATTTGGTCATGCATCTTTGGGAGGAGACATTAGAGGGAAAATTTGTTGCAGATTATCTTGAGTAGTGGTGGGGACTAATGATGAGAAGACCACAAGAGGAAAGGGGGAGGAATTTTTCTCTCTCTATGCAGTTTCTTGAGGACAAGCAACATTTTTTAGGGGAGGACTGTAATGTTCCCAAATTTTAGCCTCAAGCTAAAAGGAACATTATAGTTAGCATTAGATGAATAAAATGGGTAGGGAGGCCCATTAACTTCTTTAGGAGGAAAAATAACATTCCTCGTGTGAAAAAAGGAAGAACAAGCAGTTGGATTGAGCTCCTACAGGTGTGAACAGGATTGGATCATGTAGATTCAGTCATATTTGACCAAGTCCACATGCACTGTCTTGATACATTGTATCTCCATGATGGACTACGCAGTTTTAATGGAGGACAACTTGCATGGGCTAGGTGGCACAAATGGATGGGACCCATGGTGGAGAGGAGCACTTGCTATATATGGAGAGGAGGAAAGCTATTGTATTCATGCTTGGATTATTATTTTCTTTGGTTTGTTGAGACTTTGCTTCCTCTTGTTGTTTAGCAGGGTTGCAGTGCTATTTAGCACAAGGGTGTTCCCGGTCGGGAATCCCTACCTCGTCCTCAGGGAAGGAGAGGTTCTTGAGCTTCATTTCCTCATTCTAGAATTTTTTCCAAGCTACCTCCTTCAGCTACAGTGCATTTTTTTTTTGGAGCGGGGTTGTGTTGCAGGGTGCAGCAAAGGAGGATCTCTTTGAGCCATTTCTGGGCTTGTTTTTCAGTGGAGAGTTTGTCTATCCATTGGAGGATCAGAAAGGGAGGCTCCCAGGCACATTTCCACATCTTGGCATTGGGCCAAAGCATCTATGCACTTTTACAGCATATTCCCTTGCAGGAACTGCATCATTCTTCAGAGAGCAGCTGCAGCAAGGTTTAATACCTTGATTTTTGGCTAGTTTCCTTGGGCAAGGGCCAACCCTTCCCTTGGAAAGCTAGGAAAAGGCATTCTAATCCCTATTGTACTTATTTCAGTCATGTTCATGTAATTTTGTAGTAAACTGCATTATTTTTCAGACTGAATATTCAGATCTACTTCTCTTGTACTCAAGTTGTGAAGAAACCCTTGCTGAGTTATCTCATTTTGTATAAAAGAGGCTAGATCTCTATTTTTATCCATGTATTGATGTGATAAACTCTATATCTAATATTTCTATCATATTACATCTGAAACCCTCATAAAATCACGTTGTGAAAGCTTTATTAATTTCTGCATACAATAAGTCATGGGATTTGGGCATTTTTGAGCTGTATCGAGATTGGGAGATTTGTTTAACATAGCTAGAGTCATTTGTTTCTGATGAAACTTGGTATGTGAGTCCCACATGACCTAAGCTAAAGGATACCACTGTCATTTTCCCTTATTTTTATGCAAATCTTAGAAATTAACTTTTTTGGTGCTGGAAATGTTGATTTTCCCCACTTTTGATTGAGGGAATGGATCATCTTTCTTGCTGATGTATATATGATTGATGGACATGTGATATAACACATTTTATGAGATATATTGATGCATCTCAAACTTAATAATATCTTAAGATATTCTTATTTTTGTAGAAATCCCCTATTTTGGGATATTACACACTCGGAAAGCTTGGGAGGTCAAGTTAGGGTGGAAAAGAGGAAAAGTGACTTCATTGAATCTAGGTTTTATTTCAATGATCATTGTATAATGTTTCCAAGTAGTTCTTCAATAAGGAAATTTTCTTTTTAACATCTCTTGGTTCTCAACCAAGAGACTGTACAAGAAATGAATTTGGGTCTGAGTGACTTCTATGACAAAATATTTAGAGACTGGAAGGATTTGAAAACCTTATAGAAAAATTCAAGCTTATTCTTACAAATACAATTACACTAGAAAACGTTTAGAGCTCGATCTAGAAACACCTTTTCTTAATCTTGGCCTTCTACGACCGCTAACTTGGTGGAAAGATTGGAGATGGAGCCAAAGAAATTTTTTTCTGAAATACAATTGAGTTGATGGTTACAAATGGATTTGCCATTGACCTAAAAAAAAGGGAAACATCTAGAGAATCAAATCTCAGGATAACATTTGTCTTTAATATTTGAAATCCATATAAAATTGGCACTTACAGCCCAAAAATCCTTACTTCAATTGGTATTAAATACATATAAAATTGGAAGTTACAACCCAAGAATCCCTACTTCGATTGGTCTTTAACACCTGATGACTTATTCATAGGGAAATTCTTGAACACCTAGTAACTATACACCTTGAAATTCCACTATGTGGAAAGAATGAAATCTTGAAGCACTTGTTCTAGTTTTGAAAATATGGTCATTTTAATCTTTGTCCGTCCTTGCTCTCATCTAATATTCCCTAGAATATTTCCATACTGGGAGATTATTTTCCCTAGGCCATAGATTTTCACACAACACAGTATTATATTATAATTGGTACCTTATATCATTTATGGAACATAAGAAAGATATGTGTATCAACTAGTTCTTAGCATAGTGATAATGTACTTAGCAAGAGGGCTCTCTCATTTGTGCACATTTAAATCTACATATCCAAGTGAAAATGTGGAGGGGGAGATGGAAATAATCCACCTAGATGAGCTAATGGGCTACTAGACAATGCACAATGAACAAATTTCCACCTCAAGGATATTCTCTTGCCCACTCTACACACTCTCAACCTTCAAGCAATGACATCAACATAAAGCAAGTCGATTTGCAAGAGAGTTTCAAGAGAAGTAAAGGCATTGACCCCCAAGAAGAGCCCCAAAGTTGTCTATCACTTTGAAAATTTTCCAATTATTCATCTGCCCATCATGATGAACCCACGCATGAAAATGATGGATAGATGATCCTAATCCCACAGCTGAAGGTTTGGGCCTCCTTCCAAGGATGAAGACTCACCTCGAATGGGTTTAATTCTTGCAACATCATTGTCTATCCACTTACTCTTTCCCGATGACCTGGTTTTTTATATGTTTGTTTCTTTATGATTTGGGCTTTATGGCACTTTACTTTTGGAGACATTGCATGGATTTTTTTAACTGTATGGGATTTTTCCTTTCAGTTGTAGCTTGTGGTGGTTGCATCACCACCATTTTTTTTTGTAAAATATATGTCAATGGAAATATGAAGCATTTTATCCAAATGAAGAATGCTAAAATATAAAGGCCATTATATCATGAAATCAAGTAATTTCTCCAACTTCATGGGACCGTGGGAAAAGATCAATGAAAACCCATCTGAATATCCTATGAAAAGAACTCAACACGAATATCGACATATATCTCTCCATTTGATGCACAATAGATGGTGTTGTCCTGGCCCCTTTTTAGTTCTCAATTACTTTTGGGTTCTACATATATTCAAAAAATAGTCTAATGAGGAGATGCATGAAAACCAAAATACTAATTATTTTGTCAACTCGGCCTAGAGAAAACAATAAGAACTTTAGCATTCAAGAATAAGAAACATTACTAACCTTCCCTTCCATGATTGAAACGCATGAGTTGGAAGTCCAAAATCAATACTAATCACATCATTCCCAGCAGACCTTGAGTTATGAACCCTAACAACCATTAGTGAAAATTCTAAGAAGAAAAATGAAATTTCCAATGCAGTAAGGCCTTCTACTTCTTAATTGCTGGAAATTAATCAAGCAATGCAATCCTACCATAAAGGAAGTTTATCATATAAACCTAAAATTTCTTGTTGTATTTGGCCATCTCTGTATGAGAGGTGACCCAGGGCATGATACGTATGTGCTCTAGCATCCCTAAAAAACATTGTGTCACACTGTGAATGATAATCCAAAATAATCACATTAAGGAAAAGTAGAGGCAGTAGACCCACCTAACCCCAAAGCAACTTTGTCAATGTATTTTAGACTAACATTTTTTTACTGTCAAAATTTTAGAAAAAGAATAAAAACCTTAATAAGTATACAGAGCTCTACATCGAACATAGAGAATACATGGAAATATATATCATATATATATAATCCTATGCTAAAAATCTCCATTACACTCACTCAGGAACCATTGTCATCCAATGTTGAATCCTATCAGTAATTGAAGTGACTCCCAAAATAAACGCACATCATTTCCTTGTTGATTGCAAAACCAAATTAATTGATAAACTATGTGTGGATAATTGTTTACGAAACACCTAGACAATGATCTTCTTCCAACTTCTATAGGTATATCAAAAAAATAGGCTGAAAAACTCCATTTCAGTTTATGATCATTAAAGCTTCAATATGTACAAGATTTGGAGAAAAGCATACCGAATAAGGTTCATGTCTAGTTACAAGAATTAGGATATGCACAATATTCTTCTTGTATGCCTAGGAAAGGAAGGCAAAAGGTGTCTCTATGTTACCGGGGAGAAGGTTCATATGCTTTGTGGTTACAACGACAGTGTAGCTCAGTTTATGGTTTTCCTTAGTAAATACCATCTTTCTTGGCTTGACAGTCATAGTCATGACTCACACCTCCCCTTGGAGGAATGACCCTGAGTCTATAGACGGACCGAGGAGGGCGTACATTAATGACAGTTCTAAATAAAATATTTGAGTGTTTCTTGGATTAACTGAGATGAAAAAATGCAAATAACAAAAGATAGTTGAGAGTACCAAGACTTATTCTTCATGTTGGGCACTAGGAAGGATTTTTGGTGATAACCTAAATGGATTTTGTTGTATAATTAAGGCTCAACATATAAAATTAAAAATATATAATGGATGAAAAATGATACCATGAAAAATAAAACAAAGTGGAAAGACTAAACGGATGAATAATGCTAGCATGAGAAAACAAAACAAAGAAAGAATCAATATTGCAAAAGTTACCAATACAACATCCCGAGAAATCTTGCCTTGTCTTTTAGTACAAATAAATTAAGATTTACATACATATGCCTATATGAAAACCTCAACTTTCCTGATATGTCAACATTTCATTAAAACTTGTCTCTAGTTATATGAAATCATTATAATAATACATATTAAAATATTGGGAGAAAAAACATCATCTACAAGGATTCTGAATTGATTAAGATATCATGATATTAGCCCTGGATTTTACATAAAACAATGGAGTAATATATTTTATGTATCAATACTTCATACGAAAATATATTTTATACATATAACTATGTGGATTAAGGCTTTATCAGTTACTCCCATATTTCAGTGCAATGTGAGAGCGTGCTCAAGGATGTTGTGCCTCATGTCCGGAGCTGTTAAATTTATCATTTTGGTTTGAAAAATTTCTCTTTCCTTGTCTCCAAAAGGAAAAGGACATGGATCAATCCAACCCTAAAGTATTTGATGCAATGTTGACCTTGGATTCAAGTGGCTCTAGCTGATTCTCCAATGTACTCAGTTTTTCATTTAGAGTTTTTAACTTGCTTTTAGTTGAGGCCTTTGAACAAAGGGTAAATATCAAATAGCCTTATGTCATAAAATTACACTACAAACAAAAGCAAAACTATTGCATATATAACAATTTCAAATGAATTTTTTATTCTCATAACTCAGTGCTAGAAAAATTAAGGAAAACCTATTTATATGAAACCCTTATTATTTCACTAGGAAAAGCCAAGTGCTCAACAATCCAAGTTAGGGCAGGGGATATATCAACACATTATGTGTTTATATGTGAAATTATTTAGTGAATCTAGATGATGAATTATGTGAATTTAATATGAACACTAATACAGACTCATCTAAACTAGCGTGTGATATACACATCGAGGTTGCGCACCTTCCAGCTACATAATTCACATATGAGTTCACACCACGTGTGATATACACATCGAGGTTGTGCATCTTCCAGCTACATAATGCACATCTGAGTTCACACAAATGAGCAATATATCACATATTGAAATTAAGGATACATATAATCAAGAACTCCACGGCCTTGAGGTGCATAAAAGGGAGGTCTAGATGGGCATGTGTTAGTTCTCGGAACTAAGATCTAGAAGGCCATATTGGAGATCATCATAGAAATTTTTCATATATAAAATAAGAAAAATATGGTAATGTTTAAAATTATGCTCATTCATTGGAAAATATAGGTTTTTGTATCTACAGTAACAACCTTGCGACGGAGAACTACACTTATGTAGCCAGCATGTACAATTCATAGTCTTTTATAGAGTCACTCAAACCTTGCATTTTTCACCCCTTGACTCATATTTGATCAATGAGAAAAGAAAATCTAAAACCCACATTTGCATGTATCAGTTTCTCACTCCTCGAGCCTTTCGGAGTGAGGTGGATAGTGGAAAATAGATTAGTGTAAAATCAAGAATGAGATATCGGTAATAAGGTAAGCCCACCTTTCATTACTAGACTTACCACCATACATATGAGAATTGGTTGTTGTCATAGCCTTCCCTTGAGAGGATAAAAGAAAAGCGGTCAAAACCACCTCCTGTGAACTAACACAGCTTCAATGAAATGAATGTTTGATTCATCAGGTTGAGATGGGTAAAATTATATTCTTCTTACTCGCGGTATTATCTGCACGGGATTTCTACATATCCATTTCATAATTGTCTTCATAGATAAAAATTTATTAATACATTTAATAATAAACATATAAAACCTAGATCCATTCTAAGCTAGGTGGTGCCTAAAAAAATCTCCAAATTTTCAGAGCTAAAAGTGTGAGATAATAATAGAAACCCAAAGACCAAAATGTAGTAGAAATTTGAAAAGACAATCGAAACTCACATACCAAACTGTAGCAGCAATTTGAAAATACGATGAACATTGAGAGCCTGGGAAGAGGAGAACTCTCGATTTTCTCGATCTGGTTGTACTGTTATGCCCACATTCACTATGTTGGTAATGGTTTCCTTAATTTATATATTTCAATCAACAAAAATCGATAGTGATCACCCTTCAATCAACGAAAGTAAAGCTGCATGAATGTGGTCTTCAAATAAACCTGGGGAAATATATTACTGGCCATTAAGTCCCACCAACCTTGACTCCTCCTTACTTTGTACCTGGTCCTCTATCTTAATCTCCCCTTATCTTTTTTGTTACTAGTGCTCACTCCTAATCGGGGCATGAAACAACAGTAGCAAGAATTATCAAAAGGAGGGTGGTTTGTTTCGGTATCTCAATAGGCTCCTTAGTAGTAATCCTCCTTTCCCAAAATTATATTTTAAGTAAGGCTCTTGGAACTAGGTAAATTAGAAGCTTCTTAGTTGGTAGCACTCAATGACAAGGCTCTTTCTTACCTTAGTTGGACTCCTCCCTGATATTTTCTTGCAAGGAAGGCTTTGTGAACCAGTTCTATATGAACCAACAGGCCCCAGTTTTTTCCATTAATGATAAAGATAGCCCCTATCATTGCTGGAAATCAGGGCTGATTGGGAGAAAACCGCACTTGCAAACATATTTTCATGGAAAATGGGGGGCAAATCCCACCTGCAAACATATTTTCAAGGAGAATCAGGGGCTTGAAATGAAGTTGGGAGAGGTAAAATTATTTTTATCCTATTTATTTCTCATAGTATTGGTGGCTAAAATAAAGTATTTATTTATTTTTGAAATAATTCTTGGGCGAACTATAGAAAAGGGTTGTAATATAAAAAATTAGCCCCTCCAAAATATAAAACCCCTTAAATTTCGCCCTTGGGCTAATATTTGTCCCTAAAATTTTCTATGCCTTACACAGATATGGTTAGATGGGTCGTTGAGAATCTGAGTATTGGTGACAGAAATTTTGTGACATCAAATAAAACAGTTATTGGGTCATTCTCAGGAGAATATTTGAACATAATGTGTAAGTTTCCTGAGCTACAGGCCAAATATGATAAGAAATTTATCGAGGCCTTCATCAAGGAGCATGATCATCCATCAAAACCTATCAGACAATGGAGGAGGGACTCAAACAAACATAAACGAGAGGAATCAGGTAAGTACTCTTTTGATTCTCTTGTCGATCCATTTTTTCAAGCTGTTGTTATGATTTATAGGATTTTTGGTCTACCTGATACTAAGAAATTTGAGTATCAGTGGACTCCACTCATTGATCTAGCCTCAAAGGGTTCTATCATGGACTGGGAAATATACTCTCAGATAAAATAGCCACAAATATTATGTCTTTTAGGAGAAATAATAGTGTATCTAGGAATGTAATTCCTCCCTTCTATATGAGTGCATACATAATGGATTCCCTATGTTTTTCTACGTATTTTCCTTAAGTGGGTTGGAAATGGACTATTGAATACCAAACCCCAATTCATATTTACCTCATCTCTATAATATCTTCCATAGAGTCATTTTTCCCATTCATGTTACTATATTTGGTAAGGATTCTGCTCGGTTATCCCCACAAGCTAAAGTGGATTTGCTCTGAATAGGAAATTGGTTTGGTGAAGAATTTTTTACCTATATCTAAGTCTTTGGAAGCCTAGCCAACCCTCATTTTTTACCTCTATTTGTTCATGATAAAATTCTAGCCAGACAAATTGCCTATCAAACTGTAGGCAATGGGATTTCTAACATCTTGAAGGAATCTAATAAGAATGTGTTGTCTGCATTTCCTCTCAAGTGTGGTATATTTTCCTCTGATAATTACATGCATGCTCTTCTAGAAATCAAGGTTATTCAAGAACTTAATTTTCCTACCATGCCTAATAGGCAGTATGCTCCTCATCAAATTTTCAAGAATATCATAGCAGCATCAAGCATCAGATAGTTCATCCATGAGTTATATATATTTGATGATTTATTTGAAAAGATTCCATATTATTCAATGGTAATAAACCAATCGGAGAAGATCTTGTCTTCTTAGCAAATGGTCCAGTTCACATAGTACATGACTTCTAGATTTTAGAATGTGCCCCTAGATTCGTTGAGTGTTTCTATGGAAGAAATAATTCCTTGTGATAATGTACTATTTGGTCCTACACAGTCTACTTCAGCTCCTTGGCCCAAAGAAACAATTCCTTCTTCTTCTTCTCAGGTTGAATACCTTCTGACTAACACCAAGCTTGATCAGATATGGGAACAATTTAATCAAGTTATACAAGGTACAAAGTCTCAATATTTGGAAACTCCTGTACAAAATAAGGTTCCTGACACTTCTAAAGATTTATAAAAGACTCCAAAGGATTCTAACAAGCCTTTAGAAACTAATGATATTGAAATCATATCAAACTCCCCAACTTCTGAGGTTGTATTGAGGGTAGAAGATATTCCACCCCTTGATATATTTTACAGTCCTAAGAACAAAGTTGTCATTAAAAGACAAATAAAGAAAATAAAAGTTGATCAGCCCCAGGCTCTACTCCCTGGAAATACTTCTTTTAATGTATTATGGAAAGGCTCTCTGATTTCTCCTGTTGATGAATTATAAAGGTTGACTCAGTTCACATGATCCAATCTTCCTAGAATTGAATAATCACACAAAGACATTGTCTTTAGAGAGTGAAAAGTGCATCTCAATTAAGCGGAAGCATCATTTTTCCAAGCAAGAGACATTTCAAACAATCTAATTGAATCCATTACTGATATTTTACTGCAAGAAATTATTATTTTCAGTTGTCTCGAGGGAACTCTGCCAGAAATTAAACCACTTTATAAAACATGGAAGGATACATCGAAGAAAAGAGCAGATATTATAGATCATCTTGCTAAAATTAATCTTGAAATTCATTGGAATTATCTCGTCAAACCACATAATCATTCGTTAATACTCAGATGCTTATCCAACACCACCAATCACATGTTTCCAGCATTAAAGGAAGAAGTGTTCATAAGCCATATGCGGATCCTACTGAAGAATCCACCCGAATTAAATACCATGACATATATCTATGAGCTATAGCAACGAATGGAAGGACAATCTTCTACATATACTTAGATAATTAGTTACAAAAAATTATAATTTTTTCTCTTTGAGTTTATTTTAGTGTTAATTGTTCAAACCGCTCTTGGTTCTTTTATTATTAGTTATATTTACACTTTTGTAATGAACTATAAATCCCTTTCATGTTGCAGTGAGAAGGGGTTCTAGATTTTTGAAAGAAGACTTTTGTTTGCACGATTGTAACTCAAGTTTCTCTTAATATAAAGTTGAACCACTATTGTTTTTCTCATGATTATAACAACAATATATCAGGTACTACTATCCATGTGTTATTTATTTATTTAAGATTTTAATGGTATTTTCATTTTCTTATCATATATGTGTTACAGCAATCATGCATTGTCACTATTTATGTGTGATTGGAATTATAAATTGTATGTATAAACAACGAAATCATATATATGTGATAAGTTTTATCAGAAAAATTTAATTAACTATTTAATTAAATTTAGTGATCATCTATTGTTTTAAATTCATAATCATTTGATAATCTATATTTTCATATTGTTTATGAAATCTTTTTAGATCACATATCTATATATAAGCTTTCCCGAGATAGATATTAATCTAAAGTATTCATTATTTTTTAAGTCTTATTCACAATAAAAACATTATATTTACATCGCATCCTTTTATAATTTTGTTTAAACAGGAAACTGGTCCCACAGTCCCAGTCAGAGCCACCAATCCAAACAGAAAAGGATCTTCTCTAAGGTCTCGATCGAGTGGTTTTCCCCAATGTTGAGGCATACATTTCAAGCCATCAACATTTTTGGCACAAGAAGGAGGGACATCAGGATATGAATGGCAACAAAGTCTTCTCGAAAATCTAAAGTCCATCCAAAGAGTAATTCTCCTTAAAATTCCCCACCAACTTAAATATCACATTCCAAATCTCCATATTCTAGATCTGAAGTCGTTCACTCAGCCACTCAATTTCCTAGCTCGGTTCCAAAACAAAAAGGACAAACTTCCACTCAAAAAAATCCAGTTCTAGAGACACCTAAGATACAGACTTTGATTCAGAGATTGGAAGGAATTTCCATATCTAGAAAAAAGGTTTTCCACTATTATTTTTCTGAAAGAAGCATTTCCTCATCCTTTAAATATTCTGGTGTTTTAACTAGATCCCATAGTGATAAAATTGGAATCAGACCATTTGAATTTCCATTACCCACTCATTGAAGAATAAAAGACACTTCAGAAGAAGAATATTTAGCTAGTGAGATTAATTCAACTTCTCCACCTCAAACTCCTTCTCTTAACCTTGTTTCTTCTCAAACTTGTTTAACTTCCTCCTATCATCCTCTTTCTCCCATTTCCACTCAATCATACCCCTCATAAATAATCAGTACTACAGGGGAATCATCTTCAACAGTAAATCCTTCTACATCCCCTGGTTCAGGCACAACTCTTACCGGACCCACTCCTCACATAATGGCTAATCGACCATGGAATAACCCAGGGGTAGTTTAAATTGTAGCACCATTACATCCCCTTCCTAAGCATCCAGAGAGATGGTTACCTAAATTTAATCTAGATGATGGGCTTCTTGGAGAAGAACACCTCCACAATTTTATGTTAGCCATTAATATTAATGGAGTTTCAGAAGAATATTGTGTTTGTACACTTTTTCCTTACATGTTTGAAGGATCTGCAAGGTCTTGGTATTTATCATTACCTATTGGATCAATTACTAGTTGGGATATATTTGAGGAGCGGATTTTAATGAAAATTGGAGATTATCTAACAACTGCAACCTTAATTAATGTTTTGTCAAATCTTAAGACCAACCCAAATGAGAAAACAAAAAACTTCAACTCAATATTTAACAAATTGTTAAATAAAATCATCGAAACTTCTAGACCTGGTGCTGATGTTCAAATTGAATGGTACATTAGGGATCTTCCTTCAAATATTGTTATGTTTGTAGATAGAGCTAATAAAACAGCATTGCTCGATAACATGAAAGAATATTTGTCTATAGAAAAGAGATTACTGACCCTTGATAAGAAAATTTATATTGATGAAAGAAAGAAAACCAAAAAAGGTGACTTTAAAGGATGAATCAAAGAAAAGGGCTCCCAAAGATCCTTCTGATTTAGAGGGGTTACAGAAAGTTTTAAAGACAATGTCTAATGAAATGGTTGAAATTAAGAAACAAGTTTTTGAGTCTTCAAAAAATTCCTTTCAATTAGGGGAATTTTGAGGTCTAAAATGGGCCTCCTAAGGAAATTATAAAATAATAGTGGAAATAATAAAATAAGATTTGATTACATCATCAAATTTTAGAGGGAAAAAAGAAAAAAACTACTTTTTCCACTCCTATTTTCAACTTATCTCCCAAATTTTTTACTCAAATTTCGAGTAGGAGTACTCGTTGGATGCAAAATTTAATTCCTCATCAAATGAGTACCCATGTTGCATACTTTAGATCGCCCTTCTACAGGAAAAATGAGAAATACATGAAAAATGTGATTTCAATCACGTTTTTCATGTATTTCTCATTTTTCGTGTAGAAGAGTCCATCGAAAGTATGCAACATGGGTACTCATTTGATGAGGAATTAAATTTTTCATCCAAAGAGTACTCCTCCTCCAAATTTGAGTAAAAAAATTGGGAGATAAGTTGAAAATACGAGTTGAAAAAGTAGTTTTATTATTTATTTATTTTAATCTTTTTACCCTTTTACTTAAAAAATGGTGAATCATCCCCCATAGTCGACATCATCATCTTGAATCCTATTGGTTCTTATAAAGTTAATTTTGGTTGTACATTTTTCTTAGGAGGCCCATTTTAGACCTCAAAATTCCCCTAATGCGGATTTTCAAAAGGAACCATTCATCACAATCACAACCTCCTACTGATATATCAAATGCAGAATCTGATGAATATAATGAAGAAGAAGAAATTTCCTTATCTGTTGATAAAGATCAAGAAGATGAAATAGTTGAAGCACATTGTTTATGGGATTTCATTCTCACCACTTCAGAAATTGAGGAGGAAAAGGAAGCTTTACCAGTAAGTACCAGAAGCAAGGGACTTGTTGACATTTCTACATCAAATAAAAAGTCCCCAACTCCTTCTACTAAGGAAAAAAGTATAGTTAAAAATACTACTTCTCAACCTTCTGACTCTGGTCCAACTACTTCCAAGTCCCCCTCATCATCTAAAACTTTAATAGTTTCAGATTGCATTGAATATAATATCATATAATGCATTAAGAAGACTAAATCCAACATTTCCTTATATGAGGTCAGTAAATTAAAACAACAGCAAAAATTGTTACTCAATGAGTTAAATGCGGTTGATACATCCTCACTACCTTCTACTGTTGTTACTGTGAAAGCCTCAAAAGGAAAAGGAATGCCTCTGAATACTCCTACAGATAAAATTGATCCTTCTGATGCTATTTTAATTGGAGATATATCAACTTCTCATATTCCTCCTTTTATTTTAACTTTCAGAATCTTTAACAAGAATGTTCATAATTGTTTAGTAGATTCAGGTGCATCATCAAATATCATGCCTTATTCAATTTGTCTTAAATTTAATATTTCACCTTAGAAATTTGTTGTTTAGATAGTTCAATTAGACAGTTCAAATGTTAAATTTTTAGGAGAGATGAATTTATTTTTTTACCAGATTATCTTTGAACTCAAAAGTTTGTCAAATTATTGATATTTTGGTTGCAGACATCCTTGAATTATATGGTCTTATTTTAAGCAGAGATTGGTCAGAAAAACTACATGGTTACTTTGCAATTGATTGGTGACATCTTTGGCTTCCCTATAATGGAAAACCTAATCAAATTTGTGTTAATAGGGAAAATCATATGAAGTATTCTGTGACTAATTTTGATGAAGAAAATGAACCAGTAGTAGTCACAAATTATATCCTTGGAAATTATTCTCTTGAATCCTTCTTTGGTAACTTTCCAGCACAGAAATCTCCATTTATTGTTGATTTTGTTTCTTTTATATTGAAATTTTTTCAAATATATTCAACTACATGTATCAATATTGTATAAAACCCTGTAAATAAGTTTGATAATTCATTTTGGACTCTTTACTTTTATGGATCAACATATAATGATGGTGCATGAGTTGGTTTCATTCTAATAAATCCTGATGGAGAAAAAACTGTGCTTTCCTATATATTGGAATTTGATTGCACTAATAATATTGTTGAATATGAAACATTGATACAAGGTTTGCAGAGGGCTATTACTCTTGATGTCAAATATCTTAAAGTTTTTGGTGATTCAGAGATTGTCGTAAAACAAGTCAGAAACAATATCCATTGTGTTTATAATCACCTCAAGCATTATCAATATTGTATCCAAGATCTAACTTCTCATTCCATTGCATTCAATATAGCTCTAATCCCAAGGTTACAGAATGTCAGTGATGATATCCTAACCAATGTTGCTTCAAGGCTCATCCCACCTGAAGATTTTAGTCCTGATCTATTTTCCAGTGAGTTAATTTTTCGCCCCCCCATTCTAGATAACATAACCAACTAGCATGTATTTAATGATGACAATGACATGCTAAGTTTTTTAAATTATGAAGGTTCTTATTCTGATCAATTCATTGATGAGGATGAACATGACAGGCAGCAAAAAAAGTCTTATGAAGAGAACAATTTTCCTAAACCTGTAGTAAAACTAGAAGACTTATACGATTGGAAGGATAGATTCAAATTGGTAAGTAGCTGAAAAATTCAAATATCTACCTTATATTTGAATTGGTTAACCTAGGATCTGATCATAAACCTCAAAACATCAATTTAGGCCTTGGTCTTACACCAAATGAAAGATCTACTTTCATCCATCTATTGAAAAGATACAAGGATGTATTTACTTGGATTTATTATTACCTTAAAACTTATGATACATCTATCATTCAGCACACCATACCTATGCTTCCATATGTTAAAACAATCCAACAAAAAATCAGGAAAATTCACCCCAACCTAGAAGCTCAAATTAAGACCGAGTTAAATAAGCTACTCAAATCCAAAATCATTTTCCCAGTCAAACAGTCCAAGTGAGTTTCTAATATTGTGCCAGTCAAAAAAAAGAATGGAGACATTAGAATTTGTCTAGATTTTAGGAATTTAGATAAAACATGTGAAAGGTATAACTTCCATTTGCCTCTTATGGAATATTTTTTACAACTTGTTGTAGGTTCAGAACTATGTCAACTTTAGATGATTTTTCAGGCTATAACCAAATCCTTGTGCATCTTGAAAATAGACTGAAAACTACATTCAAGACCAAATGGGGAATATATGCTTACTAGAAGATGCCTTTTGGATTAATCAATGCAGGAGTTATATTTAAGATAGAAATGGACATTTATTTCAAAGGTTTAATAAATAAATTTTTTGTAGTGTACTTAGATGACATTACAATTTATTCAAGAAAGAGGACTAATCATCTTCATCATCTAAAACAAATATTTGAAAGATGTAGAAAGTTAGGAATCTCTTTGAATCCTAAAAAGTCATTTTTTTCTCTTAATGAAGGAAAGTTGCTAGGATTTATTGTTTCTAAAGAAGTAATTTGTATTGATCCTGAAAGAATCAAAGCAATATCATAAACCCCCTTACCTCACAACAAAAGTTCCATGCAATATTTTCTTGGTCAGATAAATTTTGTCAAAAAATTTGTTCTTGATTTTTCACAATTTTTTTTGCCTTTGCAGGCCATGATAAAGAAGAAATCAAAATATAATGGGGGGAAATTGTGAAAAAACTATTTTGAATAAATAAAGAAATCCATTGTAGATGCTCCATAATTATCAACTCTTGATTTTCCTAAACAAATTGTTTTATATACCTTTTATTTTGAAAATTATTATGCAATAGTTTTGACTCAAATAATTGAAGAGAAAATTGAAGCCACTATTTCCTTCTTTGGTTCTAATTTACAAGGGGCTGAGTTAAATTATTCTGATGTGGAGAAGAGATATTTTGCAGTTTTTAAGTCAATAAAGCATTTTAGACTTTTTCTCTTGAAATCGCATACGAAAGTAATTGTTCCTTTCCCAGTTGTTAGACAATTACTCATTCAAGAAGAATTAAGAGTGAAAAGGGCTAATTGGGTTAATACTTTGCAAGAATATGAATTGGAAATAAATCCAAATAAAATATTCAAAGGTCAAGGTTTTTCCAAGTTAATAACTGGAGCTCTTAATAGTTCAACCAATGAAGATTTAGGTAACAATGTCCAAATTTTAGAGGTATGTCCTATTGGCATTGAATATCAATATCCTGATTTAATTTATTATCTAAAAACTGTCCATCCTCCAGTAGAACTCAATTGAAAAAGTAAAAGAGCTTTTAGGCTTAAGTATAATCAATATCAACTCGTTGATAATGTCTTATTCAGAAGAAATTATGATTTTTTTTTACCTAGATTTATTGAGAAACCTGAATCGAAAAAGGTCTTGCAGGAAATGCATGATGGACCAGCTGGAGGACATTATAGTGGGGATATTAATTCTCAAAAAATATTTCATGTTGGATATTAGTGGCCTACTTTTGTCAAAGATACTCATGCTTATATACGAAAGTGCAAAGTCTGCCAAATAGCTTCAGGAATAGAGAAAATACTAGCCTTACCCTTACAACTAGTCAATATTGAACAACCATTTAAGCAATGGGGGTTGGATGTTATAGGTGAGATTGTTCTAAACTCTTCTAAACAACACAGGTACATCTTAACTACTATATATCACATTACGAGGTGGGTGGAATCAATTCCTTTGAAGGTAGACAACTCCGAAAATGTTATGGATTTCATTGATCAGCATATAATTACCATATTTGGCTTACCTAATGCTATTATTTTTTACAATGCATCTTATTTTTCTGGAAGTACTATTACTAAATTTTCCCTCAAGAGAGGTTTTAAACTCAAATATTCTGCTAATTATTATCTACAAGGAAATGGATTGACAAAATCTACCAATAAGCATATCTTAAGAATAATCAAGAGAACCATTGATGATAAACAAAATATTTGGCACAAGTCTCTAATTTTTTCTCTATGGGCTAAAAGGATTACTCATAAGGCTTAATTAGGTTCTTCCCCTTACCAATTGGTGTATGGGAAGGAAGAAATTTTACCTCTTAATTTAGCTTTCCCCTAATTTTCCCTATCCCATTCAATAGAAGAACAACCTTTCTCTGCTTTACAGCTAAGAATGTCTCAAATTCTAAAGTTAGAGGAAGAGAGAGATAAATCTAAACAAACTCATATTCAACATCAAAAAGTGGTCAAATATTGGTTTGATGCGAGTTCAATAAAAAATAGAAAATTTGAAATTTGTGATTTAGTCCTAAAATGGGATAAAGCCCATGAAGAAAAAGGTAAACACACAAGGTTTCAAATATTGTGGCTCAGCCCATTTCAAGTCATTGATAAATTAGGCCAATCAACCTTTATCCTGCAACATCAATGAAAGAGTGATACTCTTCCTGTTACTGGGTTAGTTCTTAAAAAATATTTCTCTTCAAAAAACTTGTCTTGTTGTAAATATGTAAATAATAATATGTACATATTGGTGTTTTTAGCTTAATAGTTTTGAGTAATACTCTGATTGACTTCATATTTGCATCTCTCATCAATAACATGAAGTTTGATCAATTAAACAATAATTCATTAGAAGGAAATTATAACTTTTAATTTTTGTATTGTTTTGTTATAATCTCTGAAAACCTTTTCATCCATTATTTTGTAAATATTTCATAACTTGAAATACTAAAAGATCTCATTATCCTTTGATCATCCATGAAAATAATCTTTTCAAAAGTAAAGGCTATTTTTAAGTTTTAGCATCTTTTGAATTTTATTTTCATCTAAAACTCTTAAGGAGTAATAGTACCTCCCCATCCACTAATATTTTATTTTTAGAGTGTAATTCAAAAATATCAAAAAACTTGAAAGATAAGGGGCTTCACCATGAGCAAACTTACCATGATCATAGGAAACTAATGGTATTGACATTATCATAATTGGTCACCAAACCAAGATAATTTTTTATAGCTTTAAATCCAGGTAAGACAAGAGGTCTCATCACAAGTCCACTTGTTCAATTTCATTATAAACTATGAATGACATTGTCACTATCTGGCTACCAAACCAGGATAATGGCTTTCAATCAACCAAAAAAAGGAAATGATAAAATGATAAAAATTCAATTCCTATAATATATTACTATAAGTGGATAGGATATTGGTATTATTTGGTTAATATATGGTAACCCTGTCAAGGCTATGGACACTTGTTGGCAACAGTGGCTCTACCAGTGAAAAAAAGTTATATCTTAAACAACAAACTTCTATAGTTCTCTATTTTTATCTTTATAACTGATTAAGTGACTAACAGAGATAATAAATATTTTCATCAATAATAAGTGTTGAATATTTGAAAAATAGTGAGTCCTTTTATTCAGAGTTATTTTGATCAATATAGATTTCAAATAATTTTAAAAATCTTTCTTAAAAAAAAAATTCTTAGTTGATTAAAATTTCAAACACTTTTACAAAGATAATTGTTTCTCCCACCATGTCGCCAATCGTTGTAGTACTCAACAACCCCACATTTATTTTTATTTTATTTATGTAATAAATAATGGGGACTCTTTCTTTTTGGAATAAAATGAGATACCTTTTATAGGGTTGTTATTAAATCTTGAATTCTTTGAATTTTTCCTTATCAAACTCAACTATCGGAAGGATTAACTCTCATAACATTGCAATAAAATCTAAACCTAGATATGCCTTTTATTATGAAATTAATATATTATCGGAAGCTTTTCTATATAGGACTCACAATATATCAGAATGTTCCCTTTTAAAAAAGTTATGATAAAATCATACCCCGATAAAATTCTCCCTATGATTGCTTTAGGAAAAGGCTTTACTTTTTATAAAAAAATATTATAAGAGATTGTGGGCACTACAACTGCCACATGTAATATCGGAAACTCCAAATATCGTAACATAATAAATTTTCCCCTAATGAAACCTCTAATATCTATAAGCTCTGATGAAGTCCTCCTCTGATACTTTTATCATTGATACTTCATGTCGTCCACCTCCAATAATTGTATCGTTGATATCCATCTGCTACCATCATAACTTTATATCGGGAGCATGGCTTTTGTAACCTCTAATAATTATATCGCCGTTATAAAACCTCAAATATCAATTCCTACCTTTTCTCTCCTGATCATTACAATTGAGGTTTTTCTCATATCAGAACTTTATTTTATTGTAAGTTTGAATAGACGTGCAATTGAATCTCCAGATATTTTCTTCTGATATGTTGACCTGTCATGCACCCATGTGAACTCATGCCTCTTCATTTAATGATAGAAAGTGGTTAGTTTACGTTTTCATAACATAATCCTTTTCAATAATTTTTCCTTGAGTGTATCAAAAGTTGCATTAAAGTGAGTGAAAAGTAGTTATTAAGAAACATTATTCTCGATTTATTGTCTAAGCTAAATCTATTTCTCACTATTGTGCTCTATTACAAGCTAATACCGACCATCACACCATTGAATAAATGTGTAAATATACTAAGCGCAAGAAGTAAATAGGAGCACAAAAACAACATGTTCCTCCCATAGTGGAAATTGATGAGGAAAAGAACGAAATGCCAGGACTATTTTCGGATACAGTCTGTTCCAGACATGTCAAGAATTCCTCATTGGAAGCCATGTATAAATACTTAGAAGAGGAAAAACATGTTGTTACAAAAAGGACTATAAAATTTGAAGAATCTGAATCAGTTTCAAATGCCACTTATAGTGATTTGGCCAATTCTTTCCTACAAAAAATTGCAACCAGGAAGAAAATTATCCCTTACACAAATATCATTTGATGGCTCGTTGAGAATCTGAGTATTGTTGACAGAAAATTTGTGAAATCAAATCTAACATTTATTGGGTCATTCTCAGGAGAAGATGTGAACATAATGTATATGTTTCCTGATCCATAGGAAATATATGATAAAAAATATGTCAAGGCCTTCATCAAGGAGAATGATCATCCATTAGAACCAATCAAAAAATGGAGGAGAGACTCGAACAAATATAACGGGAGGAATTGGTTAAGTATTATGTTGATTCTCTTGTCGTTTTGTTTTGTCAAGTTTTTTTTGTGATTTGTAGGCTTTTTAGTTTACCCAATACTCAGAAATATGAGGATTAGTGGACTCCACTCATTGATGCAGCCTCGGAGGGTTTTATCATGGACTAGTAAATATACTCTCAGATAAACTAGCCACAAATATTTTTTCTTTTAGGAGAAATCATAGTGTATCTGGGAATTTAATTCCCCCTACTATATGAGCATATATATATATATATATATATATATATATATATATATATATAAAATTAATTAATTAATTCCCTGTGTTTTCCTATGGATTTTCCCTCAATGGGTTGGAAATGAACTATTGAATACCCAACCCCAATTCATATTTACCGTGACCTCCTTTGGGATACAAAATACCTACCTCATCTCTATAAGAACTGCCATAGAATAATTTTTCCCATTTATGTTACTATATTTGGTAAGGATTCCCCTTGTTTATCCCCACAAGATGAAGTTGATTTTCTCTGAATAGGAAATTGGTTTGGTGAATAATTGTTTACCTATACCAAGTCTTTGGAAGCTTAGCCAACCCTCATTTTTTACCTCTATTTATTCCTGATAAAATTCTAGCCATAGAAAATTCCTATGAGACTGTAGGAAATGGGATTTTTAAGGTCTTGAAAGAATCTGATAAGAATATGTGGCTTGCATTTCCTCTCTAGTGTGGTATATTTTCCCTTGATAATTACAATCATTCTCTTCCAGGAATCAAGTCTATTCAAGAAATTAATTTTCCTACCATGCCTAATTGACAATATAATCCTCATCAAATTGTGCAGAAGATCATAACCGCATCAAGAATCACACAATTCATCCATGATTCAAATATATTTGATTATTTATTTGAAAATATTCATTTTTATTCAATGGTAATAAAGCAAGTAGAGAAAAGCATGTATTCTCAGAAAATGGTCAAGTTCGCATGGTACATAACTTCTAGATTGCATAATGTGTCCCTAGATTTGTTGAGTGTTTCTATGGAAGAAATAATTCCTAGTGATAATGTACTAGTTGATCCTACACAGTCTACTTCAGCTCCTCAACCCAAAGTATCAATTGTTTCTTATTCTTCTCAGGCTGAAGAGCTTCTGACTAATACCAAGCTTGATCAGATATGGGAATAGTTTAATCAAGTTCTACAAGGTATAGGTTCTCAATATTTGGAAACTCCTATACAAAATAAGGTTCCTGACACTTCTAAAGATTTGGAAGAGACTCCAAAGGCTTATGACAAGCCTTTATAAACTGATGATATTGAAATGATACCAGACTTCTCAAATTCTGAGGTTGTATTAAGGGTAGAAGAAATTCCTCCCCTTGATATATTTTAGAGTCATGAGCATAAAGTTGTTGTTAAAAGAAAAAGAAAGAAAATAAAAGTTGATCAGTCTCAGGCTTTAGTCATACTTCTTTTGATGTAGTATGAAAAGGCTCTAAGATTACTCCTACTGATGAATTAGAAATTCTCACTCAATTCACGGGATCCTATGCCTCTGCAACCATAGATAAATTTGTTGAAGTTCAACATTTGTTGAAATAAAAAGAATATAGAGTTGTACACTTAGAACAAAATCTTGAGACTGAAAAACAAAATATTGTCGATCAATGGAAAAGGTAGGTTAATGAACTCCAGAAGAATTTTGATGACCTCAAGGTTCAATGTGACACTAGTTTGAAGACCATAGTCACACTAATACAAGAATTGCAAGGAATAATTGAGCAACTTTGTGTCAATCCTGAACTATAAGAGTTTAAAAAGGAAGCAAAAGAGCTTAATACTCATCTTGCTCAACAAAATATTTTATTCTGTCAAGGATTGACCATTATTCATGACTTGTGCCACACAGCGAATTCTCTAGTTGACCAATTAGCAAATATCAAGACTCATTTTGATTATGTTGAAGAAAAAATTTCAAACCTTCTGACTTGGAAAGACAGTGTTGAAGGAAGATTATCCAATCTTCCTAGAATTGAATAATCACACAAATACATTTTCTTAAGAGTGTAGGAAGTGCATCTCAAGAAAACGGAAGCATCAGTTTTCCAAGAAAGATGCATTTCAAAAAATCTAATTGAATCCATTATTGATACTTTATTTGAGTAAAATCTTATTTCTAGATGTCCTAGGGGAACTCTCCCATAAATTAAACCACTTTCTAAAACATGGAAGGAGACATCCAAGAAAATAGTAGAGATTATAGAGAAACTTTATAAAATTAATCTAGAAATTCAGTGCCATTATCTCATAAAACCATAGAGTCATTTGTTAATACTTAGATTCTTATCCAACACCACCAATCACATGTTTTCAGCATTAAAGGAAGAAGATTTCACAAGCCAGGCATGGATCCGACCAAAGACTCCACCTGAATTAAATACCATGACAAAAATCTATGATCCGCAGCAGTGAATGGGAGGACAATCTTCTACACAGACTTAGAGAATTTGTTACAACAAATTCTAAAAGTTTCTCTTTGAGTTTATTATAGTTTTATTTTTTCAAAATGCTTTAGGTTCTTTTCTTATTTGTTATATTTACACTTTTGTAATGAATTATAAATCCCTTTCATGTTGCAATGAGAAGGAGATCTAAATTTTGGAAATAAGACTTTTGTTTGCACGATTGTAACTCAAGTTTCTCTTAATAGAAAGGTGAACCACTATTATTTTTTTCATGAGCCGAGTAACAATATATCGGGTACTACTATCCATGTGTTATTTCTTTGTTTAAGAGTTTAACAAGGTACTTTTGTTTTTTTATATCATATATGTGTTACAACAATCATGCATTGTCACTATTAATATGTGTTATTGGAATTATAAATTGTATGTATAAACAGCAAAATCATATATATGTGATAAGTTTTATAAACAAATTTAATTAACTATTTAATTAAATTTAGCTATCATCTGTTATTTTAACTTCATAATCGTTTGATAATATATATTGTCATATTGTTTATGAAATATTTTTAGATCACATATTTATATATAAGCTTTCCCAAGATAGATATTAATCTTAAGTATTAATTATTTTTTAAGTCTTAGCCACATTAAAACCATTATATTTACATCTCATCCTTTTATAATTTTGTTTAGACAGGAAATTGGTTCCAGTCAAAGCCACTAATCCAAACAGAAAAGGATCTACTCTAAGGTCCCAACCGGGTGGTTTTCCCCGATGTTGACGCAGACATTTCAAGCCATCAATAGTATCATATCTCATACCAACACCCCACCTTTCAATCAATTAGTCGATTAAATATTTATTCATAATAATTCAAAAACCACTACAGTAATTTTGTTACGATTATAACTTGACTACTTCATAATTTAAAATTAAAAAGTGGTAGAAAATAGGTTGTTACATTCCATTCCCCCAAGTTGAAGGAATGTTGTCCTAAATTTAATACCATTTGCAAATTCATTTTATACAATGAACCAAAATGGGTCATCGGGTGGCCAATCTTAAATAATCCTTGAATGAATATACAACAATAACCTATTAATCCCATGAAGGATTGTATTTCCATAACATTCTTCAAATCAAGCTAATCCATAATGGCCTTTATCTTGTCAAGACATACTACAATCCCTTGCTCAAATATCTTCTGACCCAAATAGTGAATCTTTTTTTGCTAGAAATCACCATTGCTAAATTTAGCATATAATTGATGCTCCCTTGGTACTTGAAACATTGTCCTATGTTGTTTCTCGTTATCTTCGTTAGTCTTCAATTAAATTAGTATATCATTAATGAAGACCAAAACAAATTTGTCCAAATACTTAATGAGGATGTTGTTCATCAAGGAAAAATGTAACCAAATCATTGGTAAGTCCAAATAGTACAACTAAAAACTCATAATTCCCATAGCAGGTCTTCTCTTATGAATATCTTCATCCTTGATCGTGACTTGATGATATATTGATCTTAAGTCTATCTTGAAAAATATGGTGCCTCCTCTCAATTAATCAAACAAATCATCAATCCACACTAAAGAGTATGTGTTCTTAATTGTCAATTTATTTAATTGTTAATAATTAGCACATATCATGAGAGTTCCATCATTATTTTTCACAAACAGAGTTTGTGCTCCCCAAAGGGACACATTTGACCTAATATAACATTTGAACAACATCTATTTTAATAGCAACTTCGGCTCCACCAAATCAAATGAAATCATCCCATGCAATATTTGAGACACCAAGACTACACCTAGCATAAAATCTATCGAGAAATCCATATCTCGCCTAGATATCAATATCAATACCTCTTCCAAAAATACATTTTGGAATTCTTGCAGTACAAGGTAATCTTTGAGCCTTATCTTATTTTTGTCAATTGATTTTATTTAATGAATAACATACAACTAGAATCCTTTCATATAGCTTTGGAATCTTGACTTCAAGCTCTTCATAATTTCAACAAATCCTGATGGTGTTTCTATATTCATGTCTTAAGATTCCTCATATGCAGGGAAAAATTTAAGGATGGAATTTTATCTTAAATTTTAACAACCTCGGCGAATATTACTAGTCCCTAATATCCAAATTTTAAAATGTTTGATGGTAATTCTGTAAAAATGTTTAGACCCATATATAATCTTGGCAATTTTTAAGGTAAAATAATTTTCTACTATAAAATTTGGGCGAATTCATTTTTAGAAAAATTGAAATTGGCGAATATTTCTTTTAGAAAAAGCATGGAATATTAGCCCACCTGCGAATATTAGCCCCTAAAATTTTCCCTGCTCATATGTTACCATTACCATTTTTTTCTTGCAACATTGCATGCACAATTGTCACTCGTTTATATCTATTCTTTAGTACTAGATGCAAGCAATTCAATCACTAGTTGTAAGTCAACATTGAAACAAAATTTACAATAGCTTTATCATTAAGCGCAAATTTTAGCCCATAACAAGCCAATGTTATAGCTCTACACTAATACCACTTGTAAAAAACCCCAATAATTGGATGTCATTCAAGGAACGAGGTCTCTCAATTTTCTGAATTATGGCTGGGTAGATCCAATCTAATTCCAAATATTGATATAAAAAAGATGCAAAAATATCTCCACCACATCCTAGAGATGGAGAACAAAGAATAATTGGAACCGACTCAAAAGAACAATTATATTATGTGCAACGATGACCATATTTTTATAAAAAGTAATCAGACCACTAGCAATCAATCAATTATACCAAATATCTTAGAATATTCTTTATTCCACATATGGATCTCAAAAGAAGTAAATGAATCTCCACAGCGTCATAGAGATGGAGAACAAATAAAAAATGAAATTGACTCAAATGAACAATTAGATTATGTTCAATAATGCACATTGTTATATAATGCTCATCGCTCTATAACAAGTAAAATACCATTTAGGATCAATCAATTATACCAAATACCTTTGAATATTTAGTCAACTACTCTAACTAGCCTTATTCAAGTCACAACCTACATAATTACTAATTTATTTCACAAAGGCATGACTTCTAATTGTAGTGCCACGACCTCTTTAGGTCACTATGCGCAAAATTTCTCTTTATCGCTCCATAAGCATCTTGTCTTGTCACATTGGGTATGTATCACTTGAGATTTATTCTCTACAACAAATAAATATTTCTATATCACTTTTTCGCACCAAAAAAAAAAAATCCATGTGATAACAAGAATCTTGCCTCCTTTCGTCCTCATTGCAACAATAACATTTCCTTGTGATTCATTTCCTTGTGACAAGAGAGAGTATTCTAAATATTTTCCTTTTAGGAAAGCCAATATTTCTAGCGAAAAGGATATATCTATCACATGATATCATGCTTCCCTAGTGATACAAAGATCCTTATTGTGTGAATCGCCACCTTCCTAGTAATAAAGAGATCTGCATCGTGTGGATCATTGCTTTCCTAGTGACATAGAGTGCCATATCACATGGATCTTAGCTCTCCAAGAAAAAGAGATGTCCATGACATTACCATGATTTCTCTAATGATTAAACATGTTAAAGGTGTTCCCACTTGCAATACATAGTTAATTTAAAACCTTGACTCTACAACTCAAGAAATCAAGAGAAACAAAAATTAAAGGAAATAGCTTGAATTTCTCACCATGTGAGCTCAAACCACAATAACACCAAGGCTATCCATATTTAATTTTCCTTATTCCCATTAGCATTTGATTATATGTGTCATTTCTCTCTCTCGAGGGATTGGGTATTCTACAAATTATATTTATTCAAAATATGATTAAATCGTTTATTCTTACTAAAATTTCAATGTATAGAAACCGCACCAAGGTGGTTTATTTTGCAATAGGCTTTTGAGAATCTCCATTTTTTAAATATGGAGAGTTATGGATAGTCTAGATTTAATAGTGTGAAAATATTCTTCATCGTATAGATTATCCAAGAGAGGAAATAAAAGGTTTCCAACCTATTTTTCCATTTCCAACCTCCACTCATGTCTTGGCATTACAAATTTTCAGCATTACAAATTGCACAGAATTATTTTGATGGCTATCAACTATTTAATTTATGTGATTGTGCTAGTTTTACTATCAACTTCATTTTGTCCCTACTACCTCCAATCATTAACCACATATATTCTCGTGTGGAAACCACTTATACGGACATGGCATAGTCATTACAATTGTTCTCCAATGTCTTGAATGCCAAGAGGAAGATCTAGTTTATGTTATATTATTGGCAATGTGTTTTCATATGAAAGGACATGCGCCCTCCAATTATCACAGACATGAAGACTTTCCATGCAACATGGGGGTTATAAATTACTCTTTATATCATAGGATTCCAACCTTTCCATGCAATACAAAATTAGTCTTATTATTGGCAATTCCAAAACTTTCCCAAGGCAACTTTTCCCAAATATTCCAATGGATCTAACTAAAGACTACCCGTGGAAACTAGTAGCTTACCTATTGTCAACAACCCAATTTTATGAGTTGACAATATTACCAACCCAAACAAACTATATTTAGCTTATATTATTTTCAACAACCCAATCAAACTAACATCCCGATGTTAGTTCTTAGTCCTATTACTAAATAGGGTTTAGTTTTCAACCCTCCTAACTCTTTTTAACGATTTTCATATTATGAATTCTCCTTATTTCTTATATATATATATATATCAAAGTCAACAAAAATGAGTAATACCCACTAACATTGAGTAAATCAAATAAGTTTACTTATTAACATTTAAAAAAAAACCAAAAAAACATTCAACTTAGGGTTTATCTCCAGTGACTAGTATAAACAAAACTAATCCACTTAAGAATTGAACTTTGTTCACACTTATTTTTCTTTTCCCTAATAAATTTTGGAGGCAAAACAAATCCCATGTGAGTTTTGTAGAATTTGGAATATCAATCCAATAATGTTTTTGCAAGCCATGTGAATTTAGTAACCCATATTGCACTTAGATTAATCCAATCCAACACCATCCTTGGTCGTTGCAATTTTCTCAGAATCTAAGCTCCAATAAATTTGTAAATCCAAAAAATTCTAAGCTCCTCATGGTTAGATTTACAAAAATCTTAACTGAGAAAAACCTCCAACTTCTTGGTTTATTGTCTTTTTTACACTGCACTTCGATCAAGTCCCATATAAAATTCAAACGGTTTGTAAAAACTACTCCAACTTTGAATGTCGTTAAATCTAAACTGTCAATTATTGGATTCATAAAATTATAACCTCGATAGCTTAGCTTGACTCGGGGGACCTGTCCTCCTCGTAATCTAGTCGTCAACTCAGAAAACATCATTTTTGCAATTATGACTCATCCTACTAACCTCAAGTGAGCCATCCTTCATGTGAGTATCAATATCAAAGAAAATGATTGTGCCACTGAATCAAAGTTTGGAAATGCTACTATGGTGTGGTGCCAGGAACTCGCTGGTTGGTTGCAAGGGTAGGCATGAAGAAATAATGGACCAAATACAACAATAGTACCATTTTTTGTTGAGTGCAAGGGTGAGGATAAATAATGAATATACTCCATTCTCATCATACAATATAGAATTAGGGATGGAAAAATAATAGGTAAAATATTATATTTTATTACAGGAATAAAGGTGAAAAAAAAGCATAATAATAATGAACAAAATACAATACAAACACAGGTGGAAAGAAACAATGGACAAATAATGTTGTATTGTAGGTTTAGAGGTGTTTTAGCATGAAAAAAAAAATCACAAAATACAATATAAAAACGAAGGTGGAAGAAAATAATGGACGAATATTATATTGTGTTATAGGAGTATGGGTGTATTAGGGAAAAAAAATAATGAACAAAAAACAATATTTTTTACCAAAATACAATATAATGGCATCCCCTAAAATATGATATAAAGACATGTAGAAGAAAATAATTGACAAATATTATATTATATTGTATTATGGGGTAGGGGTTTCAATTGTGTTGTAAGTGAAATTACACAATTATAAGGAGCTATTTCTCCATGAGCCTTGCTCAAGACTTGCCAAACAGATGTGTGTGAAAAGATCAATGAAAACACTCAATGTCAAATACATTCATTTATAACATCTAAAACAAATGGCTTGATGAAACGTACATGAACCCTTGCAATTTGGCGACTGATTTTGGATCTGGAGCCTTATACGAAGAACCTACTTCTTCCCAAATATTTTTCTCCTAGAAATCCTAATCCAAAAATCCTACAAACAATCACAACCAACAAGACAAATTTTCTTTCCACAAAGAGTGGATTAGCATGAATAGAATATAAACATTAACATGATACACATAGAATCTAGAGAAAGGAAATCATATACTTTCATTAATGAATCATGGTATACCTTCACCAATAAGTCCTCTCTAGCCCACAATCTTGGTCTCCCCCTCTAGCAAAGGATAGCCTCACAAATTAGCAGAGCTCTCGCACTATATCAAATTCTTTGGATTTTGATCACCCTCGATTTAACCCCTTTTTTCTTGATAGGGTGAGATTAAATAGGTTCATTCTATCCTCTAGGAGAATAAATATGGACACCTAGGGGTTTTAGAAGTTAGGAAACTTCTACAATAATGGACCCTAGCCAACTCATACACAAGCAGTTCAAGTCAATCTCCTTGGGAATGACAACTCTAGAACATTTCTCTGAATTGTGAGTTTTTTTCTCAATTATGAAATAATTATTATTTCATAATTATGAAATTGTGACAAAATAATTGAGAAATTATTCAATTTGTAATTTCACCATTTTAACGTCGAATAACTCCCTTTTAAGACCCACATAAGTAAAAACAAGGGTTAAAGGAGATGCATTTTGGCCATTGACTAAGGTATGTTGAACTTGGGTCTCTCTCACTATAGTGGACTGTAAAATAGGGTTATAATAGATTTCCCCTAATTCATGAGGTCATAAGAGAAACTGGTGGCGGAAATGCGTTACAACAAACACTCAAAGCTCAAAGTGGGAAGAAGGAGCCAGGACTGCAAACTTGAATCAAAGTAATTTAAATGTTAAAATCTCGACCTTGCTTATATCATCCCCAAGTCAACCATACCCATGCTCGGTCATAAAGAAAAACTGAACATGGTCGCCAACTATACACTACACACTACAAGGAAAAGACCCTCTAGTGAATGTTTTTGAGGAACCCCAGAGAAAAATACCCCATACATCCATTTCTATCGGAGGTTACTAGAGGAGGTTGGTGAGCGGAGGGTTTTTCAGATGTTTTTCGCTCGGTGCGCTTATCATTAAACGTCGCCCCAGTGCTCTGGATTCGTGAAAGCACCGGTGCGCACAAAAACATCGGCACACCAGACACCGTTCACTCTGTACACATCCGCCCGGTGCGTCATATTATTCTATAGCACCGATGCGTCACAACTCTTCTGTGCCAATGCATTATAAAATACCGCACCAAAACTGAAACCACCCAATGCAGTAGAAAGACACCGCACTGGTGGATCATAAAACAATGCGCCAAAACACAAACCGATCGGTGCGTTCGTAAGAAACAGAACCGGTGTGTCTATAAACCACGTGCACCAGTAAAGGGTTAAATAAAAAAAAATTACGACAAAAAACCCAGATTTTTCATCTTTCCAGTGCTCCTGAGCTCTCAATTACCGGTGCACTCTACCATAGAACGCACTGGTGCGCACAAAACATTGGCACACCGGGTAGCGTGCGCGACATACACACCTTCCCAAGGCGTCTTATTATGGTAACGCATTGGTGCTTCACTACTCTTCTGCACCGGTGCATCATAAAACACCGCGCCAAAACAGAAACGTGTCACTGCGTTGTTATCCAAGAGCACCGATGCGCCTATAAAAAACATGCACCAAAATAGCGTTAAATAAAAAAAAAATTAAGGCCAAATAACCAGTGCTTTACAACTATTCTGCATCGGTTCTTTACGAATATTTCGCCCCGGTGCATCATCAAAACATCATGCCAAAACTGAAACATCTTGGTGCAGTGTTAGGTAACCGCCTCGATGCATCATAAACAACGCACCAAATCTGGCACCGCCCAGTGCGATTGTAAGTAAGCATACCAGTGCACTTATAAAACCCCGCGCACCGGAACAGGGTTAAATAAAAAAAAATACGGCCAAAAAACCGCATTTTTCACTTTCCTCAGTGCTCTAGAGCTCTCAAGCACCAGTACTATTTTCCCTTCTCTGATCTGCCTTAACATCGGTGTTCTCATTTCAATTGCACGCACTGCTGCTCTACATTGGCCACCAATCTCTAGCTTGCATTTTGAAAAACAGTGGGAAAATTTTATTTTGCAAATTTCACAACCAATATGCCTCCTCAACGATGAAATGTACAGGTATTTTTCTAGTTTTTCCATAATTAAGACTTTTAGCGGATTATAATTTGAAATAACAATAAAAATAACCATTAAAAAAGAAAAAAAGAAGAAAAAAAAAATTGTCGCGCGGTGCGCCAAAGCTATTCGGCTCGCACCGGATTGTGGTGCTGCCTGTAAAATTTACAGGTCGCATCGCCACCGGTGCTAACGGTATCCACACCATTTCTGGGGCGGTACCAAAAGATGCCCCACATAATTTTAAATTAAAAAAAATAAATAAAATGCGGTGCACTCATTTAGCCAGGCACACCCTTGACCATGGGAATCCTAGTGCGGTGCGTTGACGGAATTATCTGCCCTGGTGTATGTCAGCGCACCGCATTCGGCATTCCGAGAGGGTCAATGGTGCGCCCGGGTAAAATACCACACCGTCGACTATGTAATTGTCATGAAGTCGGTGCGTTGACACGACTATATGCTCCTGGGCATATGTTTCAGTCAATGCACCAATATTCTAACCTTAGATATAATCAATGGTGCTTGAAAAAAAGACAGGTGCACCAAGTCTAGTGCGTTGTATTTCATTAGGTGCACCGGTACCAGTGCGCTACAAACTTAGGAAACACCGGAACCTGTGCGTGACTGTTTTTGTGGCGCACCAACTGGTCTTTTTTTTCAATAAAAAGATATATATGTATATTCCTAAATACGTGTCTATTTTAATTAAAAAAAAATATTTAATATGTCAATGATTCAGAGAGAAGAGGAGGAACAGCAGCAACAACAAGCAAAACAGTATGACATGATTCGCTAATGGGAGGCCCAAGAGAGGGAGAGAGATGCATACCCTCGCCCTATTACAACATATACCCAGGGGATCCTTAGGCAGGTAGGCCTCCTCAAGTTCTATGAAGAGGCTACTTCCCTAAAGGCCCATAGTGTGTTTTTGAGATATCTTATCCGCAGGTGAATGCCCACCGACAGGCTTTCCAGGTTGGTCCTGACCAGTGGTACACCCCCAGTGAGGAGGATATTTATTTTATTACAGGATTATTGAGGAGAGGGGTGGATTTTCCCTCATTCCCAGACATGTTAGCTGGTTGTGTAGCAGGGATTCAGTTAGTTTACTCCCAGAGATACATTGGAGCACATGTATTGTCTCCTTTAGAGTTTCAGGTACCTGGAGGTCAGTTACATATAGATGCATTTGGTAGATAGGACATGTAGTGCCTCTCACTTATCATTTCGACCATTTTGCACAACACCAGTGACAGGCAACGCATTAGTTGCTCGCTTTTATATTATGTTGATTCTTTAGTACAACAGCCATGACTTGTCAGGTGGTCTGCAATTTTTTTGCGGCAGTTTTGTACGGCCTTAGATAGATGTCGTGCTAATGCACAAGGGAGGGTCAACTTCCCTTTTGCTTCAGAATTGTTTAGTTTATTTTTTGAGAGGTTTCCAGAGATGAGACCTAGTTTTGTTCGACAGCCTCGTAGGTCGATGTTCGAGGCCCAGATGCACATGTGGGGGCAGATGATGCCCAAGAGGGGAGACACTATGTTTCTAGCCAGGATATCGCATGATGCACTGGACTTACTAGCCAGTGTTGATGGGCTGCATCCCTTCATTATGGTCCCATGTCCTTATGCTAGATTATATTGGTGAGGGTGTCCCAACATCCTCTTCACAGATGATGAGCCGCAAGATGATAGAGGTAATATTACTGTTTTATTTATATTTATTCTAACATGTTCTTTAACTTGTTTTTATTAAATTGCGTAATGAAATTGTCTAATTATTGTTGTGTACTTGTATATATTTTGCAGACATTGGCTCTTTTGATGGCGAGGAGATGCCGGATCCACCACATGATCCAGATGTGGATCCTAATGATGATCAGGACATGGCCGATGCCGAGGATGATCATGATCAGGATGAGGCCGGTGCAGCAAAGAGACATGCTCCTGTTGGTACACTGGTTCTTCCTTTTGCTAGGAGCGGTTGACCTGAGACTAGATATAGGATGGAGTTGGGCAACCAACTCTGTGCATTGATTGTTGAGGCAAACATCATGCCCACTCATTACAGAGACATACAGGCCGATGATAGGTTTTTACGGATGTGGAGAGTCATGCCACATGACATGTACAGCCTGATGTGGCATGTTGTAGGAGCTAAGAGAGATGTTACGCGACTGAGGAGGATTGTTCGTAGCTATAGGCGTAGTCGAGCCGCGGCATGTGATGGACAGTCTACGATCAGCGAATCATCATCTCATGATCGTTCACCTCGTGCCACTCCTGATGAGCATGAGGCTCCACTAGCATCATCTAGCAGTCATCATGGAGATGAGGCTGGACCATCGAACACGTCCAGTCAACAGCGGCCTGCAACATCCATCAGTACTAGTCATGATCATCAGCAAGCTGGACCATCCACCATCGAGGCTGCACTATTAACTGAGCAGGCCTCCACTACTACTTCTTATATTGATGTTGTACTACCACCACCAGCTGATGCATCCATCAGTACTAATGTTCATGATCATGAGCAGGCTCGACCATCGACTGTCGAGGTTGCACCCTTTACTGAGCAGGCCTCCACTTGTACTGCTATTGACGTTGTTATACTACCACCAGCTGATCCATGACATTTATATTACAGTTTTATATATATATATATATAGATAGATATATGGTCCATGTACTTTATGTTCATGTTGCAGTTGTACTTAATTTACATGTTGGTGATCATCATGATATGGCGCATATTGTTATGTCATGTTAGATATGTTCATTTAATGTTTATCTTGCAGATAGATGTGTATATGTGATAGCATGAGTTATTTGACATGAGATGTATATTTGATGTTTGTGTTGTGATGATGTTAATATATAATGTTAATTTGATGTTTGAATGTGTTTTTTAGTCGAATATGATGTTTGTACGATGGTTATCATGATCGTGATGATGTTTACTAATTAATTTAATATTAAATGACCATGATATTTATTAAATATTATGTCGTGAATGTAATTGAAATTTTAATTTTAATTGTATTTAAAATTGTAAAATTGTATCTGTATTTGTACTAATTGTAATTTTAACTGTAATTGTATGTAAAAAATTTAATGTAAAATTTTAATTGTAATTGTAATATTTAATTATTGTGAAATGATTGTAATTATATATATGAAAAATTGTAAAATTGTCATTCTAATTATAATTATATGTAAAATTCTAAAATTGTAATTGTATTTGTAATTGTAATTTTAATTGAACTGTATGTAAAATATTTGTAAAATTGTAAATGTAATTCTATGTAAAATTTTAAATGTAATTGTATGTAAAATTAAAATTGTAATTCTAATTCTAATCACAATTCATGTATGTGAAATTAATGTAAATTTGTAATTCTAATTCTAATTCTAATTCTAATTGTATGTAAAATATTTGTAAAATTTTAATTTTATTAATGTGAAAATTTTAATTGTATTAATGTAAAATGATTTTATTAAAATATTTAAATTTGCAAATTTGCAAATAATTGTAAAATAAAAAATCTAGAATAATACGAATTTTTGTAACATAATAAAGTTTAGAAAATAATGAAAATAAATTCATGTACTTTACAATTATCATTATTTTATTATGATCTTACATACAAAAAAAATAACTTTATACAGTTCGGTGCGCTTATCATCATAACACGCACTGGTGTGTCGTATTACGAAGACGCACCAGTGCTTCACAACTCTTCCGCACTAGTCACGAATAAACGCAAATAAAAAAAACGCAACTCTATTTTCTTTAAATGAAAAAAAAAAACAGCAATTTGAAAAATGGACAGCAAAATATTTTCGAAAATCTAATTTCATAAAATAATTCTTTAAATACTAAACATTTTTCATTATTTCACTATTTTTGCTAAAATTTTCAGCCAAATATTTGCAGGAGACAGACCAGGAGCAAGAGAGCACGAGGGCACTGTGGAGCAACGAAATACGTTTGAACAGAAGTATTCAGACAATCAGAAGCCAAACCTCTGGTGATTCAAACCCTGTACTATAGAATTTTAAACTATCTCATGATTAAATTTGATTATTTTTTTTACTTTTTCTGCAGTTTTTTTTACTTTTTCTACAGTTTTATCCATTTTTACCCTAAACTCTTCTTTTTTTTGTTTTTGCCCTTTCTTCTCCCTGGTTCTGTGATTTTAGAAATAGTGTTTTTCATTTTATATTGACGTCCAACCCACGGGACAACTTGCATAGTTGAATCTCAATCCATTCAGCCATTGTGTGAATTTTTTGAAAAAAATAGATTTTTCTTTATTAGTGCGCCCTGCATACCCTACCGCATCGGTGCGCTGTATTATATAGCGCACTGAGCAAGTACTGTGTAATAAAAAAATTGAAAACAATTTTTCTAAATCCGTGCGCCATATCTAAAATAGGGCACTGGTGCTCCATTTAATGAGGATAGCGTCGTACAGTGTATTACACTATTTTTGCAGTGCGTTTATAATACCCCATGCACCGTATGGTCTATTACATTGTTTTTGTGGTGCATTTATAATACCCAACGCACCATATGGTCTATTATACTATTTTGCGGTGTGTTTTTAATATCCCCACACACCGGCTACGGTGTGTACCTCATGAAAGGCGCACTGGTGTCTTGAGATTTATTTTCTACCTGAAAAGTTAAGAATTTATTTGTAAATATATTAATGAATGATATGGTACAGGCTTCATATTGATAAAGAAATGACTTACAAGAGATCAAGTAACAAAAATACTGATAACACATCAAAAAAAGCAAAAAAGGCAAGTTCTTTGTAAATTCTTTAAAAAATATATTATTTTTGAACTATATGTAAGTTTAAATAATATGTATTGTTTACTGTGTATCATGAAGAGCGTAAAAGCTTGATGGAAAAATTGCAAAAGGATGAATCAGGTGAATGAAAAATCACTATCGATCCAATATGAGTTTCTTTTTTTAATTATCATTAATAATATACTTAAAATTATTAGATAACATGTGTCAAACAGTCTACTAATACACATATGTTTAATGTTCTACAGGGACCAACAACTCAGAAAAGGAATGTTGTACTAAGAAAATATTTGTAAATTGAACATGCAAATGAAAATGAATTGCTCCTTAGCTCATCTAGAGTGGTGCTGGAAGTTAACGAAATGGAGAAAAACTTTTACAAAAGTTTGAGGGATCTAGTGGAACGAATGTATAGATGTTTTTTCCACTTACAATACAAAATTCAATCCAATGATTCTAAGAACCAAATTTTATCTAAACTACAGGAAGAGTTTCCAGATAATTGGTCAATGAGACATGTCAAAATTTTAATAGCAAAAATGTACAACAACAAAAAATAAGGAATGAAAAAGTAATATTCCTTTAAATGTTTGTCTAGAATTATTTATAAATATCACTTTTGTTATATTTACTTTTCATATATCAATATAAAATTAAATAGTTTATTGTCATGTTACATTTTCAGGAAGATTATGAAAATCTCAAAAGATGAACGAGCTGATATCAGAAATATGCCAGTAGGAATGTCCAAAAAGGTGTACAAGGAGATGGTCAAAGAAATGGACAAAATTACATCGCAGGAGGAGCCATATCAACAACAACATGCTTCAAACGTAATATGTATTCATTGAATTTTTTGATCATTAGGTACACTAAATAAACAATTTAGCATTAAATATTAATTTTCAAGAATTTTCTTGTGGAAAAGAAAAGAAAATGGAACCCATTCAGCACATAAAACAGGACGACAAGGAAGAAAAGGGTTGATCTCTAAGTTTGTGAGTAATTGTTACTTCCTTATAACAACTTAACTAGATTTCATTTTTGTATTTTTAAGTTGTTTTACAAAAATCATCATTGAATGTCTTCAAATAGGTGCTAACATACAAAGAAGAACCATCAGACGAATTCACTGAAATTGGGTTAAATATGGGTTGTGAGTATATGTTGGCATATCAGAATTTAATTGTGGAATTTGTAAGCATATATCGATCTTTTTTTACTTAGCTTCGTCTATAATTAATAGAACAAAAACATATTTTATATTAAATATATGATTTGTTATGGGGTATAAAAATTGCAGGAAACAAAGTGTGGAACTGTGCCAACAAATGAAATTTTGAATGATGGCATGGCACATGGTTTTGAAATAATGTGTATAGTTTATGAGTCAATTGTTGCTATGGTACGTCATTTTTCTTTTCGATTTACATTGATGTATATTATTTAATATTTCAATTTTTATTATTCTCACCAATGTATATACACTCATTTCAGTTTATTTTTATGTTTGTAGATGGAAGGTGAAGAAGAAGAAAACAATCAACTTCGTGAACAAAACATTCCTGAAAATAACCCAAGTCATGGAAGTAGCTCTAGGAGTGACAGCAGTTCAAGCGAAGAATGATGATCACTATGTTTGGATATCAAGACAAGGCATTTTATTTTTTCAAATATGTCTGTGAAATTATACATGTTGTTTAATGTAATGGACATAGTGTCCCAATTGAAAGACAAAGGGATACGAATAGCTGTCCCATTTTGTATGATAAAGATTGTCTTATATATATATATATATATATATATATATATATATATATATATATATATATATATATATATATATATATATATATATATATATATATATGATGCATAAAATATGTTTTAATTTATTATATTGTGTTCTCCTTTGTCACTATTGCGTTCTCCATTTTCGTTCTCAAATGCACTAATAAAAATTTAATTCATATGAATATTGTTATAAGATATATATGTGTCGACTTTTTTTGAATAGTGAATTTTAAAAAACCACAATAATTCTGATATGATATAACAAATTAATCCAAACAACATATTCAAATGCATTAATAAAAATGTAATTAATATGAATATTGTTATCAGATGTGTCGACTTTTGATGAATAATGAATTTAAAACAATCACAATAATTAGACTTTCACAGGTCGATGTTTCTAAAAAAAACAAAATGAAAATCGGTGTGTGTCAATAACTGTCCACCGGTGCGTTTATGTGTCTATACACATCGGTGGCGTTGTACAATCTATGGGCACCAGACAAATACCGATACCAGTTATAAATATCAGTGTGTTTGTGTGATACTGCGTACCAGTGCATTTATGTATCTATAAGCACCGGTGCATTTTTACGATCAATGGGCATGGCACGAATACCGATACCAATTATAAATCTCGGTGCCTTTCTGTGATATGTCGCACCAATGCATTGATACAACCTATGGGCACCGCACAAATCCCAAGACCAATTAGAATGGCCCCGTGCGTTGTATGACCAACACTACGCCCAGTGTCATTTTACACCTAAACATCCCGGTGCGTTCATTTGACTAAGACAGCCCCGAGGCACTGTATTCATGTACACACTGGCGTGTTAAATCCAGAGTAGCGCACCGATGAAAAAACATCTGTAATAACCTCCGTCTGCCCGTTTTTTTTTAGTTGTGTTGAATTTCCGTTAAAAGCTCTGCCAAAACCTTCGTAACCATAAATGGATGTTGTAGAAAATGTTTTTTTGACAATTTTGATCAATTTTATAACACTAAAAACCTCCTTTATAACCTCCTCTAGAGGGTCTTTTCCTTGTAGTGACGGATCCATGACATGAAATGCTAAGACATGGCCACGAGGAATACATAGTGGATCCATGTGACAAACTAAAATATCATAGAAACCAGTAAACATAATGTGGATTTATTTCACACTGCATATCAATAGGAATATGGATGCATAGAAGAAAAGTGTCTCAAAGAAGTCCTCAAAGTAACTCCAATGCAGCTTGAAAAGGGTGTCATATAAGAGTGAAATGTCACTAATCCAAGGTATTTTCTACAAACTCGATGGTACAAATATACAACATGCAAATAGATGTGTTGATGTTGAGCATGGTTGAAATCACCTTATTATTGGTCATTGAGGTATACCATTAACAAATGTGAGGAGATCCATCAATCATGAAAATAGACCCCAATGTACTTAGCATAGTCCACTAAGTGTGAATAAATGAGGTAATGTCAAACATTTGTCGCAAATCAATCAATCAGAAGTCAATGAGATAAATTCACCATCAATTAGGAGCAAGCATGTCACTAAGTTTTACAAGCTCCAAGGTATTATTGATTCCTAGATCAAGCTCCTAGATAATGAGCTAATGTTGAACAGGAGAAGATTTGTCGGAGGGCCTTAATGTATCCCCCATCAATTGACATTTTTTTTGTAAAGGAAATTGTCGTTAAATTCTTCATTTCCTGTAGGAAAATTTGTAGATCCATTCTTCATTTTTCCTAAAAGAGAAATTTTTGTTACATTCCTTGTTTCTCAAAGAAGAAAACATTTGTTTTTGTTGATTTGATGCATATAGTTTACTTTCTTTCATTCACATTAGGGGAGATGAAAAGAAAAACCTGCATGTGCATATAGTGAATTGTTTGTGTTGCATAGGAACAAGTTAGGAAATTTGCATTTTAGTTTTTTCTCTTTGTTGTTTGCTCTAAAAACTGCTTGCTCTTTCCCTTAGTAGCTAGGATTTTCATTCAAAAAGCTAAAATTGAAAATTTTTCTTATCACTTTAGTTTGCATTTTAGGAATTTCCATCACATCATGCAGTGAACCTCAAAGACAAACTTTCTAAGCAAGAGCAACTTAAATTTACATCAATTTACCTAATAAATCATTGGAACCATAACGATAACATTTAGAAGGTCTAGGCTAGAGAGGTGTTCCAGCGTCGTTAAACATAGCAGTTGTCATTAACTTGTCTGTGATACATTCTGAGTGTGATACCTCACTCCATGTATGTAATTATATCGGATCTCGTCCACGTACCTTCAGGTATATAGGGCGGTGTTCTAGTACGAAAAGTATAAGGGGGTGTTCTCATTATGCGGTTTTGCATCAGACAGCGCTAATACGAACTTGGGCCTCCACGTACCTTCGGGTATATTTGGGAAGACAAATTTAGGTTGATATCCATCCATAGTGAACCAATTCAGTCGCCTTGTAACTTGGGATACACCAAACACAGCATTCGGGGAGATTTTATGCCCATACTTCTTGGTTCGCCAAGAGGTATTTTGCAATTCACAATTACTTGGTAAACCTTTTTCCTATAATTACCCTTTTATTTTGTTTATTTATTTTTGGTCATAAAATAAATCAGTCATCCTGGAATAATAGCATCCCTTTCCCCGCCGTTCGTGTAGAATATCACTGAAACCACCTTTACCACCGAAAGCCATTTCTAGTCAGCGAAGGTGACATTGCTCTACCGAAACTAGTACTGTCAGTACCTCTGGTGCGACATCATCCTCACATATACCAGATTCATCTTGATTTTTTTCTGCAAATCCTGGTTCATTTATTGTTGTCAAGATGTAGTCCTCACAGCTACTTGTGGTCACGATCCATCCAATCAGTGATACCATACTTCCCGAACTCGACGTTGTTCAACTGAAATTTGATCCGGATCCTGTCACTTTTTTTCCAGAACATATGAATCCTGAAGTCGAACAACCAGAAGTTGTTCCTGTATTGGTCACCCCACAATCTATTGTAGCCATTCAGTCTCCCATATCGCGCAGTCAACCACCTGAAATATACTTCGGGCCTGACAGCAGAATCCTCCCACCTAGTTTGATTTCGATTGAAGAAATACCACCAGACGAAACACCTTCAACTCCAACTTATTTTGGGTAGGAGCTTTATCTTTATGAGTCTTTTCCTTAATCACCTTACAAAGCTTTGGGTATACATTAGGTCGTATGACCATGGCCAAGTCAACATCACAGACTGTACCCTCTAACATTCCTAAATTCAATGGAAACCTTGGAGAAGACCTGTCAATGCATGATATAACTTATCATTTTTGGTTCTCATCAAACTCCTTATATGATGACTCTGTTAGACTACGTATTTTTCAGTGCACGCTCACTGGTCCAACTGCATAATGAGGATGTTTCTTTTACTGTGTCAACCTCGTTAAAAAATGAAACAAGTTATGAGGATGGTTCTTTTACTGTGTCAACCTCATTAAAAAAATAATCAGGTGATGAGGATAGTTATTTTACTATGTCAACCTCGATAAATGAAATAGATTCTTGAGGATAGCTCTTTTGTTGTGTCAACCTCATTAAAAATGAAAGAGGCCATGAGCATAGTTCTTTTCCTGTGTCTATCTTGTTAAAAAATGAAACAAATCCTCTCCTAATTAAGACGAGTCTTCCATTTGATCTCGTAAATGAACCTTCATTCCATCCAGCTATTAGTAACCATTAGTCTACTTAGGTGAATGAAATGAAGCTTGGGGGGCATGTGCTCTTGTAGGGGGCATTCAAAACTATCTTGAGTCCATTTTGGCTATTATTTTCAAGACTTGTTAAACTCATGAAAATCCCGAGCTTCTTTTTCTATCTTTCATGCTTGTAAAACACATGAAAATTTCGATTTCTTTCTGTATTTTCCTGTTCATAAATTAAATTGAAAGTCGGACAAAGCATACTTTTATCCTTATTTATCGAGCTTTGATAAAAATGAAAAAGGACTTGAAGTGCACTTTTATCTCTTTTTCGAGCTTTGATAATGGCGAAAAAGGAACCCCTGGAGTCTTCTTTTAGCTCTTTTTAGACTCTGATAATGTGAAAATATTGTCGAGCACTTGTCTTTTCAAGCTCCTAAAATTAAATGAAACGACATCTACTCAGTATAAGTTTAACCCTTTTTCGGACTGAGATAGATTATTTATGAAAAATGAAAACCTTATTCGAACATGGCTAGGAGGTTCTCTCAGATATTATTTTACACTTTTTTGGATCTGAGCAACAAATTTATGAAAAAAGACTCATGGATTTTTCTTTTGTCCTCTTTTTTAAACTCTCTAAATATGAAAAAGTACCGGGTTGTCACTGTCGTTAGGCTTATTAAAACATAAAATAGCGACGGGCTTGTCAATCATGGAAAGAATCGAGTTTCATTTATCGCTAGACTCATTAAATTATTAAATAGCGATGCATATTCGCCCGAAGGGTTGAATTATAGATCAAGCATATGTTATCCTCCTCAATCTTGTTAAAAAAATAAAGAGGTACTGGTTGAAAAATTACCAGGGAAAATTTTGGAAAGTGAACAAAACTTTTTACGGTAGAAGGTCGCTCTTGAACATGACACTTCACTCCATCATTGTGACTTTTGGGTTGGGTAATATTCTTGACGGTTAATTTATACCTATGGTTCACCATACCTTCACTTCGGTTTTGGGTTAATGCTGCCAACTCATCTCAGTGTCGTCGATATGTTCAAGAGAATTCATCCAGTGAATACTCATCCTTCAGCAATACTCATAAACCTTCATTTTCATGACAGTCAACCCTGAACATTGATATATCAAGTCACATTTTTTCTCTGAAATCAGTAACTTCCGTTTCATGATAAAGTGGCTTCCTGTCAACATTAAATCATCATCCAGGAAGTTTACTTAGAAACATAATTTTCCAGTACCATGAGGCTTGTTACACCATCAACAAGATCCTCGCTTAAAAATTTTGTTTGGCGTTCGACATCAAATCATTTATTCACGCCTTTCAAAATGTACTGCAGTACCTTGAGAGCCATTAACATCAATGGTGGTTCTCTCGTGTCTGTTAAAATCTCACATCATTGGCTGGTAATCAAATGATGTATTACCATGTTCAACTACAAATCATATATTTGCATGGCTAGACTTGTACCTGAACGATCGAGTGAGTAAGATAAGAAAACCTCGGATCTAGTTTCAGCCATTGGGGCTATGATTTCAGGATTGTTGTACACATCATCTGTACGGTGACCTTACATAGAGATCATCATCCGAACATGGGCCTATATCTATAGGCATGTCTGTATTGGGAAACATTCCAATGTAGATGACTTTCTAAACTATGTACATGTTATTAGATAGTTTATTTGTTGAGCATGGGAATGCCTCCCTCATTAATTCATGATCGGGATGAAAATATCATGATGTAATGTATTGTAAGATTGATGCAGGTCATCACTCTGCTTCAGTTCCATCTCATCACTTTGCAAAGCATCTCATTAACAAATATTATTATTATTTCGACTTCATGCTTTAGGGGGCAGTTGTTATAGGTCAATTTAGGCATCATCCCCCATGACCTGGTCAAACTGGACATCATCCCCAAGACCAATGAAATAGGGTCTATCATCCTCTTACATTTTAGTTGCTATATGCCCTAAGAGAAGGAAAATTCATTCATGGCTTCTATTGTGATATTTCCAAGAATTGAATTATATGTTATATCACTTATGAACTCACCAACGCTACCTCTAAAGGGACTAACTGCATTGCATATGCAACATCCTCCATTCAAGGGTGCACTGCAATGCACTTCCTGACATTAAAGAGTGTGTTGGTCACCTAGGAGCGGAATTCTCATTGTTCAGGGAATATCCACATGGCCAGTACCTTCTATAAGAGTCCATATGTGTCAAACTTCGAATCCAAGTGTCCATCTAACACCTCTGAACTTGGTAACATGTCTTGCCTATTATTAGAAAGACATTCATTAAGAAACTACAATCAGTTTCCCTCTAAATTGAGCACAGATCCTAGTGCTAGGTAATGAAGAATTTTGGTAAAGAAATGTTGTTGGATTCTCATTTGAGAGAGTGAAAGTACTGATATGATGTTGGGGTAATGTTGGATGTGATGAGGCTGGGATGAAGTTGGATATGGTGACATCAAATCGGTCAATGGTTGTAACATCCCCCTTCTACTCTTTAATAAATATTGTTGTTCATTTTCCCATATATATATCTTTTTATGTTTCTATTTCTCATGCAATGGATCCTTGAATGATATATATGTTTCACATCTAATCAATTTGAGTGATCAAGATAAGTATGCATTTTTTTATTGCAATATATTTGTTTTTCTATGTTTATGCTTGTAGGAATCAATCTAGATATCTGAGTTGGATTGAAGAAGACAACAAAAGCGACAGAAGGAGAAGGAGAAGTGATTGGATTGCAAGTAGGTTCTTCTATCATTTTGTGTATCTGCTTATTTTAGAGAAAGTGCTAGCAAATTCTTTCATATGTTGTTCTAAGTGCCTAGCACCACACTTAGGGAATTTTATTTATCCATAGATCATAATTTTGCATAACATTATTTTTCAATTGAAGGTTATATAAGAATAATTTCACTTGGGTTTTCCTCTCAAAGGGTGAGAGGTTTTGTCTCTAACTGACAAGCCTATATACTATGTCTCTTTTCTCCTTATTGTTCATAATTTGGTAATTGTCTTGATGAAAAGAACACAATAATAACTCAAGAAGATAATATTGTAATCAAGAAGTAAAAATACTATCACAAGTAATTATCATAAGTAGAGAAATCACCTAACTAATGCATGCCCTATATTTATCAACATGGTTTCAGATCCAAGGTGCTAAAGTCAAGGAAAGGCATCTAATCAAGGAGACGTACAAGGATCAAGTTTCAAGAAAGGGATCAAAGTGAGACACAGTATACCAAAGTGAATTTCAAGATCTACATCATGCCGAAACCAAAATAAATCTACTTCAGCAAGAGTCTTTGAATCATCATCAAGGGGGGAGTAGAAAGAAAGACCCTAGAAGCATTTCCAATATCATTACTCATCCATCATCTAAGGAGTGAAAGCTTTTTCAAAGACTAAGGAAGGCTAGATCGAATAACATTGACATCATCTTCAAAAGGGTTTTTAAATTAAACTCTCTCCTATTAACGAGATCTCTCTCTCAAAGAGATCAAGGATTACTCTTGTAGAAAGAATCTATCAAGTAGTATTCTTATACTATCTATATCATCATCAATATCAAGGATGAAGCAAGTGGAGAGAGCAACATCTACTCAAGTAAGTATATGACTTCATCTGAATCTATCAAAATGTCTTTTTGCAAGGAAATCAACAAATTAGTTGGGGCCTCAAATTTTCTTGCATGGAAGAAAAGATCAGATCTAAACCTTATTGAGAATAAAGTCATGGATCACATCAAGGGGTCAATAACCCAACCTCCCAAATAATATACTCAAGCACTTGCTAAATACATGAAAGGTGAAGTGAGGGCCCAGAGGATTCTCATAGAATCCATCAAATACTCTCTCATCCCATATGTATCAAAATTAGACACTTCAAAAGATATATATGACAAATTTGTAGATTTTTTTTCCATAAGTACTGCAAGAGAAGTTATCTCTATAAGGCAAGAACTCTACAAAATTGAATATTTCCAAGGAAGAAGGAATAGCATCATATTTCATAAGGATTTCAGAAATATGAGATCAACTTCAAGATTTGGGTGAAATAATGTCTGACAAAGAAATGACCATTGTAGTATTAAATGCACTACCAGATGAATGGGGAAACTTCACTTCAAGTATTTATGGGAAGAAAGAAGCCACTCCTATGGTCAATGTGAAAGATCAAAGAAACCATACTGAAGGAAAAAACTAATGTAGATTCAAATGATAAAAATAAATCATATGCTACTATGATAAAAGGAAAAGGGAAATTTGGTAAATTTTCTCCTCAGAAGAAACATAAGAAAATGACTAAGGTTCAGTGCTATGGATGTCAAGAATATGGGCATTATAGAAGAGATTGTCCAAAACTTAAAAGGGACAATAACAAGAGAAATAAGGAATAATCCCATATTACTGAAGAAGTGGAAGAACCTAATACAAAGAAGCCTAAGAAAGAATAAGTGAGAGATCTCTACTATGACTGAGATAATCTCCTTCAAGTACTATTCAGTTGTGTAAATTATATCTATCTATATAGGAATCATTGTAAATAAGTTAGGATGCATCATATTAGAAAATGGCATCATGGTAGAAGAATTAGAAGTAAGAGCTCGTGACACAGGATGTTTGGAACAAAATATATGACAGTCAACTATGTAAACCCCATTGAAAGCTCAAGTGATACTTATGGAAAAGAAAGAAGTCATATAGAACAAGGCTCATCATACATCAGTCAAAAGGTAACAATTGCAGGATAGGATATGCAAGATCCTCAAGATTCTCTCATGAAATATTCATTTTAAGGTTCACCAATCATGAGGGGAAACAAGTGTTTCATCAAGGATTCCAAACTTGTGGAATTCATAGGATGATGGTATGATGACATAACACAGAATAAGATCAGGGGAATGAATCTCATTCATTCAAAGGAAGTTGTTGCAAGAAGTTTGGATGACCCAAAGGAAAGATGAGGTATGTATGCTTACATTTGATATTGTGGAAGTCATATCATATGGTTGTAGGTAACATGGATCAATGCTCTATCTTGAAGAGCATGATCAAAAGTAAGGATCTCCTCCCTCAAAGGAATGCAAGAATGCATGGGTCACATATTCACTAGATGAAATCAACATAAAATTTCTTCATATGAAGTATGAGGTGGTTGACTATGTTAGGATCCTATAATTTATAGGATCTCAAGGTGATTGAGTATTTTTTCTCAGTAATATTACATTGTAAATAATTTTCAATATGAAAATGATTTCCAAAAAATAGTATATATAAAATAAAATGAAAAGAGGGTATATCTAAAAAATGAATAAAGATAAAAAGACAAAAATAAAGAAAATATAAAAAAGAATAAAAAATAAAATCGGAACCCCACAAAAGAGAAAAAAATAGAAAAAATAACATTGGAAGTGCTGCAAATTCAAATTCCACTACTGCTAGATTAGTTTTCTTTATGTCGTCATAAAATAAGGTTGTGTGCAGCTTGTTTAAAAATGCCACAATGACTAGATATTTGTTCAAATCATGCAGCTTAATCATGATTGAAAAATTGTGAATTTTTTTCAATTAGATTAGAGAATAAATATTTGTCTAATAATTTAATCTTGGTAAATCAGTAGTTAGGTAGAAAGTGAAACTGATTCAATTTCTTAATCTGGATCAATAGGAGAAATAAGTGATAGAGTAGATTAGATTTTTCATAAAAAAAGAGATATGGGTTTGCTAGCCTAAATGCACCCCTAGAACAAAGAAGTAAAAAAAGTTAGTATAGAAAAAGAATAAAATTTAATGGGTAGGTAGAAGTGTTTTTGGGGCTTTGAAAAGGATTAAAATGGTTTATCCTAAATTCTGTTTCAAAATGAATTTATGCACATAGGAAGGAAAAGTGACGAAATCACTTTATCCTAACTTTTAAACATTGGCCGCATAAACAAAATATTCAGGCATTTTCTATATATCCAAAGTTTTCACTTTAAGCAAATGTACCGCTACCCGAAAACCCATCACATCACTTGACGTTTAAACCCCTCCCACCTATCTACCATCCATCTCACCTGCTTCCTGATCTACAACCCACATTAACCTTTAGCCCCCCCTCTGCATCTGAGCTTTACCACCAGGGGGGGTCAGAAAAATTTGTTTCATGCTTTGGGCCCACAAGTACATGGAAGCTTCTCCTCTATTCACACCCCCCTCCACCCATACCACTTACCACTCGATACCCCCCCCCCCCTGAAAACTACCATTCCCCACAATACTAAAACCGGTTACCTCTCTGTTATACCCACCACTCACATTGCGGAAAATCATCTATCCATTTCCAATCAAATCCGTTCCCGCGGTAATGAATCTGTTAACGCATTTAATTAAAATAATGATCGTTAAATTAACGGATCCAGGCCATTTCAAAGTAAAATCATATTTTCTTATAAAATCATGCACTGTAACAATTTTTACCTTTACTATACTCAATTATGTACGAATTATATTGTTTGACAGGTTTACAGAGCTCTAGTTCGACTCATTAATTGATCCCCGACCAAAGCAACTACTTCCACCTCACCTCCTTCAACCATTTCTAGAGCTCTACACATTCCCGATAAACCTGTTTCATTCTAATTCCTTTGGATTCCTTTGAAATCAGTTGAAAATGCCTCCTAAAAATAAAAACCAGGAGGATCCATTTAACCCTTTGATCCAACCTCCCATAGATTTGTGTGAATTCAAATTTTTTGAGATGTATTGTTGGTTAGAGGATAAGTATATAGACAAATCTAATGATATTGGACTCTAGGAGTCCAATTTTCCTCACTATATCTTCCCCTATAGTTACAATGCCCCTCAGTTCATCTGGAGATGTCAAGCCTACTATATACCCAATCAAAGAGCCATCATTTCCCCCATTTGTGAAATCCTTTTCACCGTAAATGCGTAATCAATTGATCAAATGATGCAAGCCCCTGTTGTGGAAAATAGTGCCCCTTTATCCCCAGAATCCCTCAATGAGCTATACCAAAAGCTAGATTTTTCCAAAAGGGCTAAAACCTTTGACCTTTTTCTATTTGAAGACACTCAGCTACCAAAGAAAAACCCTCCATACCCTTCCTCCATTTTCCCTTAAAGAGAAAAGCAAATTATAACAGTCATTGCATACCTCCTTGGCTACTATTCTGACCAGTGGGTAGATGAACCCATTATAGGCTTCCTCTCCCTTTTTTCCACAGATTCTAAACCATCCATCATCTTCAATTTCAGTCAATTCATGGCAAACAGTATTCATGATCAGTTTGTTAAATTTCAGACAAAATAAGTGTTTAAATACTCCTATGTTTTAGTGTACATGTTTGTGTATTATCATGCAGATAGGTTTAAGTTTGCTATGCAGAAACTGGATGAATATGGAAATCATAAATCAGACATATTCTGGACCACATTGGTAATGAAAGAGTAGAAAGATTATGCATACAAACAGTTCATTGAAATTTTTTCACATCGAGCTATGAGCATTCTGAGAAATACAGCTGAACCAATAATAAATGAAGACATAAAAACAATTTTTCACTGTTGAAGTCCAACAAGAAATTGCAGAAACTACACTAATGTTTGAACAGGAGGTCCAAGCAGCACCTACACTAGTGTGGGACTAGGAGGTCTTAGCAGCACCTACACTTTTGTGGGTTAAATTTGGTGCAGTGTCTATTTTAATTTTCCCTTAATTAAGATGGACAATAAAATGTAATCTTATCTCATAATCACTTGTAATAGTTAATTGAGTGTGATAAACTCAGTTAGCTCATGAATTTCGAGTTGAAGGTAGTTGGTGAGGCATGCCGAGTAATTCTAGTTGTAATAGAGTTTGGAGTGTGGTTGGTGAAATAGTTTAATGCATGTGTAATCAGTTAACTCAATTAAGTGAGTTAAAGTCAGTTGTGCTAGTTGTAACTATTTGTTGCACTAGTGAGAGATCAATTGAATTAAATATTATTTAATTCACAATCAATGATCTAACATGCAACTGATGATTTACTATTATTATTTGCATGCATGTCAGTTCCAGTGGAGACCCAGTTGAGATATAGGTGAAAGGGATTAGTTGTAGGATTATTGGGTTGCACCCATGCAACCAAAAACTCATTGGATTGCCCATGATCCTTGTGCAGTTTAGGAAGGCCAAAAATTCCTAAATAGTAGGGATTGCATTCATCAGTAATTGTGCAAGCAAGGAAGGTTTTTTAGAGGCTGAGAATTGGCTAAGTGTTGGTCAGTTTTGTCCAGGACAGTGTGATACATTAACTGAGTTCAAGGAACTCTTGTGAGAAGAGTGTATTGTAATTGTTTCATGTATCCATGTTGAATATACTATAGAAGATAGGTTTTGAGCAGCAATATTTCCCCGGGAAATTATCTGTGTTGTGGTTTGATTGATTCTTCTTTGCTTCATGTGATTGGCGATTGTGTTTAATTTTTGCAATTGATTTGTATAAGTGATTCAATATCTAGATTTAGTACATTGTTAGATCGGATTGAATCCATGATATACATATTGTTTTTATAATTTATACATGGTATTAGAGCATAGGAAATCACAATAGTGGAGGAGGATTTGATTTTGTGACTGAATAGAATTCGAATTTGCAGAAGACTTTCTTGGTGCTACAAGTTATTCAGGATCGAAATGGCTTTCAATGGCTTAATATTGGAGTATGCACTCGAGGGAATCTCTAACTATATTTCTTGGAAAGACAAGATGGAGGTTTTACTGGAATATAATGGCTTGAAGGAATTCATTGACAATGATGTTCCCAAACCCGTTTTGATAGATGCTGCAAATCTTGATGCATGGAAAAAGAAAGTTGCAAAGGCAAGGAGGATCTTACTAGAGGGAGTACGAGACCACATTTTCTCAAGTATCCATGGAAAATCCACACCATATGCAATGTGGAAAGCTTTGACAGATCTATTTCAGAGCAACAGTGATCATAGGAAATTGGCACTGAAAGATAAACTCAAGAAGATCAAAATGGAGAAAGGCGACTCCATGCCAAAATATTTAACAAAGATTTTCCAATGTTGGGATGAGCTTGGGAGCATTGGAATTACTGTCGCTGATGATGATTTGGTGAGCCTAGCTCTTCTAGGACTTCCCAAGAGTTGGCATAGTTATCAGGACTCTATCAATTGAAGGGAAAAGCTGCCAGATTGGGAACGACTTTGGTTGGATTTGGTGCAAGAAGAGTTCAGACAGAATACCAGATATGGATCTTCATCTAAGAATGAAGATGAAGAAGACTGTGCTTTGGATGCCAAGAAAAATAAGGGGAAAGGAAAGAAATTCCATTCCAAATCTAAGCCTGGTAAAGATGGAAAGAAGCACGACATGTCCAGAGTGAAGTGTTTTCATTGTCATGAGCATGGACATTATGCCACTAACTATCCACAAAAGAAGAAGAGCAAGAAGGCTTCATTATTTGCAGCCGGTGAGGATTTGGCCTCAAAATTTGAGCTTGAATTCTCTCTCATTGCATGCATGGTGTCAATTCCAATGGGATCGGTGTGGTATTTGGATAGTGGTGCATCCTTTCACATGACGGGAGACAAAGAACTTTTCAGTAGCTTGGAGGAGAAGGACCTCCAGATGCATATCAAAATGGGTGATGAAAAGCAGTACAATGCTACCGAGATTGGTACCATTACCTACCAAAGACAGTCAAGTAAAACCTTTCAATTAAAATATGTAATGCATGTACCATGATTGAAGAAAAATTTAGTCTCAGTTACAATTTTGGAGGATAGAGGCTATGATGTTGTTTTCAGTAAGGAAAAGCTTTCCTACGACACAACACAATAGGACAAGACAAGAAGATTTGAATTTGAGTTAATAATCTCTATAAACTTGATGTAGATGGTTTTGCAGCATTGATGGGTAAGGCGGACAAAATGGTGAGCCGGGATGAGGGTGAGTTATGGCATAGGAGATTGGGCCATCTACACCACAGAGCCTTAAAAGTAATGCTGCAGATTTCTACGGGTCTTCCCAAGGGTACACTTGCATAGTCAAACACATGCAAGGGATGTACTATGGGAAAATATACAAGGGCCACCTTTCAATAGAAGGAGAACCGAGCCTTGGGGATCCTTGAGAGAGTTCACTTAGACGTGTGTGGACCATTCTCTACTGCTTCGATATTTTTTGATGACTTTTCTCGAATGCGTTGGATCTACTTGATGCAAAACAAATATCAGACGTTCTCAAAGTTTATTGAGTTCAAAGCACTGGTGGAGAAATACATGGGGAAGCAAGTGAAGGCTCTTAGAAGCAAAAATGGTGGTGAGTACATCTCTAATGAATTCAAGAACTTCTGTAGCAAAGAAGGAATTCGGAGAGAACTGATTGCGCCTCATAACCCATAGCATAATGGGGTCGGAGAGAGAAAGAACAGAACGATTGCGGGTGCAGCACGAATGATGCTGCATGATTAGAGCCTATCATTGCATTTATGGGTGGAGGCATGCAACACAGCATTATCTGTGCAGAATCGTTGTCCTCATAGGATACTTAGCGTGAGTACACACAAAGAGGCTTTTACTAGTAAGAAACCTGATGTTTCACATTTTAATATTTTTGGCTCATATGTTAATGTGCATGTGACCAAAGACGCCAGGAAGACGCTGGAACCAACAACTGAGATTGGGATTTTTGTGGGGTATGTTGAAACTCCCCACAACTATCGGGTGTATTTTCCAAATAGGAAAATATCTGTTGTGTGACGGGATATAAAATTTGATGAGGGGAAATCCTTGTGATTGTCCCTTGAGAGGGAGTTGGTTTTGCATGCAGAGGAGGAACTCTTGGTTCCAAAGGATGAGCCTCAAGATTTGGAGCAGCCACATGTGGAGGATCATGGAGTGGCAAAAAACACTCATGCAAATCCATCCACCAGAAATGGTAGAAGGCACACCACGGAAGTTGACAGATTAAGACTCGATGTAGCAAATAATGTAGGAACCCCTACTTCACTGCACAAACAAAGACAGTCTCCATATAGTTTTACTGGATACATGGCTCTTATGAGAAAGCGTATTGTGACAGAACCATCTTCCTTTTAGGAGGCAGTGCAGCAACCAATTTGGGTTGATGCAATGGTGGAGTATGACTCCATTATCAAGAACAGTGCATGGGATATTGTTCCAAGACCAGTCGGTAAATCAATGATTGGATCTATATGGATCTACAAGGTAAATCAAGTTGATGATGGGAGTGTGGAGAAGTACAAGACCAGATTCGTGGCCCGAGGATTCTCACAGATTGGGGGGATCGACTATGATGATACTTCTGCACCAGTCGTGAGGTACTCTTCCATCAGATCTATCCTTGCATGCTCAGTGCAGATGGGGTGGCACATTCATCAGATGGATGTGAAAACTATGTTTCTCAATGGAGTTATTGAGGAATAAGTTTACATAGAGAATCCATAAGGTTTCGAGATCTTTGATATTGAGTCGCATGTGTGCCAACTCAAGAGAGCATTGTATGGGCTGAAGCAAGCACCTTGTGCTTGGTACACTCAGATTGACATCTATTTCACCGATTTGGGCTTCACCAAAAGTGAATTTGATGCAAACCTGTACCAGATTATGGTTGATGGTAAGCTCTTGATTCTCATACTTTATTTTGATGATTTCATTTTGAAAGGTGATGAGAATTTGATACACTCATTCAAGGAGGATCTTGTAAGGGAGTTTGAAATGAAGGACATGGGACTCCTTTATTATTTCCTTGGTTTGGAAATATGGTAGTGAGATGGTGAACTTTTTGTTTCTCAAGGAAATTATGTCAAATAGATACTGGGTAAGTTTCACATGGATATTTCTAAACCCATGGAAATTCCTCTTCCAAGAAATTGGAGGAAAGAGGATGCTACTTCTGAAGAAGTAGTGGATGCCATTTTCTACAGGCAGCTAGTAGGTTCACTGATGTACTTATTGAACACCAGACCAGACATTTTCTATGTAGTTAACCAGCTGATTCAAGTTTTGGTTAAGCCTACCAAACTCTTTTGGAAGGCAGGGAAGCATGTCTTAAGATATCTCCGGGTCACTACAGAGTATGGATTATGTTACAGACAGATAGAGGGAGTGAAGTTTCGAGGCTTCACGAATGCATATTGGGTAGGCAGTCCATTAGACAGAAAGAGCACATCAGGAGGGATCTTCAGCATAGGATCGACAACAATATCCTGGTACAGCAGGAAGCAACGATCTATGGCACTCAGTTCAGTGGAGGCAGAGTACATGGAAGAAATTCAAGCTGCATGTGAGGTCATCTAGATAAGAAAGATCCTGGTTGGTTTGTTTGGTTCTCAGATGGATCCGACAGTGATACATTGTGATAACCAGAGTTGCATTAAACTCTCGGTTAATCATGTGTTTCATAATAGGTCCAAGCACATAGACATCTGGTACCACCATCTCAGAGATTGTGTGCAGAGGCGCATAATGTTACTTCAGTTATTCCCATGGAATATTAGGATGCAGATATTCTGACAAAGTCGCTCACCAGGAGCATATTTGAATACCATAGAGGCAGGATCGGGGTGAAGGATAATCCCTTTATTGTTGAGAGGGAGTGTTGAAGTCCAACAGGAAATTTCAGCACCTACACTAGTGTGGGACCAGGAGGTACAAGTAGCACCTACACTAGTGTTGGACCAGGAGGTCTTAGCATCACCTACACTTTTGTGGGCTAAATTTGGTGCAGTGTCTATTTTAATTTTCCCTTAATTAATATGGACAATAAAATTTAATCTTATCTCATAATCACTTGTAATAGTTAACTGAGTGTGATAAAATCATTTATCTCATGAATTTCGAGTTAAGGGTAGTTGGTGAGGCATGCAGAGTAATTCTAGTTGTAACAAAGTTCAAAGTGCAGTTGGTGAATTAGTTTAATGCATGTGTAATCAGTTAACTCAGTTAAGTGAGTTAAAGTCAGTTGTGCTAGTTGTAATTGTTTGTTGCACTAGTTACAGATCAAGTGAATTAAATATTTCTTAATTCACAATCATTAATCTAACATGCAACTGATGATTTACTATTATTAGCTGCATGCACGTTTGTTCCGGTGGAGACCCAGTTGAGATATAGGTGAAAGGGATGTTAAATATCAGTTGTAGGATTATTGGGTTGCACCCATGTAGCCAAACACTCATTGGATTGCCCATGATCCTTGGGCATTTTAGGAAGGCCAAAAATTCCTAAATAATAGGGATTTCATTCATCAAGAATTGCGCAAGAAAGGAAGGTTGTTTAGAGGCTAAAAATTGGCTAAGTGCTGGTCAGTTTTGTACAGGACAGTGTGAGACAATTAGCTGGGTATAGGACACTGTTGTGAGAAGAGTGTATTGTAATTGTTTCATGTATCAATGATGAATATACAATAGAAGATAGTGGGGTTATGAGAAGAAAGCTTTCCCTGGGAAATTATCTATGTAATTTGATTTATTCTTCTTTGCTTCATGTGATTGATGATTGTGTTTAATTTCTGCAATTGATTTTTAGAAGTGATTCAGTATCTAGATTTATTACATTGATAGATTATATTGAATCCATGATATAAATATTTTTTGTATAATTTCTACATGCACTTATCATATCAAGCCAAAACAGGAGAATGTTACTTGTACCATAATTACACAGAGCTGAGAGTATATGGATGTAAGCTTTATCCTTACAAGCTCCAAAAATTCCTCCCAATGAGGTTTTTTGCTCTAGAGTACATTAGAAAGATGTTGAATGTTGATGAAATCCACTTTGTATCAGCAAAGAAGAATTCCCAGTTTAGGATTAAAACACGAATTGGGTCATTCATTTGTAACAGCAGTTCAGCAGGTGAAGAAGCAGACAAAATATTGAAGGAAATGAACTTCGGCCTAAGCTTTACCTGGTCATATGATCCTTTGGGAAGCATTTAAAAGTTAAGGGTATAAAACAAGACTACTCCTTACATACACACCCATAGGCCAGAGATACAAAAGTACATGAACCAGTTGGAATGGGCTGAGAACACTTTGCAGGAAGCTGAGGAGCAACTAATTTAGACATCAACATCATAGACTCCTGTCCCAGAGGAAAAAGCAGGAAAAAGGAAAAGAGAAGAAGATTCACCTGCAGTGACTAACACAACAAGCAAGAAGTTCAAAATAATGTACAGAAAAAGGACCAAGATTAATCCTAAATCTAATACAAACAAATATCCATAACAAGAGGTTTTTGTAGTCACTAAGGAAACACCTTCATCTTCTCAAGCTAGTGGCCAATCCACCATTTCTCCTACAACTTCTTCAGCTTCACATGAACAGCAACAGGCTATCCAGACAACTAAGGTTGTCCAAGGGGATAAATAGAAGACAGTATTTGACACATTCAAAGAGATAAAAATGAAAAATGAAATCTTGAAGAACAACACCCATAGTCAATTCTGGAAGCAAACTTATGGTTCTCAAAGCAGGTTGTTGTCAGCATTTGATTTTGAGAAAGGTAAGATGTAGATGGCCTTCATGGAGGCCCAGATTTCACAGCGAAATTCAGCAGTTGATTACAAGAAGACTTATTTTGAGTTCGACATAAAAAACATTCATCCCATTGATCAAATGGAGATGCACAAGTAGACAAGTGAAATAATCTCCTCTACTTTGACTAACATAGCAATGATTCTCTCTAAGTTGCAGGTTTCTTTGGCCAACATCCAGTTAGAGTTAAAAATGGAGAAAGTGTCTTCTCTGGATAAGGAAAAAGCATTAAATCCTTAGAAGACTTGGTGGTTAAAATAGGATATGACCCCTCTAATATGAATTTTGCAAAGGAGACAATAAAAAATAATAATTTTTACATAGCAACATTGAGAAAATAGTTGAATTTGTCAGCTACAGAAGATCCTCTCACCAAATACATTGAAGAGACAAAGACCCAAAAGACTGATATGATGAAGCTCATCATGGGTAAATTGCACAAATAAGACAAATGGAGACAGAAATGGAAAAAATGATCAAAGAGAAGGAGAAGAATGAAAAAAATATCCATGGTTCCTTTGGATGTTGTACCTCTTACATATATTCCTACAGCTAAAAGCTCTACAACACAGACAGCAAATGGTGCGGAGAAGTTCAAAAATGCACTGGAAAATTTGTCTATTCAGACAAAGGAAATCAAGAAACTACAGGATCAAGTCAAAGTGTTGCAAGACCAGAGATCAAGAAGTGAAGCTTCTCATTCAACAGAAGCACAAAGAGCTTAGAAATTGATAGATGGATTGCAGAAGTCAGAGAGATAATCAACAATTGTACAAACCTTGGCCCAAGCCGAGGAAATCATCTAGGAAAATATCATGAACTCCATTAATGAGATCTAGCCCTACATCTAGATTATTTTTTAACAAAAGGAGTTGATTAAAAATTCTAATGATGCTATCACAGATATCAAGAAGGAGCTCGGGGATATGCCTACTACAGAAAATAACATTATCAATTTCCTTAACTCCAAGAAAATATATGAGTTAGATGACTTGGGAGTAGATGATAGGACAAAAATTATCTTAGAAGTGAAGAGGATTCTTACCAAGAAGAATCTGGTTGTTCAGCTAGAAGAGAAATTCCACAGCTTGGAGATAGCAGTCAACAGGTTTTTCAACCAGATAGAGCCTTTAACACAGAAGGGTTTGCCTTCTTTGTTTTTTATTAATGATAAGTTGATAGCTCATGAAGACTATGTGAAGAAATTAAAAGAAATTCCCAAGGACAACACCAAATTCTCCAACATCAAAGGTAATATGACAGGCAGAGCGTTTCTAGAAGAAATCAGCAATGAATTTTTCATTCAACATGAGGTAAATCACATATTCGTGGTAAAGCCCACTTTTTCCAGATATACTGAAGTCGATGAGATTTACCGAAAGGTAATCAAATTGACTATCCCAAATGAAGATCAATGGGATAAACTATGTGGGCTACAAGAGTAGAAATTAATTAATAATAGTCAGCTTCATCTAGCGCAGGCCAAAAATAGGTTCATTCAGCAATTGTTTCCTCTAAAACAGTTCCAGCGTTCCAGATCATCTCCACTGAACCTATTATTTTGTAACAGTTAGAGTTTATTGTTCATTTTTTTCTAATAATACACTGTCGTTTGAGACACCGTTAATGTAATATTTTTTGTAAAATTAGTATAAATAATTCATTATTCAAAGTATTATGGGTTGATTACAGAGTATATTTTTCCTATTGAGCATTGTAATTTTCAAGTTCGTTGGAGCATCAATAATACAAGGACTTATTACAGGATTCATGTGGTGTATTCACTGGTGAAATTTTTCTTCTGTGACTGTGTTATTTCACTGTTTTTCCTTTCTCTGTAAATCTGAAAAATCTTAATTGTATGAAAGAAACTATGATGAATAGGATATGTTAATTAGAACACCTTATTCTAGTTGTTTTCAATTTACATATTTTCCACTGAAGTCAGATTGAAGAATACTTAATTGATTTTCAGTATCTACTGAATTTCACACTTCTTCCACTTCCATAATTCACTTAAAATCTTAAAGATCTAGTTAATGCAACTTAGCTTTCCCTGTGATAACTCTTTCAAATATTGATGCAAAAACATTTATATTTATGACTCCATAGCCCAATGGGAATATATCCATTTAATCAATCAAACAAACAACCAAGCACAATCATAACTAGCCTAAAATTTCTTAAAAACAAAGTTAAATTCTACAGAGAGATCCCTCTCTGAAGCTGGCAGGGCTAGATCCTAGCTTCCAAAGGGGTTTTTATGTTTTCCTCTGTGTTTATTCTCACAATGTCATAAATTACAAAACGATAACAGACTACAGTTGAGGAATTCTGATTGGAAGCTCCTGGGAATGTAATGTGCGAAGAAAGGAAGGAATAGATCATGGAATATGAAACCATGGTAAAGGAAATCAACATTGGAAATACCAAGAAGATTTTACTAGGATATATCCATGGAAGATCTAAAGACTCTTATGAATTTTTAAAAAGAAAGAGACCCTTGAAAATATATATCTTTGGGATATGTGTCGATATGTATGCAGGGTGTTGATGCAAACTAGAAGATGTCATGATGAAAGACCATCACAAATATAATGTCGATTTTAATGTTAATTCCTTTATTTTTATATTTGGATGGGTTTATGCAGAGCTTCCAAGGGAATATTTATGGATTTATTCCACCACCAATGCACATGTATTAGAATGAAAGATCCTTAAGTAAACATGACATGAAGAAAACAGCATGGCATGAAGCAAGGCCAGATATAGATTGATGGATCATTTTTTGATGAAAGGAATGATGACATGACTAACTCGTGAATGAAAGTGATGGATGATTTCTTCCCTATGAATATATCCCAAGAGATGAAGAATATGCGACAAAGAAATTCATGACATCGAAGGAAGGAGCTCTTCAAGCAACTGGTTGTCCCATCATCTCCACCTAAGGAGCTGTTGTAGGTCCCTAATTAAGAGGGAGTCTGGAAACAAGTTTCTTACTTGGAATAAACTTGGAAATTCCTAAGCCAAGAACGACCTTAGGTACATTCCTTCCGTGGGATTGAAGTACATTCCTTTATTGGACTAAATATGTCCTCCCTAATTGAGAGGGAGAGATAGACACATCATTATGGTCTTCACTTGGGCAGACGGAATGGAGGTTTGGATTATCATTTGGCATATGATTCTCTTTGAGGATGAGATTGGGAATCAAGATAATATTAGTCGTAAAGGACCGATGTTCTTTGAGGACTGGGAATCCAAGATAAGAATAGTCTTGATGGAACACAACTTGAGAATTCGGGTGGGGTATGTTCCGAGAGAGAAAATGATGAGAGTGTCTATAAATCATTGGTCTCGCCAGCATTGAGCTCAAATCTTGTGGAGAGATAGATTTTTTATTCAAGGCCTTGCTATGTGAAAATTTTTATTGATATGATATTATACAGGTGGATTACCAATTTGATTCTCCTTATGAGAGATTCTTCATATTGAGAATGACCAAGTACCATTATGAATTCCTCCCTAGTTAAGAGGGAGTGTTGAAGAGTGTAACTAGGTTAGGTATTCGTAATGACATGTAATCGTGATTTTATGTGAGAGGTGTAAAGAAGAAAAATAAAATTATTGTAATTCTTGCATCATGGGTTTCATGAGCAAGAGATTTTATTTTTAGTTAAGGCTCCCAATGAGAGCCCTTAGGGGTATTTTCATCTAGTAATAAAAGTCTAAAGATTCATTGTCATGTAATGAAGGCATGTTACACATTGTAAAGAGTCATAATTGTCTTTATAAGTAACCCTCCAATACCTTGTCACTATCCCTCACTCAATTCAGCCTAAAATGGAAGGATTATTCTAGAAAGGTTAAGTCAGCCTACTCCAAGAGATCATGTCGGCCTAACTGTCATGAACAAATAACTATATATATATACCAAATATTTGCCTCATTTGAAGGAAATAAATTCGGTGAAGTAAGTCTCTCATATCAAGAGTGAAATTCATCTTTAAAGGAGCCTTAAGGAAAACAATGAAAGAAGGAAGGATAGTGGAGAGTGTGATCACTGAGGATTATTTTGGGCTAGTTTACCCTCACACATGCGATAATTGCAGGTCTGAAGTTGGCTAAGGAAGATTGAAGATTACAGTCACATAAAGGTGACCTTGTTTGGGTGAAGAACGTCGCTGAAGGAAGTCGATTAGGAGAGAGAATATTCTCTCTCAAGGAGGAGTCTATTCAAGAGGAAAATTTGATCTATGGTTTCTGTTGTGAAGAAAAAGGATTACATACCTACAAGAAGAGGCCAAAATTCTAAAGGAAGTTGAGAACAAGAAAAGAAAGAGCAGCGTTGAAGAGGAGGTTAGTGAGTTGGTCTTGGGAGGGCTCTAGTGTCAAGGGTATTTTTCATGGTCTTGGTATTCATCAATTGAAGGTTCTATAAGAAAATTTTCATTTGGTTTTTCCTCTCAAAGAGTGAGAGGTTTTGGCCCTGGATAACAAGCCTAAATATTGTGTCTCTTGTCTCCTTATTGTTCATATTTTGATAATTGTCTTGATTAAAAGAACACAATAATAACTCAATAATAGAAGATTATAATCAAGAAGTAAAAAGAATATCACAAGCAATTATCATAAGTAGAGAAATCACCTAACTAATTGATGCCCTATATTTCTCAACAACCTCATTATGCCACTAAGTTTGTGCCATATGTCCTTCACCTGTACTTGTGTTTTCATAAATATGGAAGAAGGGGGGGTTTGAGGACTTGTGTTTTTCACCATTATCCTTCACTAAATTGGAAAAGGGCTAGGGTGATATTTTAAGGTTAAATGATTGTGTCATGAATAAACTTGGATCTTGGTTTGTTATCCCTAACCCACTCCATAAATTTTCCACGCTCCAACATGCCATGCCTTGATCCTGTTAGGGGCGAGACTTGAATATTGATAGAAAATATAGGGAATAAATCCCATCTCCTAAGTCTGACAACTCAACACGCTCATCATCATGACTTAACACTAGCCTCTATTCTTGATGTGGGACGTTAATATATGTTGCATTTTCTAGGACAAGGTTTCGTCTCTCGATCTCTAGTCTCATAGGATCGCGGGGCTATAAAGATAATACCTCAATAGGAAAAGGACAGTGCGTGGTGAATTTATGTTTTGTTGTGATCTGCACCATCCCTCGTGAGCTTGGAAATTTCGTTATAAATTGTTTTTCCTTTTTAGCCTGGAGATTTCGTTGAAAAAGGAATTTGTAAAGAAACACAAGGTTAAGTGGAACCTTGAGGTTCAAAACTTTTCCTAAAGTTAAAACTACAATAACTTTTGATTCCCCTAGAATTTTTCAGGTTTCCATATACCATTGGAAATATATTTCTGAGGCCTATCCAACCATGCACTTTGTAGGTGAATTTGAGCTAATCTCTCGAGGTATAAATATATTCATCGATACTCAATTCTAGTTTGTCTCAACAATTCCCATACTAACAATAAATGTATCCATGTGTTGATGTTGACATCAATGCCAACACAACAATTTCAACAATCTCCCCCTTTGGAATTGATGGAAATATCCCACAACCACAATTTGTGATTGATGTTTCTCTTCCCCTTTTACATCAATGGAAAACGGAAACATATTTCTCTCTCCTAATGAGCACCCAATATTTTATTCTTGTATTTCACCTCAATGTATCTATCTCTTTGATGAGGCACTTGAAGGTTTCCATCCAATATCAGCTACATTCACTTACTTACAAAATTAGCTAAAGAAACATACAAATACAATCATTAATAAAAAAAACCTCCTCATATTTGATGTTCTAGCTATATCTCGAAGGAGGAAAATATTCCCTCATTGAAATCAATGTCAAGAAAAAACAATGCCTACAATCAAGAACAAATGTTCCTTGTTTCCTGTAAATTTGACACTCTATGGTTGTTGACTTTTCTTGTGACCATCCAATGAGTAATCACTTCCTCTTAACAAACTCACCATCATATTTTCTCCCCTTGAGATCAAGATACTCCATATACGGATTTTTGCCATCAATATTGACACAAATTGTACCAATGATACCAATTTTATGATGCCTTATATTTTTTAATGTGCATCTCCCCCTAAGTCTATACACTCTTCTTCTCTTGATATCTTACCAGTTTCCTTGTTTCTCTTGCTTCCTAATTGTCCCTACACACTTGTTATTTATTTTATACCATTTTATTACTCCACTCTTATGCTACAACCTAACTTCACCTTATAACATGACATGTTATTGTGTACTCCCCCTTGGACCATGTTGGTTGCAATTCTCTTTCTCTTGCAGAGTTTTTATACAAAAATAACTTAATTCACTTTTCGTAACCACAAAGGGACTCAACTTAAGTTCAAACATTCAGATGCACCCTTCTATATATTTCTTCTATTACCTGCATCTATATGTCTAGCTTCGCTTGAAGCCATTCTCTTCCTTTCAATGAAGAGAAGCTAAGGATCTACTCCCCCTAAGCAGATTATCATCCTTTTTTTTCCATACCTTCATATGTTAAGTCTTGATGGGAGCATCTCCTTCCAATTTATTTTTCACCCTCCTCTTGGTTTTATATCGGTTATACAAATTATTTTCCTTCTTCTCTTTCTTCATGCAAATATTATTCCATCCCTTTTTATTAGGATGTGTTATAGGCTTATTTGGTATATTGTTTCCTTCTCTTGCCTAATACTTACACTAGATACAATTGATACTTTGATTTTTATTAAAAGAAAAGTTAGATCTCTATTGATTCCATATTCCTATTAACATGTAGTCTTTATATTGAGCACAGAGGGTGAACTCATATTCCTCTAACATATTATTTCTTCTCATCTTTACTATCTGAGTTACTTCTTTTGGTGACATTCTCTGTCAGGGGTGCTTGTTTTTACCATATCCACACTTTTCTTCCTTGTGCCAAAAATTTCCATAACTGTAGCATTCAATGGAATTTAAGAAAAGGGAAAATTGATTATGACTCCTTGCAAAAATTTTACCATTTCTTATATTGTTGCTATCATACCAAATCCTTGGGTGATTATAATCTCTCTTGTTGTTTCTACTCAACATACTTTGAATTCTTGCATCATATCTACATTATAATGTGTTATGTCCATAATTATTCTAAGAAAAATAATATTCATTAAATAACATTTGATACTTGAGGGTATTTTTCCATTGATGATTTTGTCCATGGGAAGGAAATAACCTCTATCAATCATCATGGCAGATTGAATTGTTTCCCTGGGAAATTCTTTATTGTTGTTGAAACACATTATTTCTTATTCCTATCTGTCACTAATTTCTAACTCCATTTCCGTACTACTACTATTTCTCAAAGTTATTATTCATCTCTATATGTTATTTTTTTCCACTGGTTCCTTTTCCTGTATTGTTGGTATATTCTTTATCATTCTTATCATGATTATCTACACATTTATTTTTTCCCTTCTTAGAGCTTGATTATTTTTTGAATCCTCAACCTATATTGGTCATATAAAATCTTTGGCAATAGAGAATCTCATCCAAAACCTTGGCATTCTTCTCGAACTTATTATGATATTGAGATAGTTTATCATTAGTCGTATATAGATCATGTCTCATTGAAACTATTCTATCTTCTAGCATCTCACAGTAATCTTATCTTTCCCTGAGTTGATTTTTCAATACTCCATTCATTCCTTTGATCACTTATTGCTCTGTATTGAGATTAATAATAATTTTTCTAAGTTTATTATTCCCGTGCTCATACTCATGCAATTGATCTCTTTTATTTATATTTGCTTCGGATATCTCCTCGAATTATTCTAAGGCATTGATGACTTTCTTTCTATAATAGATCTTCTCATATAGATCTTATTTTCCCCTACCATAGGTACTAGTAGATCCACAACCAAGATATATTTCACCTTCTACTCCCTCTTCATCACTACCAAGGATGCATTCACTTTATTCTATAGATGAACAATCATAGGATATTTTCTCATTTTCCTCACTAAGTGTTCTTTCCTCTTCTTAAGAGGTATCCTCATCTGCGAATATAGGTATTTCTTCACAATTACTAGATATATGACTATCTCTATCCTCAAAGGAGGAACATGAACATATAGATGATAAATGACCTCTTTCTTTACATTTGCAACTAAAAAAAACTTACTTTTAGATTACTCCTTAATGTCTTCTTCTTCATTTCTGGAGTGATGAGTAGCAGCTTGCACAATGGAAGGAAGATATTCGACCTTTTGAGATGCTTTCATCTTCTTCTTCCTTCTTTTCCTCTCTTTATCTCCAATGGTAGGACTTCTTGTAAGAGAATATTTCTTAAGATCTGATTCACTACATGAGTAGCAAGGATCTACTATCTTCTCTGGTATATCTTAACTTTCTCCTGCATACATATATTGCATCTTGTCAAGCATTTCTTTGGCAGTCTCATAATTTCTTATATTATCATATTTATAATTTTGTATACCTTTCAAGATAATATTCTTGGCCTCTACATTATATTCATTATTCATTCCAATCTCTACATTCATCCATACAACTACACCAGAAACATTTAAATATGCATTAATCCTTACCTTCCAAAGTAAATATTCTGAGTTATTCAAGAATGGTACTCCCTCTCGGTATGGAAATATAGATAAGCCATTGTCTCTTGTGATATACTTTCTAAAGTGGATTGTGCTACAACTATTTGCACTTCTCCATCCACGATCAGGAATATATTGTCTTTGTTGGCATTTACAACATCTGATACATATTTGGGAATTCACAGCATTTGATATGATTTATCATATTTTGAAATGGCTTGTCCTTATTCTTCCTTATATTGGTCATATTTAGTTGGATCTACATTTCATTGATTAAGTCGTTCCTGAAGGAACTCACTCTGATGCTAATTGTTGGAAATAATATTAATATTGAGAGGGGGGTGAATCAGTATTAATGGAAATTTAAACAATTGTCACCACATTTAAATTTCCATACATTCAACAGCATATCTAGTAAAAAACAACATAAATCAAAAAATAAATCATACAACAACACCATAAATAGTATACACATGTGAACACAGAGATTTTAGGTGGAAACCCATAAAGGGGGAAAAGCACCATCCTTCTTCTTATTATTCATCAATCTTCGCTTCATATGTTTACTAGAACCAACTAGTAGGAAGCACATACTCCCTTTGCAATGTTTTTCACTCACCCACCGGAAAGAAGCACCACCACCCCTCATTCACAAGTACCCACTTACAAGAGCACCAACCCCTACTTTTTTTTCTGGCACCCACTATCAGGAAGAACCAACTTCCTTCTGATTTTTTCTAGCACCAAATTGCTTCTTAGTTTTACTAGCACCCACTCCCTCTTTGGTAGACATATGATTATCTTATAATAACCACCAACTCCTTGATTTTTCAATCACCCACTTGTATGAGGCACCAACCATGAATTTATTATATAGACACCCACTTAAATATAAGCACCAACATCTTGATTTGTAGCCACCAACCTACTAAACCTGCAGACCACTATTTCATACATTTTAAAAATGGACCCATAGATGCTCTATTCATAAACATATTTTTTCTCTCTCCCATAGTTCTCATTCAACCAAATTTAAGCTCTTCAACTAAACAATATTTTTCTCTGCCCCTATCTCTTTTTTGCGACTCTTCTGACATTCAGATGTAATAATGGCCTGTATTAGTATTCCTCCCTTTTTTCTTCTTAGCAACCAACAATCATGCTCTCTTTAGCATTATTCTCACTTTCTTGGCCGCCAATCTGGATAAGCCATTGTCTCTTGTTATATGCTTTCTAAAGTGGATTGTGATACAACTAGTTGCACTTCTCCATCCACGATCAAGAATATATTGTCTTTGTTGGAATTTACAACATCTGATACATGCTTGGCAATTCACATCATTTGATATGATTTATCATCTTTTTAAATGGCTTGTCCTTATTCTTCCTTATATTGGTCATATTTAGTTGGCTCTACCTTTTAGTGGTTAATTTGTTCCTGAAGGAACTCACTCTGATGCCAATTGTTGGAAATAATATTACTACTGAGAGGGAGGTGAATCAGTATTAATGGAAATTTAAACAATTATCACCATATTTAAATTTCCATACATTCAACAGAATATCATGTAAACAAAAACATGAATCAAAAATAAATTATAGAACAACACCATAAATAGTATACACATGTGAACACGGAGATTTTAGGTGGAAACCCATAAAGGGGGAAAAGCATCATCCTTCTTCTTCTTATTCTTCAATCTTCGCTTCCTATGTTTACTAGAACCAACTAGTAGGAAGCACATACTCCCTTTTCAATGTTTTTCAATCACCCACCGGCAAGAAGCACCAACACCCATCATTCACAAGTACGCACTTACAAGAGCACCAACCCCTACTTATTTTGTTGGCACCAACTAGTAAGAGGAACCAACTTCCTTCTGATTTTTTCTAGCACCAAATTCCTTCTTAGTTTTGCTAGCACCCACTCCCTCTTTGGTAGACATATGATTAGCTTATAATAACCACCAACTCCTTGATTTTTCAATCACCCACTTGTATGAGGCACCAACCCTGAAGTTATTCTTTAGACACCCACTTAAATGGAAGCACCAACATCTTGATTTGCAACCACCAACCTACTGAACCTGCAGACCACTATTTCATACATTTTAAAAATGGACCCACATATGCTCTATTCATAAACACCTTGTTGCTCTCTCCCATAGCTCTCATTCAACCAAATTTAAGCTCTTCGACTAAACAATATTTGTCTCTGCCTCTATCTCTTTTATGTGACTCTTCTGACATTCAGATGTAACAATGGCCTGTATTAGTATTCCTCCATTTTTTTCTTCTTAGCAACCAACAATCATGCTCTCTTTAGCATTATTCTCACTTTCTTGGCCTACTCTTCAACTTGCGCTACAACAGTTTTTAGCCTTCTTTTGTCCACCATCTCACACATAATTTCTCAATGTCATTCTCTCATACACTCGTCCTACTCATACATACTTCTATTTTAATGGCTCTCGGCCCATACATAAACGCTTGGCCATCCAGACACTTGGATTTATTAACTCTTAGACGGTTGGCCTTCTCAGTCTCTTAATCTTCAAAATACATACCAACTCATTTTTTAAACAAATATTGTTCCTTTTTATATTTTTTTGCTCCAAATACATTTTAACCCCTAGTAAACTTGCTTTTAGACCAAATTAATAGGCTAATTCATCACAAACATAAATATCCTTTGACTATCTCTTTAACACCAAATATTAATTGTGTCACGTCATGTTATTGTTTACAGCATCTCCACCTGAGTTCATGTAAATCCAGTAGGAAATCATTGTCACCCATCACTTTCTCAATGGTTCGTTATCCATCAAAATTGGATCCACCAATCTCGCGGTCCACCCCTATCCAACAATGAAATTGTTCCTTTGATTTTTCCATAGAAAAGTATGGCACCAACTTTGATTTTATTTTGGTGCTAATATAGCGTTGAAACACTAAGTTAAAAGTTCAAAATTCTTGAATTTAGGTGCAATTTTAACTCCACTTCTAACTTTAGTGATATGCCATATGTGGTGTAATGCCGCAAATTTTGGCATGTAGTGCCAAAACACTGTCAAACAATCAATTCATGCCTACCGCAGGCTAAATCCAGTCCATAGAGTGGTTATAGCAATAAACTACCCAAATTCCCCATATGCCTCACAATGAGTTAACGCCTAGGCATTACTTATCCATAGGCCAAAACACACTTTTGTATCAGGGGCTAAAGCCCCAAAATCAAGACTATAGATTGATTAAGTCCTTATCTCCCAATCACTATGTGCCCAAATCTTTTGTAATGGGGGATTAAAAGCCCGAAAAGTAATAAACATTGTAGAATGGTTCATGCCCTTATTATATGCCCAAAGTGTTGCATATAGTCCAAAGGCCCTCATGCCAAAATTACTTTTATAATAAGCCTGGTCATACACCCTTTGTTTAACACATATAAATGTTGCAAAAATGACCCTGGTGTTATTTCTAATTCCTAGATGAAATGTTAGATGTCGACAATATTCATGTTCCTCGCTTTCTTAACTTTGCGTTTGTGCAGTGTTGCACCTTCCTTTCTAACTAGGAAGTGGAACATGAAACTTCATGCCTGTTGATGATGAAGTTTCCATCGCTTACCCTATCAACCTCAACCCTACCACTCCAAAAATTTTGATATCTACTTGTTGATCAGTGGTTTTCATTGATGTTAACCCAAGCAGCACCAGGGGCTACCCCGATCTTGCATGGGAATTTTGATTTGAAAAATTACTTTATTCTAAGATGAGGATCTTTTGGATGGATTCTACTCGTCGATATATTTCCATTGATATATGGAATGCCACGTAATTCTTCACGGTGTGAGATATGTCCGTGTTTGAAGTTGGTAACCCTAGTTAGTGGGCTTAAACCCCATGGGGTTGTGGCATGGCACTCATCATTGGCTGTGGTCATTGAATAGTCAATAATTAGTAATTTTTTAAGCTCATAAAATCCCTCCAACATTCACTTGTTGAATACCTCTCAACCTAAGCATTCATATAAATTGTGACATGCATATCCTCCTCATGCATGGATTTGGTTGCTTCAAACAGGTCATCGTGGAATTTTCGCTATAAATTTTTTTCTGCGAAGCTTCAGAAGTTGGTATTAAAAAAAAATTGATCCGAAATATTGATGAACATCATGAAAAAATTTTAGATCTTATTTCGCTACATTTTCGAAGATATGATCTGAGGAAGTTAGGGTTTTTGCAGGCTCCTAAATTCCATGTCAAACGGGTGACCTTGGTAAAATTGCCATAAATTTATCTCTGAGCATTAGATTAAAATTTAGTAAAAAGCGACAGAAACAAAACTTACTTTATTTTTTGGGGTATTGTTTTCAGGACCGAAGGTTGAAACAGTGACACGTGGAACTTCGTACAGGTTCGCTCTACTGAACCAGTCTATAATCAGGTCATCATGGGAGATTAGGAATAACTCTTTCTTGAAGAATCCAATTACGATCAGACGTATGGGGTTGGAAAGAGGACTCAGAGAGCTACTAGAGGATGAAATTTCAGACCTTCGTGATCCAAATTACATAGATACATCATATTCAATATATAGCTTCTAGAAGGCAAGAAAAAGTATGCATGCAAGGATCACTGCAGTAAGGACCACACATCAACATTCAAGGGTAAGTCTGCTATACAAAGTTATGTATTATTAGTGTTTGAATTTGAATTTGAATATCATATTTGACATGTGTTTTTGCAGTACACTGTAATTATTTTGTATGTATGTTTGTTTGGGTCTTGTTCATAAATGTTGAACATATTTACTTTTGAATTTTGAATATTTCTCTGACATATGTTTTGTAGGACATTGTAAGTAGTGAAAAAATCTTTCGGTAAAAATCACATCCAAATAAATTTGGTTGACGCGTTCAAAACACGTCGACCAAATTTATTTGGATGTGATTTTTACCGAAAGATTTTTTCACAATTTATGGATCACAGAAGCAATATTCCTAACATTGTAATTATTTTGTTTGTATATTGGTTTGGGTCTTGTTCATTAATGCATGTGCAGGAAGGATGATACAATAGTAAAACTTAGACACATACTAGAAGGACGTGCAGTGCCAAAGTAGCATTACTTGAAGCAAGCACAAATGTACCTCAGTAATTAGTGATCCAAGAAGTAGAGTCAATTCAAGTATCAAGTCGTAAAAATCATCATTTTGAAATTGTAAAAGAGTCAATTTGCCTAGAGTTGAGGAGGCATTGTTGGGGGGTATAGGATTCATTGTTGGATAATGTTATGGTTGGGTTGCAGGTCATAGTGTGATTGGGTGATTGGTCTAGTTCAAGAAAATCATTTTGAATCATATTGTATTGTGGATCATTGTCCCTAGTACGAGATTCCACACTCTTGTCTTATTTTTTATCATTATAGGGTGGCAAGGAGGTGCTAATTTGGTGCATGAAGTCACCTATAGGTTGGAGCCTATAAACACTTCAAGGTGGTAGGTCTATCTAGGATGTCAGCGCATCCATTCAGTTGATTATTGAAGAAACCAGGGTGTTGGGGCGTCCTTCCAGTGGGATCTGGAGAAGAATTATTTTCTAGAATTCTTGGAAGTTGTATCTTTCATTTCAGCTGGGGATGAAGATTAAATAATTTATTAGAAATGTGTTCAGTGGTTTTTGACTTGGAGGGGGTTTTCCACCTAAAATTCGTGTGCCTATTGTGTTCTATTTTTTACTGTTGTTACTGGATAAAAATTAAGAATAATTAAATATTAACTAATGCTCTGAAAATATTTAAAAGTGTTAATTGCTAAGAAATACCGATTTACCCCCCACCCCCACCCCCGCTCTCAGTATTTCCAACAATACTTTAGCACATGGGTGATATGATGTCATGCCTACATCATGAGATTTCAATGTGTCACTCCAAGAATGGTGCCATGTGTCACTCGAATTTGTCCCTCTTGGCCAACTAAAAATATCAAATATCCATCCCACATGTCCTCTACCTTGACTTCCACATTATTTATTGACATCATGCTAATTCCATCATGCCATATCATATGCCACATATGCACCACATCACCTTGTTCAACCAATAAGGTCATGTCATGTGTCATTCACTTGTTCCTATGGTTTTTCATACAGACGAAAGAAGGGGGCTCGAAGACTTGTGTTTTTCGCCATATTCCTTTGTTAAATTGAAAAAGGGTCGGGCGAGATTTTAATATTAAATGTGTGTGTTGTGAATAAATGCATCTCTCAATTTTTTATCCCTTTCCCCACTCCATAACCTCGTCGCACTTCAACATTCCTGTTGGGTAATTTTATTTATGTTAAATTACTTCATTAATTGTCAACTAAGGTTCGTGTACTTATGAAGTGCATGTGCACAATATATGCTACAGTTTTATTTTTGGCTTTTTCAAAGATGAAAATTTATTTGAATATGAATGAGTGTTGTATTAAATCAAAGTGTTACCACGCACATGTTCTTCCATTAAACTACTTCATGAAAAACTAAAATTGAAATTTGAACTAAACTTCTATTCTATGAATTCATCATCAAAACTTTCATCTAACTATGAAATGGAAATTGGTTGCAGAAAGAGAATGCTAATTTACTCTTACATAAAGGAATTTAATTCCATAAACAAATTATAATTCTATTTGCAAAAAGAAAAGTTCTAACTTCATTATAAAATGAAAATCTTAATTCTATTGTAGGAAGGAAACTATAATTCTAAGTTCATGAATTCAAAGCATTCTAACTATCTGTGTTCTTGACAAAAGGAAATAAATCATCATCATACTTCTTCAAAAAAAATAAGAACTTGAAGCTTCAAATGGTTACTAATGTGTGCATCTAAACTTTGAAATTCATCTATTCATCATTCACAAAATTACTTGACGAAATTTACTGAGTTATGAAATGAATTTGTTGAAAGAAATGTACTCTAAAAAGTAAATATTTTTGGCATTTTATGAGTGCTCTGTTTATATAAACAAAAATATATACTGGAAATTTGAAATAACAAAATGCATCGACAAATAAGAAACGTATTTAGCAGACAAATCACATCAGAAATAAAACTAATCTACTCTTACAACTCTCCAGGGGGGCTCCTATTGAGTGCAAGTTCGCCACTTAATTCAATTAACTCACTTAACCACGCATTGACTTCAGAAACAGAGTATTATATTAATCGCAAAGGTCTTCAACAAATATTTCAGATAATTAACAATAAGAACTATTGTCTCTCGGTCTCACCTCAAGGACTTTTTATAGACTTCTTATTAAAATTGTTCTAAGAGTTCTATGTTGAGACTTATCTATTTTTTTTCAATTGATTTTAATATATGAATAGCATACAACTAGCATCCTTTCATATAGCTTTGTAATCTTGTCTTCAAGCTCTTCATAATTTCAACAAATCCAAAAAGTATTTGTATATTCATGTCTTAGGATTCCTCATATGTTACCATAATTGTGTTTTCCTACAACATTGCATGCACAATTGTCACTCGTTTATATCTATTCTTTAGTGCTAGATGAAAGAAATTAAATCACTAGTTGTAAGTCATCATTGAAACAAAATTAACAATAAATTTATCATTAAGCACAAATTTTAGCCCATAACAATCCAATGTTATAACTCTACTCTAATACCACTTGTAACAAACCCCAATAATTGGATGCCATTCAATGAATGAGGTCTCTAAATTTTCTCAATTATGGCTTGGTAGATCCAATCTAATTACACATATTGATATAAAAAATATGCACAAATATCTCCACCATATCCTAGAGATGGAGAACAAGGAATAATTGGAACTGACTCAAAAGAACAATTATATTATGTGTAATGATGCCCATTTTTTTATAACAAGTAATAAGATCGCTAATAATCAATCAATTATACCAAATATCTTATAATACTCTTTATGCCACATATGGATATCAAAAGATGTAAATGAATCTCCACAACATCATGGAGATGGAGAACAAAGAAAAAATGAAATTGAATCAAAGGAACAATTATATTATGTGCAACATTGCACCTTTATATATATCACATCGCTCTATAACAAGTAAAATATTGTTGATGATCAAATAATTATACCAAATACCTTAGAATATTTAGTCAACTACTCTCACTAGCCTTCTTCAAGTCACAACCTATGTAATTACTAATTTATTTCACAAAGGCATCACTTCTAATTGTAGTGCCACAACCTCTCTAGGTCACTATGCGCAAAATTTATCTTTATCGCTCCATAAGCATCTTCTCTTGCGACATTGGGGATGTATCACTTGAGATTTATTCTCTGCAACAAAGCAATATTTCTATATCACTTTGTCGCACCAAAAATATATATTTCCATGTGATAACAAGAATCTTGCCTCCTTTCTTCCTCGTTGCAACAATAACATTTCCTTGTGATTCATTTCCATGTGGCAAGGGAGAGTATTCTAGATATTTTCCTTTTAGGAAAGCCAATCTTTCTAGCAAAGAGGTTATATCTATCACATGAGATCATGCTTCCCTAGTGATACAAAGATCCTTATTGTGTGAATTATCGCCTTCCTAGCAATAAAGAGATCTGCATCGTGTGGATCATTTTTTTCCTAGTGACATAGAATGACATATCACATGGATCTTAGCTCTCCAAGAAAAATAGATGTCCATGTCATTACCATGATTTCTCCAATGATTAATCATGTTAAAGGTTTTCCCACTTGTGACACGTAGTTAATTTGAAACCTTGACTCTATAATTCAAGAAATCAAGGGAAACAAAAATTAATGGAAATGGCTCGAATTTCTCACCATGTGAACTCGAATCACAATAGAAAACCAAGGCTATCCATACTGCCTTTGTCTTATTCCCTTTAGCATTTGATCGTATGTGTTATTTGTCTCTCTTGAAGGCACCCAAATCCACAACCGAGTGAATGGGTATTCTACAAATTATATTTATTCCAAACATGATTATTTCGTTTATTCTTACTAAAATTTCAATGTACAAAATCCACACCATGGTGGTTTATTTTATAATAGGATTTTTAGAATCTCCATTTTTAAAATTAAAAAAAAAATATTGATAGTCTAGATTTAATAATGTGAAAATATTCTTCATCCTATAGATGATACAAGAGAGGAAATCATAGGTTTCCAAGTTGTTTTTCCATTTCTGAACTCCACTCATGTCTAGGCATTACAAATTTTCAGCATTACAAATGGCACATAATTATTTTGATGGCTATCAACCATTTAATTTATATGAATGTGCTAGTTATACTATCAACTTCATTTTCTCCCTACTACCTCCAATCATTAACCACATATATTCTCATGTGGAAACCACTTATACGGACATGGCATAGTCATTACAATTGTTCTCCAATATCTCCAATGCCAGGAGGAAGATCTAGTTTATGTTATACTGTTGGCAAGGTTTTTTCATATGAAAGCCTCATGTGCTCTCTAATTATCATGGGCATGAAGACTTTCCATGCAACATGGGGGTATAAATTACTCTTTATATCGTAGGATTCCAACCTTTCCATGCAATACAAAATTAGTCTTATTACTGGCGATTCCAAAACTTGCCCAAGGCAAATTTTCCCTAGCATTCCAATGGATCCAACTAAGGACTACCCGTGGAAACTAGTAGCTTATCTTATTGTCAACAACCCAATTTTATGAGCTGACAATGTTGACAACCCAACCAAACTATATTTAGCCTATCTGATTTTCAACAACCCAATTTTTTGAGCTAACAATGATACAAACCCAATCAAACTTTCATCTCAATGTTAGTTCTTAGTCCTATTGCTAGATAGGGTTTAGTTTTCAACCCTCCTAACCCTTTTTAACGATTTTTGTATTATGAACTCTCCTTCTTGTTTTTATGTCACAATATATATATATATATATATATATATATATATATATTCAACAAAAATGAGTAATACACATTAAAATTGAATAAATCAAATAAGTTTACTTATTTTAGAAAACAACAACAAAAACAAAACAAAAAAAACCATTCAGATTAGGGTTTAATATTTTCTCTCCAAAACCAAACTAATCCACTTAAGAATTGAACTATATTCACACTTATTTTTCTTATCCCTAATAAATGGTGGAAGAAAAACAAATCCCATGTGAGTTTTGTATAATTTGTTATATCAATCCAACAATGTTTTGGAAAGCCATGGGAATTCAATAACCCACATTTCACTTAGATTAATCCAGGGCCATCCTTTGTCGTTGCAATGTTCTCAGCATCTGAGCTGCAATAAATTTGTAAATCCAAAAAAAAATTAGCTCCTCGTGGTTAGATTTACAAAAACCTTAACTGAGAAAAACCTCAACTTCTTGGTCCTTTTTTTCTACGACACTTCGATTAGTCCCATCTAAAATCTAAACCATTCATAAAATTCAAACGGTTTGAAAAAACTACTCCAACTTTTAATGTCATTAAAGCTAAACTGTCAATTACTGGATTCATAAAATTATAACCTCGATAGCTTAGCTTGGCTCGGGGGACCTGTTCTCCTCGTAATCTAGTCATCAACCTGGAAATCATCCTTTTCGCAATTCATCTTTAAAAAAAATAAAAATAAAAAATTATCACTCACACTACTAACCTCAGGTGAGCCATCCTTCACGTAAGTATCAATATCAAAGAAAATGATTGTGCGAATCAATCAAAGGTTGGAACCGCTACTATGGTGTGGTGCGAGGAACTCGTTGGTTGGTTGCAAGGGTGGGTAAGAAGAAATAATCGACCAAATACCACAATAGTCTCTATTATTTTTCCCCAGCTTGTTGAGTGCAAGGGGGAAGAGAAATAATGAATATACTCCATTCTCATAATACAATATAGAATTAGGGATGGGAAAAATAATGGGCAAAATATTATATTTATTACAGGATAAGGATGAAAGGAAAAAAAACATAATAGTAATGAACAATATATATCATACAAATACAAGTGGAAAGAAATAATGGACAACATATTACATTGTATTGTAGGTTTAGAGGTGTTTTAGCATGACAAAAAAATAATGTATAAAATACAATATAAAAACAGAGGTGAAAGAAAATAATAAAAAATATTATATTGTGTTATAGGAGAGGGGTGTATTAGGGGCCCAAAAAAAATAATGAACAAAATACAATACTCAATACTCGTTACCAAAATACAATATAATGACAACTGTCAAAATATGATATAAAGACAGTTAGAAGAAAATAATGGACAAATGTTATATTGTATTATTATATTATGGGGTAGGGGTGTCAATTGTGTTGTAAGTGAAATTGCACATTTTTTCTTTCCACGGATTAGCATGAATAGAATATAAACATTAACATGATACACATAGCATCTAGAGAAAGGAAATCGTATACTTTCATTAATGAATCATGGTATACCTTCACCAATAAGTCCTCTCTAGCCCGCAATCTTGGTCTCCCCCTCTAGCAAAGGATAGCCTCACAAATTAGTAGAGCTCCCGCACTATATCAGATTCTTTGGATTTGGATCTCCCTGGATCTAGCCCTTTCCTCTTGAGTAGGGTGAGATTAAATAGGCTCATTATATCCTCCAGGAGAATAAATCTGGACACCTATGGGTTTGAGAAGTTAGCAAACTTCTATAATAATGGACCCCTAACCAACTCATACACAAGCAGTTCAAGTTTATCTCCTTGGGAATGACAAACTTTCTCACAATTATGTCTTTTTCTCAATTAAAAAAATATATATATTATTTCATAATTATGAAATTGCGACAAAATAGTGGAGAAATTATTCAATTTGTCATTTCACCCTTTTAACATCGAATAACTCCCTTATAAGACCCACATAAGTAAAAACAAGGGTGAAAGGAGATGCATTTTGGCCAATGACTAAGGTATGTTGAACTTTGGTGTCTCTCACTATAGTGGAGTGGAAAATAGGGTTATAATAGATCTCCCCTAATGCATGAGGTCATAAGAGAAACTGGTGGCCGAAATGCATTACAAAAAACACTTAGAGCTCAAAGTGGGAAGAAGGAACCACGACTACAAAGTTGAATCGAAGTAACTCAAATGTTAAAGTCTCAACCTTGCTGATATCATCCCCAAGTCAACCATTCCCATGCTCGGCCATAAAGAAAAACTAAACATGGCCGCCAATTATAAACTATGGATCCATGACATGAAAATTTTATACACGACCACGAGGAATACATAGTGGATCCATGTGACAAACTAAAAGATCATAGCAACCAGAAAACATAATGTGTATCTATGTCAAAATACATCAATAGGACTATGGACGCATAGAAGAAAAGTGTCTCAAAGTAGTCTTCAAAGTAACTACAATGCAGCTTGAAAATGTTTTCATATAAGAGTGAAATGTCACTAATCGAAGGTCTTCTCTATAAACTCGTTGGTACAAATATACAACATGCAAATAGATGTGTTGATATCAAGCATGGTAGAAACCACCTAATTACTAGTCATTGAGGCATACCATTAACAAATGTGAGGAGATCCACCAATCATGAAAATAGACCCCAATGTACTTAGCACAGTCCACTAAGTGTGAATAAATGAGATAAAGTCAAACACTTACCGCAACTCAACCAATCAGGAGTCAATGAGATAAGCACAATGTCGATTAGGAAGAAGCATGTCACTGAGGTCTACAATCTCCAAGGTACTAGCAATTCCTAGATCAAGCTCCTAGATAATGAGCTAACATCGAACAAGATAAGATATGTCCAAGGAGGGCCTTAATGTATCCCCCATCAATTGACACATAATAGATCAATAGACAATGTGAATGGCTGAAGTTATGAAGTACCATTGACCTAGGGATAGTCGACACAAAAAGGTCAACAAGGAATGGTGATGGCTAACTAGGGTTGAGACTTCCCTTGAACATATAATGGTACAACACAAAAGTGACTTGGTAACATTGAGTAATGATAAAAACGAGATATCATGCAACAAAATAGCATTCATTGAATAACACTCCATAGTAATTAGAAGAGAAATTAGTTGGAGGAACAAATAGACTCATATGTATGGCACAACTCATAGGAAAGTTAAAACCTAGTTGTAAGGAAATGACGCAAATAGGGGCCATGTTTAGTGCTGACACAACTGACGCCACCATTTTGACTGATAACTCAAGTGAATGAATTCCCTTCCCTTTTCTCTTTTTAGTACCCATCATAGTTTAACGATCACTAAGGATAATACAAGTAAGCACAATAGTTCCTTTTTCATTCAATTTCAATGAACCCGAAAAAGAGATTAAAAAAAAAAAAAAAATACTTAGTTCCTTTCAAGCTTTAATGAGCATAAGAAGGACACAAAGGAACTTTGTCCTAGAGGAAAGAGTGGTATAAAAAGAAGCAACTAGTTCCGAGTTAACGAAATGTTGCAAATAATATCAACATTAATAATGGGGTGTGAATAAGTATTAAGGCCAATTTAAACAATTAACACCATATTTAAATTCTCATACATTCAAAAGCATATCATGTAACCAACAAAATGAATCAATGCATAAATCATACAACAATGCCATAAACAGCATACACATGTGAACATGGATATTTTAGGTTGAAACCCATAAAGGGATAAAACCACAATCCTTCTTCTTATTCTTCAATATTTGGTTACATATTTTTAATGGCACCAACCAGTAGGAAGCAGCTACTCCCTTTGCAGTGTTTTTCTAGCACCAACTCCCCTAATTCGTAAGCACCCACTTGCAGGGAGCACCAAGCCCTAATTATTTTCTTAGCACCAATGAGCATGAAGAAAAAACTCCATTCTGTGTTTTTCTATCACCCATTAGCATAAAGCACCCACTTTCTCTTTGGTATACATATGATCATCTTACAAGAAGCACCCACTTGGAGGAGGCACCAACTCCCAGGCTATTATTCACCAATTACCTAATTTTCAAGCACCAACATGTTGAACCTGTAGACCATTATTTCATACATTTTCAAAGTTGACCCACAAATGTGTTGTTCATAAAAATATTGTTTCTCTATCCTGCAGCTCTCACTCATCTTGATTTCAGTTCTTCAACCCAACAATATTTGTCTTTTCCTTTATCTCTATTATGCAGCTCTTCTGACATTCAAATCTGACAACATCCTGTATTAGTATTGTGCCCTCTAATCTTCTTAGGAATGAACACCCATGCTCTCTATATCATTATTCTAACTTTCTTGGCTTTCTCTTGAACCTACATTACAATAGTGTTTAGCCTCCTTTCCTCCATCGGCTCACATAGCCTTTCTCAGCAACATTCTCTCATATGCTCAACTTACTCATACGTACTTTTGTTGTAATGCCTCTCAGCTCATATACATATTTTTGGCCTTCTTGACAATCAACGTGCTCATCTCTCGAAAATTTGGCCTTCTCAATCTCTTAATCTTTAATATATGAACTAAATCATAATTTAAACCAATATTATTCCTTTTATATATTTTGTGCTCTAAATACCATGTTAATCAACCACATATTTACCCCGAGTAAACTTATTGTTAGACCAAATCAACAGGTTGAGTCATCATAACCATAGCAATCCTTTGACTAGCTCTTTAACATGAAATTTTAACCATGCCGCACAATGATATTATTTATATCTTCTCCACCTGAGTTCCTGTAGAGCTAATAGACAATCACTATCACCCGTCACTTTCTCAACGGGTTATTATCCGTCAAATCAGATCCACAAATCTAACAATCCACCTCTATCCAACAATTCAATTGTTCCTTTCATTTCCATAAAAAAATTTGGCACCAACTCTTATTTTCTTTTTGTGTTAATATAGCATTGGAATAATAAGTTCAAAGTTCATAATGCCTCATTTTATCTTCAATTTTGACTCCACTTATGACTTCGGTGATATGACAAATATGGTGTAATGCCCCAAATTTTGGCATACAATGCCAAAACACTGTCAAATAGTGAAGTCATGCCTACCACAAGATAAATCAATATTATAGAGTGATTATTGCAATAAACTGTGCGAAGGCCCCATATGCCTCAAACTTTGGCCCCGTTACAATGAATTAATGCCTGGGAACTATTTATCCTCAAGCTAGAACACACCTTTTCTATCAGGGGCTAAAGGCCCAAAATCAAGACTATATATCGGTTAAGTTATCATCTCCCAATCACTATGTTGCCAAAGCTTTTAAACACTTGAATAGTAATCAAGAGTGTAGAACGGTCGATGCCCTTATTATACGCCCAAATCATTGTATATAGCCCAAAGGCCCAAAGGAAAAAATTACATATATAATAAGCTCGGTCATATTCCCATCGTTTAACACATAGAAACATTGCAAACACAACCTTCGATTTATTTCCAACTCTTAGATGTAACATTAGATGTCGACAATATTCTCGTTCCTCGCTCTATTAACCTTGGGCTTCTCCAGTGCTATGCCTTTCTTTCTACCTCTACAGAAGGACATGAAACTTCACATCTATTGATGGTGAAGTTTCTCTCTCTCACTCTATCAACCTTAGTCTCGTCACTCCAAAACCTTTGATATCTCCTTTAGTTCCAGGGTGAGATGACATCATCCTTACATCACCCAACTACCACATGTCACTCAAAGAGTGGTGCCATGTGTCACTCAAACATGGCCCACTTTTCCATGTAAAAATGCCAAATTTTCATGTTATATGTTCTCCACCTAGGCTGCCACATCATCTCCTTATGTCATGTTGATGTCATCATTCCATGTCATCTACCACCTTTGCACCAAATCACCTCAATCAGCCAATAACTTCATGCCATGTCTTCTTCACCTGTACTTGTGTTGCCATACATATGGAAGAAGGGGGGATTCAATGACTTGTGTTTTTCGACATTATCCTTCAGTAAACTTAAAAAGGGCTAGGGCAAGATGTTAGGGTTAAATTTTTGTGCCGTGAATAAACTCGTCTCTCAGTCTGTTATCCCTGACCCCACTCCATAACCTCATCACGCTCCAACATGCCATTCCTTGATCCTATCAGTGGTGAGACTTGAATATTGATAGCAAATATAGGGAATAAATCCCATATGCCAAGTCTGACAAATTGACACACTCATCATCATGACTTAACACTAGCCTCTAGTCTTGATGTGGGATGTGAATATACACTGCATTTTCTAGGACAAGGTTTCACCTCTCAGTCTCTAGTCGCATAGCAGTGTGGGGCTATAAAGATAATTCTTCAATAGGAAAAGGCCAAGGCGTGGTGAATTTGTGTTGTGTTGTGATCTATGTCATCCCTTGTGAGGTTGGAAATTTTGTTAAAAAGTGGTGTTCCTCCTTATCTGGGAAATTCCGTTAACAAAGGAATTTGTTAACAAACACAACGTCATGTGGAACCTTGAGGCTCAGAACTTTTCCTAAACTTTAAACTACAATAATTTTTTATTCCCCTATAATTTTTTAGGCTGCCATATGTCATTGGAAAGATATTTCTAAGGCCTATCCAACCATACAATTTTTAGTAGTATTTGAGATAATCTCTCGAGGTAGAAATATCTTCATCAATACTCAATTGTAGGTTGTCTCAACAATGCCCACACTCACAATCCATGTAACCATGTGTTGAGGTTGAAATCAATGCCAACACAACAATGCCAACAATCTCCCCCTTTAGCATTGATGGAAATGTCCCATAACTACAAGTTTTGACTGATGTGTCTCTTCCCCTTTTACATTAATGGAAAACGGAAACATCTTTCTCTCTCCTAATGATCACCCAAGATTTTCTTCTTGTATTTCACCTAAATGGATCATATCTCTTTGATGAAACACTTAAAGTATGTCATCCAATATTAGCTATAATCACTTATTTACAAAATTAGCCAAAGAAACCTGCAAAAACAATCATTAGTAAACAAACCTCCTCATATTTGATGTTCCTACTATATCTCTAAGGAGGTAAAGCTTCCCTCATTGACATCAATGTCAAGAGAAAAAAATGCATGCAATCAAGAACAAATGCCCCCTATTTCATGTAGTTGTTGAACTTCTCAAAGCGTTAGATATATTTTATATGCTCCCCCTAAACATATACTATCTCTTTTGGACCGTCATCCAGTAAATTTGACACTCTGTGGTTGTTGACTTTACTTGTGACCATCCAATGAATAATCACTTCCTCTGGAAAAACTCACCGTCGTCTTTTCTCCCCTTGAGATCAGGATACTCCATATAGGGACTGTTGCTATCAATATTGACACCAATTGTACCAATGATATCAATTGGATGATGCCTTCTACTGTTGAATGTGCAGCTCCCCCTGAGTTTATGCACTCTTCTCCTCTTGATATCCTAACAATTTCCTTCTTTTCTCCTGCTTGCGCATTGTCCCTGTAGACTTGTTTTTTATTTTATACCCTTTTATTACTCCACTCTTCTACTACAACCTAACTTCACCTTCTAACATGACATGTTGTTGTGTACTCCCCTTTGGACCATGTTGGTCACAATTTCTCTTTCTCTTGCAGAGTTTTTATACAAAAATAATTGAATTCATTTTTTATAACAGCAAAGGGACTCAACTTAACTTCAAACACTTAGAGCACCCCTCTATATATTTCTTCTATTTCCTATATCTGACACTTCTAGATTCACTTGAATCCATTCTCTTCCTTTCAATGAAGAGAAACTAAGTATATACTCCCCCTAAGCAAATTATCCTCCTTTTTCTTCCATACCTTCATATGTTGAGTTTTGATGGGAGCATCTCCTTCCAAGTACTTTTTCATCCTCCTCTTGGTTTCATCTCGGTTATACAAATTTGAATTGTCCTTTTCCTCTTTCTTCATGAAAATATTCTTCTATCCCTTTTGAATGGTTTGTGCTATAGGCTAAGTTGGTCTATTATTGTTTTCTCTTTCCTAACAATTGCACTAGCTACAATTGATACTTTAATTTTTCTTAAAAGAAAAGTTAGATCTCTTTTGATTCCATCTTCCTCTTAACATGTTGTCTTTATATTGAGCATAGAGAGAAAAATCATCTTCCTCTGAAATCTTATTTCTTCTCATATTTATTGGTTGAGTTTCTTATTTTGGTGACATGCTCTATCAGGGATGCTTGTTTTTACCATATCCACATTGTACTTCCTTGTGCCAAAAACTGCCACAATTATAGCATTCAACATAATTTAAGAAAAGGGGAAAATGATTATGACTCCTTGCAACATTTTTACCATTTCTTCTATTGTTGCTATCATACCAACTCTTTGGGTGGTTATAATCTCTCTTGTTGTTGCTACTCAACATACTCTAAATCCTTACATCATATCTACATTCTAATGTGTTATTTCCATAATTATTGTAAGAAAAATAACAGTCATTAAATAAAATTTGATACTTGAGGGTATTTTTCAGTTTATGATTTTGTCCATGGGGAGGAAAGAAACTCTATCAATCACCATGGCGTTTCCCTGGAAAATTCTTTGTTGATGTTGAAACACATTATTTCTTCTTCCTATCGGCACTAATTTCCAGTTCCATATTTGTGCTACTGCTACTTCTTAAATTTTTTATTCATATTTATTCTTATTTGTGTCCATTTCTTCCTTTAGCTGTGTTGCTGGTAGATTCTTTATCATTCTTATAATGATTATCTACACATTTATTTTTTGTCTTCTTAAAGCATGATTCTTCTTTAAATCCTCAACCTATATTGGTCATAGGAAATATCTGGCATTAGAGAATCACATCCAAAACGTTGGTATTATTCTCTAACTTATGATATTGAGATAGTTGATCATTAGCATTATCTAGATCATGTCTCAATGATACTGTTCTAGTTTCTAATATTTTACAATAAGCTTCTCTTTCCCTGAGTTGATTCTTCAATACTACATTCATTGTCCTGATCACTTCTTTCTCAGTATTTATATTAACAAACATTTTTCTTAGTTTATTATTCCCATGCTCAAATTCATGCAACTGATCTCTTTTCTTTATATTTTATTCGAATAGGTCCTTGATTTTTTATAAAGCACGGATGTTTTTCTTTTAATAATAGATATTCTCATCTATATCTTCTTTTCCCCTATCATAAGTACTAGTAGATCCACAACCAAGATATATTTCACCTTCTACTCCCTCTTCTTCACTACCAAGGATGCATTCACGTTCTTCTATAGATGAACAATCATAGGATATTTTCTCATTTTCCCCACAAAATTTTATTTCCTCTTCTTGAGAGGTATCCTCATCTGCGAATGTAGTTATTTCTTCACAACTAATAGATGTATGACTATGTCTATCCTCAAAGGAGGCACATGAAAACCTATATGATAAATGACCTATTTATTTACATTTGCAACTAAAAAAAAACTTACTTGTAGATTACTCCTTAGTGTCTTCTTCTTCATTTCTAGAGTGATGAGTAGCATCTTGCACAATGGAAGGAATATATTCGACCTTCTAAGATGTTTTAGTCTTATTCTTCCCTATTTTCCTCTCTTTATCTCCAATGGTAGGACTTCTTGTAAAATTATATATCTTAAGTTATGATTCACTACATTATTAGCAATAATCTACTATATTCTCTTCTATCTCTTGACTTTCTCCTCCATACATATATTATAGCTTGTCAAGCATTTCTTTGGCAGTCTCATATTTTATTATCTTATCAGAATCGGAATCTAATAGAATTTTCAAGATAATATTCTTGGCCTCTACATTATATTCATTCTTCATTCCACTCTCTACATACATTTGTACATTTACACCAGAATCCCTTAAATAGGAATTCATCCTTACCTTCCAAAGTAAATATTTTGAGTTATTCAAAAATGGTACTCCCTCTGGGGTATGCCAATATATATAAGCCATTGTCTCTTTTGATCTACTTTCTAAATTGGATTGTGCTACAACTAGTTTCACTTATCCATCCCCAATTAGGAATAGATTGTCTTTGTTGGTGTTTACAACATCTAATACATTACTTGGAAATTGAAAACATTTGATATGATTTATCTTCTTTTGAAATGGCTTTCCTTATTCTTCCTTCTATTGGCAATATTTATTTGGGTCTACCTTTCAGTGCTTAAGTTTTCCTAAAGGAACTCAATCTGATACGAATTGTTGGAAATAATATTAATACTGAGAGGGGGGTTGAATTTGTATTAATGGAAATCTAAATAATTATCACCAAATTTAAATTTCCATACATTCAACATCATATCATGTAAACAAAAACATGAATCAACAAATAAGTCATACAATAGCACCATAAATAGTATACACATGTGAACATATAGAATTTAACTAGAAACCCAAAAGGGGGGGAACCACCATCCTTCTTCTTTTTCTTAAATATTTTCTTACATATGTTTACTAGCACCAACTAGTAAGAAGCACCTACTCTCTTTGCAATTTTTTATTGTCACCCACCAACAACAAGCCCCAACTTCCCTCATTCACAAGTACCCACTTGTAAGAGCACCAACCCCTAATTGTTTCTCTAGCACCAACCAACAAGAAGTACCAACTTCCTTCTGAGTTTTTCTATCACACACTCCCTCTTTGTGTTGGAACGGGGTCTCCTAACATGCTGCGAAACTGGTCCATTTTTGATATTTTTGATTATATTTAATCTATTTGAGGGGTTTTGGGGTGGGTCAAAGCCCCGAAAGTGTTGTAATGGGTGAAAGGGTAAACTAGGGGTCTAAAAACCATGGGTTGCGGACCATAGGAAAGTCGAGACTATATTGTTATAAATAGAGATGCATTTTGTATTGTAAAGGTTAAGAAATGATGAGTTATTGATGCGAGTTATGATTTAAGCTATATGTTTGGGTTTTGGGGAACGGACTCCTGCTGGCTGTGTGCGTGGAGATCCAAGTCTTGTTGTGTGCAGACCCTGATGCTGTGTGCGCAGGTTGGGAAGGGAATTGGAATTGTAAGGAAGAATTGATGAATGAATGAATGCGGAATATTGTTAGAGTATTGTTGTGTGAATTACTGATAATTGCTATACTGTGTGTTTTTGTCTTTAAGCTGCGAAAGATCTGTATACTGCGTTCTTGGATCTAGATCTGTTATGTTATGTTTATGTATTGTTGTTTTGATGTTGTAACAAACATATAACGATAGATCTAGTGCATGTGGAGGCGAATATAGACTTAATTAACCTGACGCAAAATGAGGTAATCTGGGAATCCCAAGATCTAGCACAGCTCTGCTTGCCTTACCCATCCTTTCTCAGGGTGCGGAAACCTGGTTCCAGCACCCACCCATACTACTTTGGGTGATACTTTGACCTATGCAAGTAGGTCACTTCCGAAAGGGCCAGTATTATAGGGGTTTGTTGGCAAACCTTGCACACCGATCCTGGGTCAAGACCCCTCGAGCCAACAAATGGTTCTGTTTCCGGGACCAGAGGAAGTCTGAGGAAGTGATCTGGTACTGAAAAGAAAATACTGAAGATCTAACGCGAAAGTGAATGAGCGCTACTCTGGAGGAGAGTACAACACGGAGCGGTAGGTATTATCAAACCAATTCCAGAAAAGAATCATTATGTCTATAGCCCGCAGAGGAGAGCAACGGCGCAAGGGTCGTCGGGCTCGCAGGAGGGCAAGCCCTCAATCGGAGCCTTGTTAGAAGGAGACATGGCAATACACTTGAAATTACCTACCTTTAAATTCGCGGCCAATGAAGACATGGATCGGTTCTGGTTTGTGGTCGATTCGGTATGGACGGCACAGGGGGTGGTGAGCGATATTGTGAAAAAAGCACAGTTTTCCTTGGCTTTTGAAGATAGAGTGCTGGATTGGTATATGCGGTACATATCTCAAAACGGAAACGCATCCCTTCAAAATATTAAGGATGCCCTAAAAAAATAGTTCTGGAAGCCAAATTCATACTCTCAGTTGGTAGCCGAAGTAAAAGACTTCAAGCAAGGTGTGTTTGAGTCGGTGTGGGAGGCCAATCAGTGATTGAAGAAAGCAATTAGGGAAGGAGGGTTCAAGTATGATGACAGACAACACACGGAATGGTTCATCGCCATCTTGCTACCTCACTTACGCATACCAATGGGCCAGCAGACCTTCGAGTCGCAGGAAAAATCTTTGGAAACTTCCATGAAGCTCGAAGCGATGCCCAAGGATGACACATTGGGGGGAGTACAGCAGATTCAAGAGAAGCTTGGAGCCATGCACATGGAAATACATAGCTTGCGGACGGAACGGGGAAAGGGAGTTAGCACAGACCTCTGGTGCATACGATGTCAGGTGTCTAGTCATACTAAGGACCAGTGTCCCCTATTGGTGGATTACCTACAAACAGGGGGACCTAGTCCACTACGCCCCGGATCCAGCGGACCTATGCTCTCATGCGATGATTGCTGGGTAGCGGGACTAAATGATACGGCCCAGTGCCCCCGGCTAAGTATGGGTGATCTGAAGCAACAATGGTGTAGGTTCTGCCAATCAGTAGGGCACGATGAGTAGAATTGCCATACATATGAGCTATTGGTAGATCAGGGAAACCTATATAGAGTACAGTCAGATCCCGTGTCGTCAAGATTCCCCGCGACTTTTGGTGGCTCCCCAGCAAGGGGTAGGGGAGGTCGGGGAGGGAACGCAGGACGGGGTCGGGGGCAGCTGATCTGCTATAATTGCAGAGAGATAGGGCACTTCGCAAGGGACTGACCAAATCCCACCAGGAAATCCTGCAAATATTACCAGCAGCTGGACCATGAGATTGAAGATTGCCCAATTTTAATAACCAAGATGCAGGAAAAACAGCCCACCCCTACGCAGAATGTGCAAAGGGTTAAAACTGAGCTACGCAGCGGGATGGTCAACCAAGGAGAAAATGGAGAAGTGCACCTCGCAGAACAAGCACCGCGGGTAGGCCCTACGCAGCTTCCGGCGCACCTCGAGAGAAAGGAAGAGGTTGAGCCCCTTCTAACGGCATGCTTGAAACTGCTACGTAACCAACCGGCTGTAGAAACTCTTCAAGTATTACTGCATAGCTGCGCAGCCCATCCCAACACAATCCTTGAGACCCGAGGTGTCCACTGGCTATATGGCTACAAGAAGCGCACCGGAAGAGAGATGTGATTAACTGTGCAGATTGGTGACTACAAGATGGATCAATTTATCTTAGATCTAGGGTCAGATGTGAATGCATTACCAAAGCAAACATGGAAACGAATGGGAGAACCTAAATTAGAATGGTCCACCATCCAGTTGCGAATGGCCAATCAACAAAAAATCATCCCTCTAGGGAGGTTACCAAAAGTCATCGTTGACATTGTAGGGGTACGGGTCCTAGCTGACTTTGAAGTCATAGAAATTGTGGAAGATGCAGATCCCTACCCTGCGCTCCTTGGACTGGACTGGAAAATTGACATGGGGGGTGTCATCAATCTCAAAAAACGCAGCATTGTGTTCGAAAACAATGGTACACGCGTAACAGTACCACTAGATCCAGCAAAAGGCATGCGGTATACGGAACCAGCCTACGAACAGGAGGAACTAGACCACATTTAAAGATTGATTGCGCAGGATGAAGATAGGAGTAAGACCACAACAGACGGAATATTTTGGAGGGATATTGAATGCTATTCTAACGCTGATAAGGAACTGGAAAGTTGGAAAAACCGGTTACACAAGGTTTCGGCACTGCGCTACCCCCGAGTCACAAGAACCCTCTACTTCATTTCCTCATAGGTAAGAGATCTACCCCACTTTGATGAGGCGGGTAGTGTCCAGGAATTCTTAAGAACACTAAAAGCTAGGGTGCCAAGAGAACGACAGCTCTGGGCCCTTAATCTGGCTATGTGCGAGACACTTGCGCATTGGTGGGACACCCACAAGAAAGCATTCATGGATTGGGAAACGTGTTGAGAAAGGATGCTTCTACGGTTCGCCCCTCCAGCTGACATACGCACCAGGGTGTTCCTCGAACCCAGGGACCCTCGCACAAATTTGCGTGTCTGGATGACCAAATGGTACGACTGAACTACAGAAGAATGGGTCCATCTATTTTTTCATGCCTTGGGTCCTATCTTGGCCGCTTGCTACTTAGATGCGGAATTGCACCAGTGCACCCGCCACTGGGAAACACTAAAGGAGGACTTCGTCGAGACATTTGGATTGGTTGGAGGGACAGAGATGCTCGACGAAGCTCTGCAAGACATTGATGTGTTTGTCTTTAAGAATACCCCCCCCCCTTCCCGCGCCACCCCCACGGCCCCGACATGGGATGCGCAGATGCACGACATAGCCAATTGTCGGAACTTGGAAATTGATGAGGATGAGGATAATCCTTGAAACATTTCCGTCCCAGAATCTGAAGGAGAACGCGCTATTGTGGGGCCGTCACTACAAAATCTTGACGTAACACAGCCTCTTAAGCTGCGTGACGTTAATATTGGGATGGAGGAACACCCTAAGCTGGCTAAGATTGGGGACTGTAGGAAAAATCACAGAATTACTCACGGAATATCAAGACCTATTTCCGACGAAGTTCTCTGAGCTCAAGGGCATCACTAGGGACCTTGGTATTATGCATATCACTCTAAAACCTAAGGCGTGCCCGTCAAGCAGTGGCCGTACCGACTGAATCCCAAATACAAGCAAAAGGTCAAAGAAGAGCTGGATAAAATGCTTTCCACAGGTATCATTGAACCAGTTGAGCAGTCAGACTGGGTAAGTCCAATGGTCATCCAGGAAAAGAAGACTAAGGGAGAAATACGCATCTACGTGGATCTGCACAAGTTAAATGACGCCTGCGTCCATGACCCCTTTCCTACACCCTTCTCCGACTAAATCCTTGATAGCATGGGCAGACAGGAGGCCTATTCCTTCACCAATGGGTTCTCAAGGTACCATCAGATCCAGATTGCCCTTGAAGATCGTAGTAAGACTACTTTCGCGACTGAATGGGGGTCTTTCCAGTATACGGTCATGCCCTTTGGTCTCAAAAACGCACCTGCTATTTTTTCAACGGTCGTAGTTGTTGTATTCAAGGAATTTATTCATAAGTTCCTGGAGGTTTATTTCGATGATTGGATGGTTTTTGGCCTAGTCAAGGAACATGTCTCTAACCTGCGACTAATGTTGGATGCGTGCCGGAAGCACCAGATCTCCTTAAATATTAAGAAGTGCATTTTTTGTGTGCCATTTGGAATCCTACTTGGACACATAGTCTGTTAGCATGGATTGATGGTTGATCCTGCGAAGGTAGCCGTAATTATAAACCTGGCATTCCCCACAACGAATAAATAGCTGCATTCTATTCTCGAGCCACTGGTTATTACAGGAAATTCATTCAGGGGTACGCCCTGATTACAGCGCCTATGGAAAAGCTACTAAAAAAAGATGTTTCTTTCTTTTGGGATGATGAATGTCAGAAGAGCTTTGAATTACTCAAAGAGAAGATGATCTCTACCCCCATACTAATATTTCCTTATTGGTACAAGGAATTTCATGTACATGTGGATGCGTCGGGTATTGCTTTGGGAGTTGTTCTCACTCAACCTGGAGAGGGAGATATTGACCACCCGGTTGCCTTTGCAAGTCGGAAACTCTCAGGCACAGAACGGAACTACTCCACCATTGAACGTGAAGGATTGGCTATGGTCTACACACTACATAAATATCGGCACTATCTACTAGGTGGACACTTTAAAATGTTCACTGATCATTCGGCTTTAAAATACCTGGTCAACAAGCCCGTGTTGGGGGGGAAGATTTGCTGCTCGATGTTGCTATTCCAGGAATATGATTTTGAGATCATCGTCAAGCCCGGAAGGTTGAATGCTAGCCCGGATCATCTATCTCACATTGAAACAGGAGACGAACCTACTAGTTTGGACGAAGGCTTTCCGGATGCACAGCGGTTTACCATTAAAGTGGTTGACACACACTTTGCTGATATCATTGAGTTCCTCACTACAGGCATGGCTCCGACTGGATATTCGGTACAGCAGAAGAAGTAATTGGTTACTCGGGCCACGGACTTTACTATCCTCGCCGGTCAGTTATACAAGCTAGGCGTTGACAAAATCCTACACAGATATGTCCTAGAACATGAACGGCATGTCGTGTTAGCAGAAGCACATGAAGGTGTCGTAGGAGGCCACTATGCAAGACGTGCAACAGCACAAAATATTTTGAGGGCTAGTTTATGGTGGCCTACTCTGCATCAAGATTCATACACCTATTGTCGGTCTTGCAATACCTGCCATTGCACAAGATGACCTTCACACCGAGATGAGATGCCTTTACAGCCTCAAGTGGCTTTACAGGCTTTTGACAAAGGGGCCATTGATTTTATAGGACCCATAAATCCACCAGGAAATAAAACAGGTGTGCGCTACATTATCACCGCCACTGACTATGTCACTCAATGGGCTGAGGCACAAGCGGTGAAGGATTGTACTGCGGATATTGTTGCGCACTTCATCTTTGAGCAGATCCTGACCAGGTTTGGCTGACCAAAAATCCTAATGAGTGACAGAGGTACACACTTTTTCAACCAGACGATTCAAGCCTTGAATGAGGAATTTCAGATCCACCATGCGAAGAGTACCCCATACCACCCTCAGGCAAACGGGGCGGTTGAGGCTTTTAACAAAATTCTAGAACAGACATTAACTAAGGTCTGCAATGTCGATCGTAGTGACTGGGATGTTCGCATTCCCTCTGTTTTGTGGGCCTACCGAATAACCTGTAAGAAACTAACAAACAGAACCCCCTTCCGGATGGTCTATGGCAAAGAGGCCAATATGCCCATTGAATACGTTTTTCCTAGCCTACGCATTGCCGCATTTAACAATATGGCAGACCCCGATATCATAGAGGAGCATCTTGCGCAACTTGTGGCTCTGGAGGAAGATCGGTTTATTGCTAACTTTCACCAACAGGTTCAGAAGGCTCGTGACAAAGCATGGCATGATCGACATATTTGCCAAAAGATGTTCTACGCAGGTGACCTTGTCCTTTTATATGATAGCCAATTTGCGAAACATCCAGGCAAATTCCGACAACACTGGCTGGGTCCCTACACAGTTAAAGAAATCACGAATGGTGGAGCAGTCTAGCTAGCTACCCTACGCAGAGACATCGTACCAGGCTTTGTCAATGGTAGTCGACTCAAGCCCTACCAGGTTCAATGACTATATGACAGCAACAGTGACTCGGGACGAGTCACAAGATTGTGTTGGGGGACTGTTGGAACGGGGTCTCCTAACATGCTGCGAAACTGGTCCATTTTTTATATTTTTTATTATATTTAATCTAACGGAGGGGTTTTGGGGTGGGTCAAAGTCCCGAAAGTGTTGTAATGGGTGAAAGGGTAAACTAAGGGTCTGAAAACCATGGGTTGTGGACCATAGAAAAGTCAAGGCTAGATTGTTATAAATAGACATGCATTTTGTATTGTAAAGGATAAGAAATGATGAGCTATTGATGCGAATTGTGATTTAAGTTATCTGTTTGGGTTTTGGGGAACGGACTCCTGCTGGCTGTGTGCACGGAGATCCAAGTCCAGTTGTGTGCAGACCCTGCTGTTGTGTGCACAGGTTGGGAAGGGAATTGGAGTTGTAAGGAAGAATTTATGAATGAATGAATGTGGGAGATTGTTAGAGAACTGAATCTGTGAGTATTGTTGTGTGAATCACTGATAATTGTTGTACTGTGTGTTTTTGTCTTTAAGCTATGAAAGATCTGTATCCTGCGTTCTTGGATCTAGATCTGTTATGTTCTGTTTATGTATTGTTGTGTTGATGTTGTAACAAACATATAACGATAGATCTAGTGCACGTGGATTCGAATAGAGACTTAATTAACCTAACGCAGAACGAGGTAATCTGGGAATCCCAAGATCTAGCACAGCTCTGCTTGCCTTACCCATCCTTTCTCAGGGTGTGGAAACCTTGTTCCAGCACCCACCCATACTACTTCAGGTGAGACTTTGACTTGTGCAAGCAGGTCACTACCAAAAGGGCCAGTAGTATAGGGGTTTGTTGGCAAACCTTGCACACCGAACCTGGGTCAGGACCCCTCGAGCCAACACTTTGGTAAAAAATTGTTTATCTTATAATAAGCACCATCTCCTTGATTTTTCAAGCACCCACTTGTACGAGGCACCAACCCTGAAGCTATACTTTAGATATGACCTTCTTGATTTGCAGGCACCAACCTGTTGAACCTGCAGACCGTTATTTGATACATTTTCAAAATGGACCCATAGATCTCTATTCATAAAAATATTTTTGCTCTCTCCCATAGCTCTCATTCAACCTTCTTTAAGATCTTCAACTAAACAATCTTTGACTCTGCCTCTAGTTGTGTTCCTTAAATATTATGACATTCGGATGTAACAACAACCTATATCAGTATTCTTCCTTTTTTCCTTCTCAGCAGCCAACATTCATGCTCTTTTTAGCATTATTTTCACTTGCTTTGCCTACTCTTCAACCTACACTACAATAGTTTTTAGCCTCCTTTTCTCCACCATTTCACATATCCTTTCTCAACATCATTCTCTCATACAATCAGCCTACTCATAGATACTTCTATTGTAACATCTCTTAGATGGTTGACCTTCTCAATCGCTTTTACATACCAACTCATTTTTTAAACAAATGTTGTTCCTTTTTATAGTTTTTGTGCTCCAAATACGGTTTTACCCCTAGTAAACTTGTTGTAGACCAAACTAATAAGCTAATTCATCACAACAATAACAATCCTTCAACTAGTTCTTTGACGCCAGATTTCAACTATGTCGCGTCGTGTTATTATTTATAGCATCTCCACCTGAGTTCCTGTAAAGCCAGTAGGAAATCATTGTCACCCATCAGTTTCTCAATGGGTCATTATCTGTCAAAATCTGATCCATCAATCTTGCATTCCACCCCTATCCAACCATGAAATTGTTCCTTTGATTTCTAAAGAAAAATATGGTGCCAAATTTGATCTTCTTTCAGTGTTAATATAGCATTGAAACACTAAGTTCAAAGTTCAGAATGCCTGATTTTATCTACAATTTTAACTCCACTTTTGACTTTAGTGATATGCCACATATGGGGTAATGCCCCAAATTTTGGCATGTAGTGCCAAAACACTGTCAAACAGTCAAGTCGTGCCTAACGCGGGATAAGTCCAGTCTATAGAGTGGTTATTGCAATAAACTACCCAAATTCCCCATATGCCTTGAACCTTGAATCCTTCATAACGACTTGACACCTAGGCACTACTTATCCACGAGCCAAAACACACCCTTTGTATCAGGGGCTAAAGCCCCAAAATCAAGACTATGGATTGGTTAAGTCCTTATCTCCTAATCACTATGTGCCAAAATATTTTGTACTAGGGGCTTAAAAGCTCGAGCAGTAATCAATATTGTAGAACATTCCATGCCCTTATTATATGCCCAATGTGTTGTATATAACCCAAAGTCCCTAAGGCAAAAATTACTTGTATAATAAGCCTAGTCATACACCCTTTTCTTTAACACATATAAATGTTGCAAAAACGACCCTGATGTTATTCCCAATGCCTAGATGAAATGTTAAATGTTGAACATATGCATGTTCCTCGCTCTGTTAACTTTTGGCTTGTCCAATGTTGCACCTTCCTTTATACCTTGGGAGTAGGATGTGAAACTTCATGCATGTTGATGATGAAGTTTCCATCTCACACTCTATCAACATCAGCCCTATCACTCCAAAACATTTGATATCTCCTTTAGCATAGGGGTGAGATGATGTAATCCCTACATCACCATATTACAATGTCTCTCCAAGAGTGGTGCCATGTGTCACTCGAATTTTTCCCTTTTGGCCACCTAAAAACGTTAAATCTCCATCCCACATATCCTCCACCTAGACTGCCACATCATTTATTGACATCATGTTAATGTCATCATGCCATGTCATATGCCACATATGAATATCATCACCTTGGTCATCCAATAAGTTCATGCCACGTTTCATTCACTTATTCATATGCTTTTGCATACATATGGAAGAAGGGGGCCCAAAGACTTGTGCTTTTCTCCATATCCTTTGTTAAATTAAAAAATGGTTGGGGCGAGATTTTAATATTAAATGCATGTATCATGAATAAACCCATATCTCAGTCTGTTATCCCTTTCCCCAATCCATAACTTCTCAGCACTCCAACATGCCTATTGGGTAATTTAATTAATATTAAATTACTTCATTAATTTTCAACCAAGGTTCGTGTACTTATGAAGTGCATGTGCACATTATATGCTAGAGTTCTATTTTTGGGTTTTTCAAAGATGAAAAATGCTTTTAATATGAATGAGTGTTGGATTAATTAAAAGTGTTACCATGCACATGTTCTTCCATTAAAATACTTCATGGAAAACTGAAATTGAAATTTGAACTAAACTTCTAGTCTATGAATTCATAATCAAAACTTTTATCTAACTATGAAATGGAAATTGGTTGCCGAAAGAGAATGTTAATTTACTCTTGCAAACAAGAATTTAGTTCTATAAAAAACTTATAATTCTATTTGCAAAAAGAAAAGTTCTAGCTCTATTGGAGAATGAAAATCTTAATTCTATTGCAGGAAGGAAACTCTAATTCTAATTTCATGAATTCAAAGAATTCTAACTATCTTCGTTCTTGAAAAAAGGAAATAAATGATCATTAGTCTTCTTAAACAAAATATGAACTTGCAGTTTCATCATTCACGAAATTTCTTGGAAAATTTCACTGAGTTATGAAATGAATTTGTTGAAAGAAATGTACTCTAAAAAGTAAATATTTTTGGTATTTTATGAATGCTTTGTTTATATAAACAACAAGAAATTAAATTGGAAATGGAATAACAAAATGCATTGACGAAAAAGAAACTTATTTAGCAGACAAATTGCATCATAAATAAAACTAATCTCAAGTCTTCGGGGGGGATCTTATTGAGTTCAAGTTCACCACTTAATTCAATTAAGCCACCTAACCATTTATTGAATTCAGAAATAGAGTACTATATTAATCACAAAGGTCTTCAGTAAATATTGCATATAATTAACAATAAGAACTATTATCTCTTGGTCCTGCCTCAAATATTTTTTATAAACTTCTTATTAAAAAATTTCTAAGAGTTCTATGCAGAGAGGAAATTTAGCTAATCTGACAACTAAGAAGTAAAATTAATATGAAAATCTATCTCCTCATAATTTTCTACTGAAATAGAAAATCATGAGGGATTTCAATTGAACACATCAGCCTCTAAACCGTTTCCAGGCTCGCCTGATCTTCCACAGATTACATCAAAATTTGTTTTCTCGTTGGAATGTCATAGCCAGAGTTGTCTTCTTGTTTGACTTCTATATCTATCGATCCATGTAGTTTTCTAGATCATGGGGAGAGGTGGATATTCATATGCAGACCATTTTCCATGTGCTAGTACCTTTCATCCGTTCTTTGGTGCATTGTAACCTATCTAATCATGGAGATAGCTCCAGAATTCTTCATTAGCTACGTAATGAGAAAAATTTGGTAGCTATAGAAATGTTTCAATTATATTTCACAAAGAAGCAATAGACTATAAAACATGGATGATCACTACCTTTTGGATGCTTGATCAGATCTATGAGACCTTTTTTGGATTGAAATTGCAACAAAATTTGTCATAAAAAGGATAAAGGAGAGGAAAAAGGATTGTAAAAAAGAGAACAGTTTCAGACTTCTAAATTCCCCCACACCAAAGGTTTTGCATGTCCTCATGCTTCAAAATTTCAAAACTTGTTCCTTCTTTCCTTTAGTGTTCTATCTCCGAGGCATGTACTCGAACAACTAGACTAATGCTCTTATTTCTCTTCTTGATACCAAACATTCCCTTGGTTTTTTCATTAGGATTTTTCTTTGTAGCCCTCTAATTTTGTTCTTGAGGAATCTGTTGTTTGTTTTGATTTTCTTGTTATTTTTGTACCAATGGCACAAATGAAAAATAATATTGTCATTTTTTGTTCTCAATATGTCATTTTGTACCTTTACTGCTTCATGTTCCTGTTTACGATGTTTATTGGGAACTTCCAACTCATATATATCTTTCTTTAAAACATCCTCAATTTTGTCACTCTTTTTCAGGAATATTGTCAGACAGAGGAGTTTCTCCATTGAATATATTTTCTTGATTTTGAGAAGAATAATCTACCCTTTGTTGCGCTCTTTGTTCCAAAATATCCACGTAGTCATAGAGTTATTTATGTACTAGATAAATATCCGGTGTCTTCCTTGTCGAGCTCAGAGTATGAGGTGGTGTCCTGTAATTTTCTTCTTCAAGATCAACTACTTCAAGAGATTGCATATTTGAAAGTTTGGAAATTTGTCTGCTTCTTCTCAATTTTACCCCTAATTCCTCAATGTTTTGGATGCTTTTCATTTTGTTGGTTTTTCCATGTTTCTTATCCTTTGGATCTTCATATTTTTCTTCAAGTATCTTGGAACTTGAGTTGGGTTTCTTTCTTCTAACATTTTGTTGACGGTGTTGGAAATCTTTCAACCAAGGGGTCTCCCCAATGTGAAGTCCCAATTAGAACCGATATCGTTTGGAGTAGGAGCCCTATCCGGAGTATCAGCCCGACTACCATGTATTGTTGTAGATTTTAATTGGCTATAATGTTCAACACAAGAGAGTAATACACAGGTATTTTCAGACCAGCAAGTGAGTATGCCTTGTGAAATGTTCGGTTGCAGAAAGTATCAAGGTCCTTATACCAAAAGGAAAGAGAAAATTGGGCCCTTTAGAGATAAGTAATAGTACTAATCTAGAAAATCCACACGAGCACATACATAATAATGGATCATTAATCAACTAGTGAAAATTTTCACAAGGAAGCAACTATTATTTAATAAAATGCAATGCACTTTTAACAAGATAAGTACCAAAGCCACAGAAATAGTTCAATTTCCTTAGTAAAAATGATAAATAGAATACATTGCAAACATCCAAAGAATATTATTATAATATTTAGGACATATGCATGAAAGTGTGTCATCTCAACGAGCTTCTGAATTAAGTAAAAGTTCCAAGATACATCAAGACAACGAACACCACTAGCCCTAATAGTGGAGAATTAGAGAAGTCACTTTCTCCTCCAAAACAACTAAAATAAGGGTGTATATATAAAAAATGGGGTGATCATTCACCTCCCTTGTGACTCTTGGACTACCCTCATGACTATTTTACTTATCTATGGCCTTTTGACTCCCACATGACTTTTCACATTACATGGATGACTCTTGGACTTCCACTTTACATTACATTTTCCAATATAGAATTTACATAGCCCACAAATGATGTGGCCCATGATGACTCATGACAGGACATGACATGAGACTGATGACATGTATTGCATGATGATGTGGAAGTGCCAAGTTGTTATACTTACTACTTATTTATTTCTATCTTCAATGAGAGATATATACAATACTTCATCTTCATAAGAGATATGTTTTGCTCTTCATATCCATCCTCCAAAGGGTTGTGAATCAGATGGAGTCTTCATGTAGTCATAATCTTCCATCTTTTTTTATAGTCTAGTGTTCCTTCATCTTCATTCTTGATGATTGTATTATCTCATCAGCTCCTTATATGTCTTATAGCATGTACTCCTTCTCCATCTCCTTCATCATCATCTTTCCATAGCATGATATAATATATGCATCTCCAATCCACTCAGGATAAGATGACATCGGTCTGATAAACCTCTAGTCTAATATGTTGCATGATGATTCACTGACTGAGCCATAACCGGGTGGTAGTCAGAGGGAGAGGCTCAGTGACTGCGCAACTACGCATCTCAGGCAGTCAAGGTTTGGGCTTGAGCCTTGATATTGCACAATGCATAGTTCAGGCTTGGACTGAGCAAAAATATTGCGCAGTTGGGGAGCTCAGGGAGCCAAGTTGAGCGCTTGAGAACTTATTTTTCCCGCAGTGCAGTTCTAGAAGGTAGAGGATCCTAGGTGATTTCATAATTATTCAATTCAAGAGCTCAGGGCTAAGGCTTGAGCCTTGACACTGTGAAATTCGTAGTATTGATTTGGAAGGATACAAGGACTGCGCAGTTTTTGAGCACACGGGTACTGATATTGTGAAATGTGCAGTATTGGGAGGATAGGAGGTCGGGTGATTGCGCAGTTGTAAAAATCAGGATCTCAAGACTGAGGCTTAAGGAATGAGACTACACAATGTGTAGTGTTGGCTTGGATGGAGAGAAATATTGTGTTTTTATGGGACTCAGGGGTTGGGCTTAAGCACTGAGATTGTGAAATGTGCAGTTTTGGGAGGCAGAGATTTCACATTAAGCAGTGCCAAGAGATAAGGTTTTTGCTTGAGGACTGACACTGCACAGTGCGGATTTCAGGAGGGTTGGATGAGGTTGAGTGGCCTGGTCATGATTTTTTTCAATTTTGACTAATTGTTGTATCAGTAAGAGAAATTTAAATAAAATCAAGACTTGAACATGATCACACACTTAGTTCACTAGTTCACTTGATGACACAACATATAACACTCTATACACATGAACAAAATACTTTCCTCAATGCAACAACTTTGCGATAGCCCATTCCAAGTGCGACACTAAAGATACACTTTGTGACGACAATGACGACACTTGTATGATAGTGTGTGAAACTTTGGAAATGAGTGTACAACATGTCTACATGATAAGAAAAATTCATTATCACAAATATTTCCCTTGAAACAAGACAATGCCCCACTTTACACAATAAGATGAAATTCTCACGCCAAAAGATGACATTTTTTATATGAAAATACAAGTGCGAACAAAACTTGCGATTTGCGAACGACGATGAAGACAACACATGTCAAGGTGAAGATAACATAAAAACAACACTAATTAAATAGAAATCAGGAAAAAGTGACAGTTGTAAACATGAGAACAACACTTGCGATGGTGAAAGTGTGAAAAAGCGACAGTTTTAGAAACTCACCAAAATAGAAGTACGATCGCAAAAAAAGTGAGGGACTTTCGATATCAGTGCGAACTGATTATCGACGTGATTTGGACATCACTCAGGCATAGTCTTGATGGACTGTGTTATGCTTGTTCAAGCTTGTGTAGAAAAAATGCACTCATGAACTTGTTGTGGACTAGGCATGTGTGAGCAAGTGACTTTGACACTTCCAATCCAAGAAGGGAGCTCAAAATAATCAACTAACCAAGAGGTGACTATGGAACGACCGATCACAAGATCCACAGTAGGCTCCAAAATTTGAGTGTAGGAAAAATTTTGGAGGGTGCTTGTTGCAACGACAACACATTCTATTTTTTATTTTTATGTTTAAACTTTTCTAAAAACTGAGAGAGAGGAGTGTCATATTCAAATGGGTCTTTTAATGCCTCTATTTGATTATGAGTCTAACCCTTTTTTTCATTTTCTTCTTCAGGGTTAGGTTTTGATATTTATCTTTGTCAACTTATTTTGATTTTTATACAGGATTTTAATGAGTCCATGACAATAGAGGGCACTATCAAGGGTTTTTGTATCCCTCTGCATAGCAGAGTAATAAATGCGGAAAATTTATCTCATTCCCAATAAAATGCATTAGAAGTTGAGAATTATAAAATAACATGGTTCCAAACCTACCTTCACAAGTTAAGAATTTCTAAATAACTAACAATAAATACCTTTGTTTTCCTTTCAATGTCATGACTGGAATTCCCTTCTTAAAGATATAAATGTCCATACCTAGATCTTTGAGTAGATTTGTCCATTATTTTTCCTTTATTTTCCCATTTTTAAACCAACTTTAGAGGTTTCTAGATAATTTTGTAGCTTTTGATATCATATACTCTGTCAGTATGAGCTTGATATCACCAATTTCTGCCTCGACCCTGTCAAAATCTCGTGCGAAGGATTTTGTAACCTCTAAATCATGCCCATCAAATTTTTCAAATAATTTTATCCATCCCACATGTTGCAATTATTCTCTAACTCGTGGATATTCCTGAAGGAACTTGGCTCCATTGGGTTATGATTGGAAAATGACACCCGTGGTGGAGAGAAGTCTCAGTCCTGAAATGTTTCTTTTTGATAAAGGTGATGGAGGTTTAGCCCGAGGAAAGGTAGGCAGACTGGATGGAAAGGGGTATGAAATGGAGTTTAATGATAATCTAATATGGTGATCGCGAGGTATTCAACTCATAATAGGACTAAACCATTTTACATGATTCCCATGATTGCTAGATCCGATTTCATAGGATCGTTAAAATTTATGTGATTTTGAATGGATTTGATGTGACAGATTGGGGTATGATGATAGGATAGGGATATAACGGTTATGATAGGGATAAATAATGTTAAGCAGTCGTGATGTCCTTTAAATTTCTCGAGCCTTATAATATAATCATCCAATGAATTAAATCTATTGTCCCTTATAAGAAAAATAATTAAACATTCTACATAACTCATTATGTTTTATGATGCTCCTTTGTTGTAGGTTCTCTGAACATAGAATTTTATGGTTGTAGGATCTGAAATCAACTGCGGAATTGTTGATCGGATGCAGAATGACACTAATTCCATAGTTGTTTATTTTTCTGAGATTTACTGTTGATTAAAAAAATTTATTTATTGTTTTTGCTTATTTTGATGGAGATTGAAGAAGGTTGGTCTTCAAAAGTGTTGCTTTACAATTTTCAAAATTATTAGAGAAAAGAGGGATAAAAGGAAATGGGGAAAAGATCGAGACATTGTGAGAATCTAAATTGCCAATAATTCTTGGTTTTCAGTTAAGATTTTATGTATAAGCATGCCAAAAATGTTAGTTTTCATGCTTATACTTTTTATTTTTATTTTTTTTATTTTATTTTTCATTTGATGAGAAAAATTACAAAGGAGTTGGAGAATGAGGAGAGATATCTACATTCTTAACCAACTTGAATTCAGAATTTTCTTGAAAATATTTCCCAAATTCCTCTCTAGTTAATGGTTTATGATATAATCTTAGTCTATGACCATTAACAAGAAAATTAACTTGTTCATCGTTAATATTTTTGACCTTGGCGACTCCATTATTAAAGATAGTATCTATCTCATAAGGACCAATCGAGTGAGTTTGAAATTTTCCTTGAAATCTTTGAACTTGGAATCAAAAAGAAGATCCCAGTCACCTGGCTTGAACTTTTTAGCTTTGATAAAATTTTCATGCCATACCAATCTTTGTTGTTGAACTATGTTGGTTATTTGGATAGCATATTGTCGAATCTCATCTAGATCATTCAATTGCGCTAGTCTTTGTTTTTTATCTTCTAATAAATCAACACCCAATTTTGTTGTTGTTTTGAAAGTCTCCACTTAGAACTCAATTGGAAAACTTGCTTCCCATAAACAACCTCATAAGGAGTATGTATAGTTTTGTTTCTCCATGTGGTTCAATATTCCCATAGTGCTTTTGGAATATTTTCTTCCCAATATCTCCTATGCAAGTTCACAGTCTTGGTTAGAATTGCTTCAAGTGCCTTATTGGTGGATTCCACTTGTACATTGGCTTTTCAATGATATGAAGTATACTTTCAAAGCTTGATCTTATATTGTTCGATGATCTTTTGCACCAACTTGGATGTGAATTGAGTACCTTGATCTGTTACAATTTATCTTGGAACACCAAAACGATTAAAAATATCCTCAAAAAGAAATGTAACTACAGCATTTTCAGTTGCAAATGAAAGAGATTTAGCTTCTAACCATTTTGTAACATAATATGTACAAACAAGTATATACATTTTCTATTTAGATGGAAGATTTATTGGTCCTACAAAATCTATAGCCCATTTTTAAAAAGGCTCTACAAGTACTTGTGGTTGTACAGGCATTTCATCTGATGGAATAGGCTTCCCCATTCTTTGACAACTATCACATCTTTTGACATATTCCTTGGCATCCTTAAAAAGAGAAGGCCAATAATATCCCAAAAGAAGGGTCTTGTAAGCATTTTCGTTATCAGCAAAGTGTCCTCCACATGGCTCATCGTGACAATATTTTAGGATATATGTTACTTCATCTTCTCAAACACATATTCGAATGATCAGATCAGGTCCATTTTTATATAGTTCTCCATCTATTTAGGAATAAGGTGAATTGGTTTTGATAAATTTCTATTTTTCTCTACTTGTTAATTTTGGAAGTAATTTTATCGTAGCCAATTATTTAGCAATATCTGCAAACCAAGGATTTTTAGTAGATAATACAAAAATATATTCAACGATAAAATTATCCTTTACAAGAATTTCATCATTATTATTTTGAATTCTACAAAAAAAATCAGCAACTGTATTTTCTTTTCCTAGTCTATCAAGGATACTAATGTTGAATTCCTGCAATAATAAAAACCATCTTGTAATTCTACCATTATTAATGGGTTTATTCATTCATCAGATATCTAATAGCATAATGGTCTATATGAATGAAAGTTTCATAACTAGTGATATAATGACGAAACTTGTTAATGGCATGCACAACATCTAAGAACTCATTTTCTGTTATAGTGTAATTTAACTCTGTTGGAGTCAATTTTTTTCTTGTGTAATAAATATCATAAGGAGTTAAATCTTTTTTTCCCAACACAGCTCCTAAAGTTGTATATAAATCATCAGTAGAAATATGCAAATGGAGAGACCAATTAGGTCCTCTTAAAATTGGTGCTTCAGTGATATTTTGCTTCAATGTCTCAAATGCTTTTTGACAATCAGAATTCCAAACAAATTCACAATATTTTGTAAGAAGTTTGAAAATTGGAGAGGCTATGTTTGTGAAATTTTCTACGAATCTTATATAATAACCAGTGAAACCAAGAAAACTTCTAACATCTCTTTAACAAATAGGAATTGAAATTTTAGAAATTACCTCTACCTTAGATGTATCCACTTTAATTCCATCACTTGAAATATGGTGGCCTAAAACAATCGCTTCATTGAACATCATAAAACACTTCTCATGAATTAATGAAAGGTTTTCTTCTTTACATATAATGAGAAAATTTTCTCATTTTTCGATGCTTCATATATGGATGACTTTATTTTTAGAAAATAAAGTCATCCATATAAAATTCCACACAATCATGAATTAGATCATAAAATATAACCAAAACTTCTCTTTGAAATGTTGCAAGTGCATTACATAATCCAAAGGGAAGTACCCTACAAGCATGTGTCCCCCATGGACATGTAAAAGTGGTTTTATATTGATCTTCTGGTGCTACTTGGATTTTGTTGTACCCACTAAAACCATAGATAAATGAAAAATATTTCTTCCCTACTAAGGTATCTAATACTTGATCTATAAAGGATAGTGGAAAATCATCTTTCAAAGTAGCTTTTTTCAATTCACTATAATTAATACACACTATCCATTTTCTATTCTTCTTTGTAATAATCATTAAAGGTGATACCCATTGGCTATCTGATATTAGATATATGAAATTCAAATTAAGTAACTTTTGCAATTCCTCTTTTACAATTTCTCTCATATTAGGATTCATCCTTCTCTGAGGTTGTCTCATTGGTTTGGAATTTTCCTAGATATAAATATAATGCATACAAGCTTTAGGATCGATTCCTTTCATATCATTATATTCCCATCCATAAGCAGAAGAATGTTTTTGTAGCATCTTTATAGATTTTCTCTTTTGAAATTATTCCAAGTTGTTACTAATGGTTAGTGTTTTTCCTGGAAATATTTCTTCTAAATAATTTCCAAACTTTTCCCTAGAACGTAAAGACATTTTAAGAGATGATAGATATTCAATATTACATTGTTCCCGAAATTTTTGATCTTGCTCATAGTATGAAGAAGAGTCCTTATTATTTATTAAATGTATTAATTGATCTTCTTCATCTATTTGCGAAAGAGTAAACATTGGTTGAATATCATCAAATATCATCAAAGTCTTCATCATCATTTATCCAGAGTTCACTTTCTACTTCAGTTATTGTTTTTGTAGGAGGATACAATGTCAATTTCTAAGCGGAGTTTCCACCAAAAATATACATATCACCATATCTACAATTTTTGAATGCATCAGTTGTAGCTATCCAAGGTCTACCAAGGATCAATGGATGACCTCCTAGATTATTCTTGGGAGTTAAAATCATAAAATCAATAGGATATTCCGAAGAATATGAATAAACAGGAACATCTTCTAATATTACATCGAGTTTAATAACATTTCTATCTACTAATTACAATAATGTAGGGGTATATTGAATATTAGGAAGCTTTGATTGATCCATATATTTTTTTCTCCTAAATTAATCAAAGTGTTTGGAATCTCAATACCATTGATGTGAATTTTTACAATAGAGCTACCTAGATCTAGATATTTTTGACCTATTTGTTTCCCTATCATAATATCAAAAATTTTACCCACCAATTGGATTTTCTTGACATATTTTATTTTCCTTCCCGATTTTCTAATGCACGTCTCATTAATAGTTCTTGAAAATATTGGTATTTCCTTTATAGCTCGAAGTGAAGGAATTTTTATGCAAACGTTCTTGAGTTCATATAGCATGTCATAATCTGGTAAAAAAATTTGCCTTTTTATTCCTTTATCAATTTTTAACCTTTCACGAAAAGGTTGATCTTTTAAGGAAATAGAAGGTTGTTCTGCTAGAGGAACTGTACGAGCTTGATTTATTTGCTCATCCTTTAATTGTATAGGAACATCTTCCATTGGAGGAGTCTTTTCTTGATCAAAAATTACTTCTTTTTCAAGAACCTCGTCCTCTTTACACTTTTGGATGAAAATTGTAGGTGCCTTATTTTGGAAAACCCTACCAGATCTAAGTTGAACATCATTTAGACCTAATGGGGTTATCATACAAGCTTTAAAATTTTGACCTTATACATTATAGACATCTTGTTGATTTTTATTTTTTGGATTTGGAAGTGGTTGAGCAGATATTTGATTAATTTTTTGAGGAAATGGTGTGGATGGTAATGAAAGTTATTGATTTGGTGGTTGAGCTTGGAATTGAGGAGATTGATTTGGTTGAGGAGGAAAATATTGTGGTGGAAAAGGGGGATAACATTGTTGGAATTGAGGATACGGAGGATTTCTACCATAAGTATTTTGCAAGCCTTGTACCCAAGATGGATTTTAAGGTTGAAGGGGGCAACGTTTCCAAGGCATAGGTGTAGTATATTTATTTTTTGGTTGTGCATATGGTTGATATTGATTCATATTTGGTAGTTTATTTTTCCATGGTATTTTAGCAACAAAGTAAAGGGAATCATCCTGGCTTGTTTCAGCCTCATCTTGAAAAATAGCTTTAAGACCAAGTATTGAGGGATATTCCCTTGTATCATGATTTTCAGCACATATGACACAAATTTCTACACTATCAAGAGGGAATTATCTCAAGGCAGGTTTCTTTCTACACCTAGGGCTGAAAATAGATAATGCAGCATTATCAACTTTTTGCTTGTTTTGTATCTTGAGAGTATCTAGTTGCTCACTAAGATTCCCAAGGATATATGTTTTGAATTTGTCAATAAAAATGCCTAATTTTTCTCTAATTATCATCCCAAATGTAGATTTACTAACTCTTGACATGGCAGGGTCTCTTGAATTCTTTCCAAGTCTAGCCTTACCCCTTGATATGTGTTTACACACATCATAGATTTCGCCAAATTAAAGTTGAGAAACATCTCCTTTTCCCATTAATTTGATAATATCAATCCACTCATCTCTTATAGATTTTGACAAAAGAGCTTTTAATATCTCTTCATCTAGTTCATGCATCCTAGTTGTTTTAACATTATAGGAAATATTTCAATTAAGTCTTCAAGGCTTTCATCCTCATTTGGCATCATCTTAAAGACTTCAACCTTAAGGTCATGGGGCATACAATAATATTTATATTTCTCTCATAAAACTCTTTTCATTTCATCCCATGTTCTAATAGTATGTGTTCCTATTCCCATGAATCATTTAAGTGTTCCATCTTTAAGTTTAGCTGGAAATAATTTCAATTTCTTAGTATCAAGTAAGTATTCATTAAATCTACATAATACTTCAAACTCAAAAAGAAATGTTTCTTGATCCTCGGTTCTTAATCCATGAAAATTAGGAATAATATAAGGTAAAATATTCTTCATTGTATATGTGGTATCTTCATCAAAGATAGAAAATCCATAAGGATCTTGTTCTCCCCTACCTCCTCCTATATTTCCTCGTCTGCCTCTTCCACCTCCAATCCTAAGTTCACCATTAATATTATGTACTTCTCCTTCTCTGTCCCCTGCCATTCTAGATTCTTCATCGTTGATATAAGGTTCAATAATAGGATTATATAACTCTTCTTTTGGTTCCTCTACCAATGGTATTTCAGAATATTCTTCTTCTTCTTCACTAGGTACTTCTAGTTCTTGTCCCAATAGTTGTTCTCGTATTGAAGAGAGAAATATTACTCCTTTTGTTGGTGATGTAGGTTCTTCCACTACAACTTTAGTAGAAGAAGTTAGTGATTTTCTAGGTTATATTTCATATCTATGCATCTCAGGAATTCTATGTCTACCTAGTATGGATGAAATGAGAGCATTGATGAGTGGTGTGGCACTACATAGTCTCGTAGGGCTGAGTGGTGATGTATGAATTCTACTTCTACTTACAAATCAACCCCTAGAATCCATTTCTTTATTCATGCATTCTAAATTATTTTAATATGATCTAATCATGCATCTATGAAATTGAATGCATCTAAAATGATATGAAAAAAAAAAAAATGGAACCCTATATACACTTCCCCAAAAATGGCTACAAAATTTTGGGTAATTTAATTGATGTTAAATTACTCCATTAATTGTCAACCAAGGTTCGTGTACTTATGAAGTGCATGTGCACAATATATGCTAGAGTTCTATTTTGGGGTTTTAAAGATGAAAAATTCTTTCAATATGAATGAGTTTTGGATTAATGCAAAGTGTTCACGCTCATGTTCTTCCATTAAACTACTTCATGGAAAACTAAAATTGAAATTTGAACTAAACGTCTAGTCTATGAATTCAGAATCAAAAGTTTCATATAGCTATGAAATGGAAATTGGTTGCAGAAATAAAATGTTAATTTACTCTTGCATAAAGGAATTTAATTATATAAACAACCTATAATTATATTTGTAGAAAGAAAAATTTTAACTCTATTGCAGAATCAAAATATTAATTCTATTGCAGGAAGGAAACTCTAATTCTAAGTTCATGAATTCAAAGCATTCTAACTATCTCTATTCTAGACAAAAGGAAATAAATCATCATCAGACTTCTTTAGCAAAATACAAACTTGCAGCTTCAAATGGTTACTAATGTGTGCATCTAGAGTTTGAAATTTATCTATTCATCATTCACGAAATTGCTTGGTGAAATTTACTGAGTTATGAAATGAAATTGCTGAAAGAAATGTACTCTTAAAAGTAAATATTTTTGTATTTTATGAGTGCTCTATTTATATAAAAAACAAGAAATTAAATTGGTAATGAAATAACAAAATGAATCGATGGAAAAGAAAATTATTTAGGAGACAAATCACATTAGAAATAAAACTATTCTACTCTTACAACTCTCCAAGGGGGCCTCTTGTTGATTGCAAGTTCGCCACTTAATTCAATTAACTCGCTTAACCACACATTGACTTCAGAAACATAGTATTATATTAATTGCAAAGGTATTCAACAAAGATTGTAGATAATTAACAATAAGAATTATTGTCTCTCGGTCCCACCTCAAGGATTTTTTATAGACTTCTTATTAAAATTGTTTTAAGAGTCCTATGTTGAGAGAAAAAATTTCTATTATGACCACTAAGCAGTAAAATTAATATGAAACTCTATTTCCTCATGATTTTCTACTGAAAGAGAAAATCATGTTGGATTTAGATTGAACACGTCATCCTCTAAATTGTTTCCACGCATGCTTGAGTTTCCAAAGACTACCTCATAATTTTCTTGCTCTTCGAATGTCATTTCCAGAGTTGACTTCTGGTTTGACTTCTAGATCTCTCGATCCATGTAGTTTTCCAGATCACGGGGACAGATGGATATTCATGTGTGGACCATTTTCCATATGCTAGTACCTTTCATTCGTTATCTGGTGCACTGGAACCTATCTAATCATGGATATAGCTACAGAATTCTTCATTGGTTGTGGAATGAGAAAAATTCGGTAGTTGTAGAAATGTTTCAATTATATTTCATAAAGAATCAACATATTATAAAAAATTGATGATCAATACCTTTTGGATGCTTGAGAATATCTATGATGACATTTTTTGGAATGAAACTGCAAATAAATTTTCATAAAAAGGATAAATGATAGGAAAAATAATTGTCAAAAAGAGAACAATTTCGAACTTAAAAAATGCAATTCCTTGATCCTACCCAAGGCGAGACTATAATATTGACGATATCTACTGGGAATAAATATTTTCTCCTAGGTTTGTCACCTAACCATGCTCAGCTTCATGATCTAACATTAGCCTCCAGTCCTCTGGTGGGACATGAATATACACAACATTTGACGGGAGAAGGTTATGTCTCTCGGTCTATCTCTCGGGACCGTAGGGATATAAACATAATACTTCGATATGAAAAGGTCGGGGAGTGGTGAATTTACATTTTTTTTATGTCATCCCTCCTAAGCTTGGAAATTTCATTAACAAACGTTTTTCCTCCTAAGCTTGGAAATTTCGTTAACAAAGGTATTTGTTAACAAACCTAAGGTCAAGTGGAACCTTGATTCCAAAAACTTCGCATGAATTTTGATTCCCTTGGAATTTTTTAGACTACCATATACCATTTGGAAAGATATTTCTCGGGCGTGTCCAAAAATGCGCTTTGCAGGAGCATATGAGTTGATTTCCTAAGGAAAAAATGTATTCATAAATACTGAATTGTAGGTTGCCTCAACAATTCCCATACCGACAATCAATTTATCCATGCATTGAGGATCAAATCAATGCTCTAAGGTTAACATCAATTCCAACAAAAAAATGCCAACAATCTCCCTTTTTGGAATTGATGGAAATCTCCCACAAGGACAAGTTTTAATTGATTTTTCTCTCCCCCTTTGACATCAATAGCAAAGGGAAACATCTTAGGCTCTCTCCTCATGAGTACCCAATATTTTATTCTTGTCTTTCACCTAAATTGATGATATATCTCTCCTTAGGCACTTAAATATTACCATCAAATCTCATATACAATCACTTATATAAAAACTTGGCCAAATACACCTGCAACATTAGTAAACAAAACTCCTGATATTTCATGTTCTTTCTATTTCTCCAAGGAGGGAAAACTTCCCTCTTTGACATCAATGTCAAGAGATAACAAAGCCTGCAATCAAGAACAAATTTCCATGGTTTTTTTTAGCTTCTGATCTTATTTGTAGCGATATATATATTTGATATGCTCCCCCTATACATATAATGTCTCTTTTGGATATTCATCTAGTTTTTACACTCTATGGTTGTTGAATTTGCTTGTGATGATCCAATGACTAATCACTTCCTCTAGACAAACTGAACCTCATCTTATCTCCCCCTAAGAGCAGGCTACCCCCTGATTATTTGCACTCTTCTCCTCTTGATCTCCTACCAGCTACCTTATTTGCTTCCTCTTGCTAGTTGTCCCTAAAGACATGATTTTGATTTTATGCCTTTTTATTACTCCACTCTTATATTATAGCTTAAGTTCACCATGCAACATTAAATTTTGTTGTGTACTACCCATTTTCCCATGTGATTTTCACTTTCTCTTTCTCCTGCAAAACTATTATATACAAATAACTAATTCAGTTTTCATAATGGCTAATGGAATATACATAAAATCAAACATTCAGATGCACCCCTCTATATATTTCTTTTGTTGTATTCATATAACACTTTTGGCTTCACTTGAATACATTCTCTTCCTTTTAATGAAGATAAACTAAGGATCTACTCCCCCTGAGTAGATTATCCTCCTTTTACTTCCATACCTTTGTAAGTTGTGTCTTGATAGGAGCATATCCTTCCATGTTATTTTTCAATATCCTCCTAGTTTCATCTCGGCTACACAAGGTTTAATTGTGCTTCTCTTCTTTCTTAATCCAAATATTCTTCCATCCCTTTTGATTAGTAATCATAGGAGATTTAGTTGGCATGTTTTTCCTTTCTCTTGCCTAAGACTTACACTTGTTATAGTTGATACTCTGATTTTTCTTAAAAGAAAAGGCAGATCTCTACTGACTAGATCTTTCTCTTAACATGTTTCCTTTATACTAAGCACAAAGAGTGAACTAATCTTCCTCTATCATCTTATTTCTTCTCATCCTTATTATACAAGTTACTTATTTTGGTGGAACGCTCTGTGAGGTATTTCTAGTTTTTCCATATCTACATTATGCTTCCTTGCACCCAAAATTACCAAAGTTGTATCATTCAACAAAATTTAAGAAAAGAGAAAAAGAATTGTGATTCCTCGCAATGATATTACCATTTCTTCTATTTTTGCTAACATATCCACACCTTATATTATTATAAGCTCACTTGTTGCTGCTACTCAACATACTTTCACTTATTGCATCATATCTCCATTCTAATGATTTATGTGAAAAATTATTGCAAGAAAAAAAATAGTTGTTAAAAAACCTTTTATACCTTAAGGTGTTTTTTCGTTGATATTTTTTCCTTGAGGAGGAAAGAACCTTTGTTGGTTCTTCAATCGATCACCGTGGAAAATTGAATTGTTTCCCTAGGAAATTATTTTTTGTTGTTAAAACACATTATTTTTATATACGCATACACTCCATATAATGATTTAGGGTTTTAATGAATTGACCTACATATGGCTACGGCCATTTCACTGGGTTGAAGTTTCTTTTATTCTTCCTTTCCATATGGGTTTTAAATTAGCGCTTGGGGTTTTTTTCGTACTCTTTGTGTAGATGTTGTAATTGAAAGTCCTGGGTTTTTTTAAGATGACTACATTAAAGGTCTTATGATGATCTAGATTTGTGTAGGAATGAAATGAAATATAGAAATAAACATAAACACAGATATGTAGTGGAAATAAAACTTCATTTCATTAATATCAACAAAAATATGCCTACGGACATAACGGAAATAAACTATCTAGGGCGTTGGTAGCTTATCTCTGAGAAGAGATGTGGCGGCTACAAGCCTCTAAACTGAGTTACAATGAGGATCAAATGCCTATTTATTATTGAGAAACAATGGAAAACCTTAAACATCCAAAAAACTAACCCTAGGAGATGAAGCGCCAAAAGTATGGGCCCCGTTTGGGTAAATTGGAACATCAACTTCCCGGGGACGTAACTTTGGCATACGATCTTCGTTTGACGCACACAATACCTCATTAGAAATATATGTCTGAGGAATACAACTTTGAGTGAGAAACATCAATTAAAATTCCATTTTTCTCCAGTTTTTCCAAGAAACATCGTTTAGGGCCTCAAAATGGCTTTGGAAGTTCAGAACCCGAAAAAAATGCTAAAAATAGTAAATTGTGCTACAATTAAGGAAACTGAAAATTTGAAAGAAACAATGGTGGGGGTCCAAGTGGAATAGGTGGATGGCCACCAATACCCACCTGGATAATTCCTCCCCCACTTAGGAAGCAATGATCCCCATTGAGGAAACCTCTACTCAACTTGGTCCTTGGTGAGCCACTTGCCTTGCTGAAGGAGTTGGCCTGCTTTCACAAATAAATATAGCTTGATTCTCTACTGGTGGGTGTTCTTGATCTATTTTTCCATGATCCTATCAGTTGTGGATTGTTCCATGTAGTTTTGGTTTAACTCTGTTGGTGTGAGTTTTTCTGCCATGTCGGATGTGTCTAGTAGAGGCAGAAAATAGGGCCGAAGGCGGTCCACATTGAACACTCAGTGCAAACTAAGGAATGGTGGAATACTGAGCTCAAAGGCATTTTCCCCTACACCCTTGTTGATGATGTATGACCCATATCAGAGCAGTCGAAGCTTGCGGTGGGGTCCAGCAAGGCGCTCCTTCTGCAAGTGTAGCCCCACTTTGTTGTCCACCTGGAAGTTGTGTGGCATGTGATCCTAATCATGTCGCTAATTATACTTGGAATTGTATTTCTCCAAGATGTCGTGGACCAACTGGATGCGTTCTATAAGTGTCAGTCAGTTATGCATGTCACTAGTGATCAAATGGGATATTTCAAAAATTTTGTTAGGGTGTCGAGTAAAGTTTGTATGGCTTCAGTAGGTCTTCAAACAAAAATTTGGCCACTGGCTAGTGTGTCTAGGACTATTACTGCTCCTTCCAAAAAATCTTCACCGATTGGCCATTATCATCTCTCAATTGGATGAGTCATCATTCCAAGTTCTTCATATTCATTTTAGTCAAGTCACCATGGTCCTCATTTAGCTCAGTGTCACCATTAGGTCATTAGGGCGTAAGTCACCAAAATCCATCATTTCATGAATAAAACCGGCAAGTGAAGGAGTGGTAATAGGGATTTTCTCAATAAATTTTGTTTCATATGTAACTTTATACAATTGTGATGTAATAAGTTCCTAATGTTCAAATATGCATATATTTTCAAAGCACAAGTGAAATGCACTTGGTGGGCCACCACACCCTAATGAAGAAAAAGACTGCAAAAGGCTATAAAAGGACCATCAAAACTCATTTCTCTCATTAATTTCATTGATAAAGAGTTCAAACTCACCTACAAAGATATCCTCAGCACTTGCAGCATCAAATAAGACTCCAGAGAAGTTGTTTCAAGGTGCTACATTACGTTTTGGAGCTGCTATGTTGCGCTTTCACTAGCACGTTGTGTTTTCTCTCCTATGCTGTGTTTTACTTATCTCAGTAAAAAATCAAGCTTCAAAGGATTCTCCAGGGAAATTCAAGTCTCCAGAAGTGTTCTACAAGTAAGTTGAAGGCTTGGCCCTCCTCCTATCATTTTCTTTCCTTTTTTTGGTTGTGCAATTCTCCATTTTTCTCCCACGCTACATTTTGTGGGTGAGGCTTTGTTTTCACATTTGCAAGGTGTAAATCCCTATCCCTAGCATACTACACCATCCCTTACACTCATATACATTTCTAAGGAAAAATATATATCTTTTACAACAAAATAGTGACAGTTGCTTAACAAATCAGCAAGTTGTCCTATTTATCCAAATAAAATAGAAAACTGTTTTGGAATGGGTGCAGCTGGCTGCCTTGTTGTCCTCTTTGCTGGCACAAATATTTCAAATCTGTTTTGAAAATTATCTTCTTTATCTTATACTCTTTGACTCTGATACTCTTTACCTCTGATACACTTTAAACTCTGTCAAAACTTCCTTACTGCTGTAATAAATTCTGTTTTGACTGTGAAAAAATCAGCAAATTGTTTTATCCTTTTATCTGCAATTTGACTTTTACAGTAAGTCAGTGAGTGATTTCCAAGTTTCATCATTAGGAATTTGTATCTTTTTTAGCTTCCTAAAGTTCTCATCTGCCTCAGTATATCTAGAAAATGTTGTTTTTATAACAAAAAGGTGTTTTATCTCATGCTGAAGATACAAGTCTTCAAAACTTCTGTGTAAGACCTTCCCTGTAGGAATACCTTGTCCTTTTGTTTTGTCCACCTGCTCTTTTGCATAATCTCCGATTTTCTTATTGTAGTCCTCCTGTGGCATGAGTTTATCATTAATGACCATAATATTAGGCAAACCTTTTTGCCTCAAATTTTTAAATTTAACCATAAACTTGGTTATGGATATATTCATATTTTCACATTTCTCTTCAAGTTGTTTCATGAGATTCTTCTTTGAGATGACTTTCCTTCACTACAAGGAAAATACCCTCTAGGGGATGTTTTTGAGGAACCCCTTATAAAAACACCAAATACATCCATTTCTAGCGGAATTTCGTAGAGGAGGTTGGCGGGCGGAGGTTTTTGCGGATGTATTTCTTCCGGTGCTCTTATCACCGTAAAACGCACCGGTGCGTTAAACACGAGAACGCACCGGTGCGGTTAAAAAATTGACACACCAGACACCATGCGCTTTGTATACACCCGCCCGGTGCTTTGTATTTCCATAGAGCACCGGTACTTCACATAACTTGCGCACTGGCGCCTCATAAAAAATGCGTGAAAACTGAAACTGCCCGAGTCGCCCTTAAACGCACCGGGTCGCCAATGCACCGGGCCGCCCTGAAATCCCCACACACTGGCACAGGGTTAAATAAATAAAAAATTATGGCCAAAAAACCACACAAATCATAGGCACATCGGGAACCAAGCACTCCTAACACACCCGCCCGGTGCGTCATATTCCTGTACAGCACCGGTTCCTTACATCTCTACCACACTGGTGCTTCCGAAAAAATGCGCGAAAATAGATACCACCTGGTGTGGAATAAATCAACAGTACCATGGCACCAATAAACCTGGCACACCGGCATATGGTTAAATTAAAAAAAATTACGACCAAAAAACCGCACAAAACATTGGCACACCAGAAACCTTGCGCTCCGTACACACATCACCGATGCGTTTAATTACGAAACAGCACCGATGTGTGTCAACTCATTAGCCCCAGTGCCTTATAAAAAGCACGCGCAACAGAAATTTCCCAGGGCGGAATAATGGAAACGCACCGGGATCCCCATAAACGTCGCACACCGGAAAAGGGTTAAATAAAAAAAAAATTGCGGCCAAAAAACCACACAAATCATTGGCTCACCGGACACTGTTCCTGGTGTGTCATATTACTGTAGAGCACCGGTGCATGATAGATATGCCTCCTCGGTGCTTCATAAAAGTGCGCGAAAACAGAAACGGCCTGGGGCGGCATACAATAAACGCACCGATACGCCAGAAAAAACCCCGCGCACCAGAACAGGGTTAAATAAATATGAATATATATATATTCGGCCAAAAACTAAATTTTTCAGTTTTTTCAGTGCTACAGAGCTCTCAAGCACCGGTGCAAGCTATCCTTGTTTGAGCCGCCCTGACATCCATGATCCCTTTGCACTTATTGCACGCACTGCTGTTGTGCATTGCCACCATTCTCTAGCTTGAATTTTATAAAACAGTGGACAAATTTTCTTTTGCAAATTCTACAGCCAATATGCCTCCTCGATGGGTAAATGTACAGGCATTTTTATTTTTTTTCCAGAATTAAACCTTTTAGAAAATTATAAATTCAAAAAACCTTAAAATTTACCATTAAAAAAAAAAAAAAATTGTCACTCAGTGCACTCGAGCCATTCGGCTCACACCAGTTTGCGGTGTTGCCTATAAATTTACAGGCCACACCGCAACTGGTTCTAACGGTATCCGCATGAGTTCTGAGGCGGTACCGCCAGGCGCACCGTGTTATTTTAAAAAAAAATTAAAAATTGCGGTGCGGTCGTTTACCAGGCTGCACCGTTGACAATGTGGTATCGCGGAAACACGGTGCATTGACGTACATATCCGCCCCAGGGTGTGTAATGTAGTCAGCGCACCACATACCGCAATTCGACATTGTCAGCGGTTCGGCCTAATAAACCAGTGCTAAGGGTATCCGCACCGGTTCCGGGGCGGTACCAAAGGTGCACCATGTTATGTAAAATTTCCTTATAAAGAGCGGTGTGGTCGCTTACCTAGTTGCACCGTTGACCATGTTGAATAGTGGTGATGTGGTGCGTTGACCGATATAATCGCCTCGGGGTGGCTATTTTTTTCAGCGCACGGCTTACCGTATTTGGCCCGCGTCAGTGGTGCGGCCTTTTACAATACCGCACTGATGACTATGTACAGTGGCAGGATGGTGGTGTGCTGACTTAGATATACACCCCGGGGCCTATAGTGTAGTCAATGCACCTCTCTCCTGACACCACATGTATTGAACGGTGCGATAAAAACATTTTCTGAAGCACCGCTCCGGGTGCGTTGAATATTATTAGGAGCACCGTATCCGGTGCGTGACTGTGTTTTTGGCGCACTGACTGTTGTTTTATTTATTTTTCAGAAAATATTTATATACGTATATTTCTAAATACATGTGTCATTTAATAAACAAATTGTGTTTAATATGTCAATCACTCAGAGACGTGAAATGAGAGAAGAGGGGCAACCACAACAACAACAGGCGGAACAGTATAACATGGTTCGCCTGTGGGAGGCAAGAGAGAGGGAGAGAGATGTGTACCCTCGCCCTATTACAGCAGCAACGTAGGGGATCCTAAGGGAGGTAGGCCTCCTCAAGTTCTATGAGGAGGCTACTTCCCTAAATTCCCATAGTTTGTTTTTTAGACATCTTATCCGAAGGTGGAATGCCCAACGACAGGATTTTCAGGTTGGTATCGACCAGTGGTACACACCCACTGAGTAGGATGTATATTTTATTACAAGGCTATTGAGGAGAGGGGTGGATTTTCCCTCATTCCCCGAGGTTCCAGTTGGTTGTGTGGAAGGGAGTCAGTTAGTTTACTCCCAGAGATACATTAGAGCACATTTATTATCTCTTACAGATTTTCAGGTCGTTGGAGGGCAGTTACGTATTGGTGTGTTTGGTTGTGAGGAGGTCCAGCATCTCTCACTTATCATTTCTACCATTTCGCACAACACCAGTGACGGGAAATGCATTAGTTTCTCGCTTTTATATTATGTTGATTCCTTACTACAGCAGCCACGACTTGTCAGGTGATCTGCCATTTTTTTATGGCAGTTTTGTACAGTATTAGATAGATGTCGTGCTCATGCACAAGGGAGGGTCAACTTCCCTTTTGCTTCAGAGCTTTTTTGTTTATTTTTTGAGAGGTTTCCAGAGACAAGACCTAGTTTTCTTCAGCAGCCTCGTAGGTCGGTTACTGAGGCACGTATGCACATGTGAGGGTAGATGATGCCCAAGAGGGAGGAGAGTCTTTTTCTAGCGAGGATATCAGATGATGCACTGGAGTTGTTATCCAGTGTTGATGAGCATCCCTTCATTATGGTCCCCTGTCCTTATGCGAGGTTGGATTGGCGAAGGTGTGCCAACATCCTCTTCACAGCTGATGAGCCGCCATATGATAGAGGTAATATTATTGGTTTATTTAAATGTATTCTAACATGTTCTTTAACTTGTTTTTATTAAATTGTGTAATGAAATTGTCTAATTATTGTTGTGTACTTGTATATATTTTGCATACATTGGCTCTTTTGATGGCGATGAGATGCCGCCACCACCACCTGATCCAGGTGTGGATCTTGATGATCATGATGAGGGCATGCCAGATGTCGAGGATGATCATCAGGAGGCTGATGTAGATCAGAGATCTGCTCCTACTGGTGCGCCGGTGCGCGGTCGACTTGGTGATGCTAGATACAGGATGGAGTTGGCCGACCAACACATTGCATTGATTGTTGAGGCAGGCATCAAGCCCACTCATTACAGAGACATAGAGGTCGATGATAGGCTATTACGGATGTGGAGAGGCATGCCGCGTGACATGTACAGCCTGATGCGGCATGTCGTAGGAGTTACGACAGCTTTTACGCGACTAACAAGGACTGTTGCACATTACAATCGAGCCGCAACACGTGATGGATAGTCTGTGAGGCGCAGTGTACCATCATCTAGCAGGAGTCATGATCATGGATATGAGGCTAAACCATCATCCACTAGTACTGATATTGATGTTGTACTACCACCAGTTGATCCATGACATTTATATTACAGTTGTATATTTTTAGCATTATTCAATTTTATATATATATATATATATATATATATATATATATGGTCCATGTATTTTATGTACTTAATTTACATGTTGGTGATCATCATGATGTGTATGTTGTTAGGTCATGTTAGATATGTTCATTTAATGTGCAACTTGCAGATAGATGTGTATGTGATAGCATGAGTTATTTGACATGAGATATATATTTGATGTTTGTGTTATGATTATGTTAATATATAATGTTAATTGTGTTTTGTTAGATGATCATGATCACAATGATGCAATTAGAGATTTTGCAGAATGTGTTTTTTAGTCAAATTTGATGTTTGTACGATGGTTTTTTATAATTTTTTAATTTGTAAAATTGTAATTGTATATATGTAAAATTCTAAAATTGTAATTCTAATTCTAATTCTAATTCTAATTCTAATTGTGTGTAAAATATCTGTAAAATTTTAATTGTATTAATGTGAAATGAATTTATTAAAAATTTTAAATTTGTAAATTTGTAAATTTTAAATAATTGTAAAATAATAAATCTAGAATAATATGATTTATTGTAACATAATAAAGTTTAGAAAATAATGCAAATAAATCCATGTACTTTAGAATTATCATTATTTTATTATGATCTTAGATACAAAAAAAGAATTAATTTATACAATACGTCATTATTTTTGAGATCAACATAATTAATGCAAATTATCAAGTGAATTATTGATTTTAACATTAACACAATGCAAATTACCAATTAATTCAAAATACATATTATATTAATATTTCGAAAAACCCATCTTAAAAAGTATAAATATTGATGAAATAACTAATGTACCATATCACTCTCGGTCCTCATGATCAACCTCATTATCTTCTAGATCGCATGGCATGATTACACTATTGTTCTCAAAAATGTGTTTTGATCTAGGGTCACTTGTCAATATGAACCACCAATCCCTATCCAACACATCTAGGGAAAAAAACACCTGGTTGCAGTGTTTAGAGAAAACATAGGGCTCCTTAGCTTCATCCCACATCTTTCTAGAGTTGATACATATCAGCCTACTATCACGATCTTCCTTTACATTATTTTGATCAAAGGTGTCCCACCACTTGCACCTAAAAATAACACATTGGAAAGAAGAAAAATCCACTTCAATTATCTCTTGTATCTTTCCAACGTAATCTAACGTCCATCGTACTAGGTTTTGATCACGGTGGCTAGATCAACTAGATTGATCGAACTCGACTTCAACTCCACAGTCTTGTGTGATGTTTCCAGCATCGACATTTTCTGTGTGAAAATGGTGTCCATATGCCCACATAAATGGGAACAAATGCACCTATTATAAAAAAAATTAAAAAATCATTGTGTCGTGTGTATTATAAATAATAATCCAACAGTTAAAATATGAAATGTAGATGTCTTAATATAAGTTTCTAATTTACATATAAATTAAAAATAGTATTACCGAGTTGTTGCACCCAATCCCTACATTTAGTGCATCCTCTTCAGCACGCGGGTAACGACCGGTAGCACCGTATTTCTCTCTGACTTGGTCAGCAACCCAACTGCTGGGGCATATTTTTGGCATATTTTATTTTAAATGATCGGGATAAGGCACACTTCTACCAGTCAACTGTCTGAATTCTTTCCTGTCACTATCCCATTTCATCCTGTTTTGTTCGTACAATGCGACCCACGGTTGTGTCGCTTCAGAATTGTAAAGAATGAATTTATTGATTGCTTCAATTTCTGCATTCGCTGATGAAATCAAACCAACATTATATAGTACTTAGAGATCAAAATATACATTATATCGAAGTTCAACATGAATATTAATTACTTTCTGTAAATTTGACAAATTATAAGTCACTTACTCTTTATCAAGCGCTTTTTTCCACTCGTTTGGAGCAACTCTCCTTCTCTTTTGTCTTCATCCATTTCATCGTCCCAAATCACCACACCTGGTCTGTTGTCGATCTTCTTGATGTACTCACTAGCATAATAGAAAGAATCATACGATATGTACCCCTCTGCCATTGACCCCTCGGGTTTTGCCCTTTGTTGAACAAAACCTTTCAATTTCTTCATGTACCTCTCTAAGAAGAACATCCAACGACAAGAAACAACCCCAACTAATTCAACCTCATCTGCTAGGTGGATTAGAAGATGAACCTATAAGTCCATGAAACTCGTCGGCAGTTCCTTCTTAAACATACACACAATCTCAACTATCTCTTGACGCCACCGTGGAATTCTAGCCACACGAATCTCCTTTGATGTGATCCAACGTACAAATGCAGATAATTTAGATATGGCACGTCCTAGGTCTTGAGGGAATTCATGTTTAACACGCCCATGCATGAACAAAGGATAATGACACTACAAAGTTATAAACACGTGCAATAATATACAAAATTAGTTATATTTTATGAATATAACAAATAATAAAATCATGCTTTTGATATTATACGTACTCTTAGAAGATTCAAATGGTCATGCGATTTCAAACCCGACAAATGGTCATCCACGGTGAAGCAACATCGTAGTGAAGACCCATATGAAGTTGGCACCCTCACATCCATTATAAATTCCTTTGCCAAAGATATATCATCTTTTTTAAAAATCCATGGGACATCACCTTCTTTGAAAAACCATGAATTAGAGGGACCAGTGCCTGCCTTTGATCCCGTACTTTCTAATCATCTTGGCCAATGTTTCTTTTTAGTTTTTGAAGTAATAATATATTTCCTAACAGCCAATGTGTCACTTTTTTTCGATGATATGTGCCTCCATAAAGAAAATGAAACATTTTTAAATATATGCATGGCATCTAATAAGTGGGAAATCTTAAGATGCTCCCAATATGGGAGGTCATAAAAGATAGGTTTCCTTTTCATCCCAATGGGAAATTTCTCAACATAGGTGTGGAAGAAATCTAGATCATTGAACATAGGCTCCCCATTTGAATCGAACATTTCTATGAACTCCTTCTCCCTCTCTCTCTCATATGCTCTAAGCCATTCAGCTGGTGTCATTATTGGAGGCCTTTGGGTTCTCTCTCGTTTACCATTGAAAGCATATGCTACTCTTCTATAAGGGTGTTCTTCTGGTAGGAATACCCTGGAGCAATCATACACTGGCTTTCGTAGGTCGTTGGACCATCTAGCTTTCAGAGAAGGTCCACAACATTTACATCCAAAATACCCTTTTGTTACAAGACCTGCGAGATTATATTTGTATACATTAATTAATATGCATGGCACGTTAAAGAATACCATGAAGATCAGAACAAATATTACAACGAATTAAATAACTAATATGTGAAAGAATATTGTTACATATATAAAAAAATCAATAAATTAAACATGTAATTTACCAGAGAAAACTCCTAAGCCTGGATAATCATGTGTTGTGTAAGCACATATGCCATACAACATAAAACTCCTCTCTGCTGCGATGGGTCTTGATACATCGTATACATTTATCCCATCCCATAATTCCTTCAATTCATCTACTAGTGGTTGTAAGTAGACATCCATATTCTTCGCTTGTCTTCTACCAGGGACTATGAGAGCCAACATAAGATGTTCATTCTTCACGGAAAACTATGGGTTGATATTGTTATTGATCACTACTACAGGCCAAACAGAATATTTGGTGTTCTAGAGGGAATATGGGTTGACGCCATCCATGGCTATGATGAGTCGTAGACTTCGTACTTAATCCTTGAATGTTTCAAGCCAAGTATCCTCTATATGCTTCTTGGCTATTGAATCAGTTGAGATTCGCATAACTCCCAACTCACTTATGTGTTAGGCATGCCATCCCTGCAACATAGCTAATTCTTTGCAACGAAAGAGCCTTTGAATCCTTGGGATTATAGGCACGTGCCTCAATATCTTAAAAGGAGGACCAGTACGTGATTTACCCTTCTTTTTTTATTTATCATACCTGTTATGCCCACATTTAGGACACATCTCTTTGTCTACATATTCTCCTCTATATAGAATACAATCATTTGGACATGCATGATATGATATGTACTCAACACCCAACATTTTCAACAATTTCTTTGCCTCTTCGCAGCTACCGGGCAAGACATTATCACTCGGAATAACCTTATCTTTGAATAACCTATAGTTGGTGATCATGGAAAAATATATTAATAAATGTACATTAATGTCGATATAATTATTAACGTTCATAAAATTTAACATTTGTAATGTTCATTGCAGTATACTGATTATATTTCAAATTCATATAAGGGAGTAGTTTATGGTAACTTACCTCAAAAGTTCCAAGAAACATGCATTCGACAAGCCAAAATTTTCTTTCAAGTTGTACAGTAACATCGTTGTCCCCAATTTGGTAGAATTTGATTGACTGCCAGGTCCAAAGAGAGGGGTAGTGGAAGCAAATTTAAGGCTTTCGAAAAAGGTGTTAGCGATATGAGCATCATCCCCTAGCTAATAATCATTTTGGAATGCATATAACAAGATTGTCTCCATGGCAGTCATATCCCTTAAGTAATCATCCATAACAACCTCTATTTGATTGCCTCCATTGCTAGCTTGTGAAGAACTACTATTGCTGTAGTCATTCCTAATTGGTGAATCTGGACGTAGCAGGAATTGGATCGGTGGTTGATTCAACCATTCTTGGCATCGTTCCTCTCCGATTTTTTCCCTTAATTCAATCTTCTCTCGATTTGACATTGTCGTGGGGTGCAACGGAAGATGGTAGGTAGGTCATTCATCATCACTAGAATCCTAATAATTAAAAAAAAAAAGTTTTGAACATGATTAGTAAAAAATATATGATATCAATTAGTAACCACGTTGACAATATTGCATGATTATGACGTTGAAATAATTACATATTAATCAATACATATACCAAACAATTATAATTATAATTACCATCATTGTCCTGGGATTGTCGCTAGAAGATGCAATATTGTTACAATTGGTAGGGTCAAGCGGTTGTCCATTTTCATCTACCAAATGCGCCTTGCGGTATGCAGCTCTTGATAAGAACTTCCGACGTTTTGGAGCAGTTTGAATATTTTGTGCATCTGAACTCAATGCTGAATCTGGATGAACCTGCAAATTTGTATACATTATAAATTTAATTAAGTTGTGCATGATTGACTGCATGGATAAAAAACATAAATTCAATTAGATAGTGAAAAAATAAAACAAATTTGAAGTAAATATTACGTCTCCAAATGGATAGGGAGAACTCCACGATGGACTTTGAGAAATATTATGGAACGAGCTGGATTTTGAAGAATTTTCCATTCCACATAATATATGATATTTTCTCCCTGCATTTGAGAAAAACAATAATAAATTTTGGTGCACAAACCTAAATGTAATTTCGATGCGTAATGTACAAATAACTGCACCGGTGCGTTTTTGGTATTACGCACCGGTGTTGTCTTATAACCCGACGCCCTGGTGCATATCGATTAAAGGACGCACCGATAAACGAATAACCGCAAATAATTAAAAAACGCAACCCTATTTTCTTTAAGTGAAAAAAAAAAACGGTAAATTGAAAAAAGGGCGGCAAAATATTTTTGAAAATCTAATTTCATAAAACATTTCTTTAAATGCTAAACACTTTTGATTATTTCATGATTTTTGCAAAAAAATTCAGTCAGAGATTTGCAGGATACATACCTGGAGCAAACAGAGCACAAGAGCACTATGGAGCAGGGAAATATGTTCGAACAGAAGTATTCAAACAATCAGAATTCCAAACCTCTAGTGATTCAAACCTTGCACCATAAAATTTCAAACGATGTGAGTAAAGTTTATTGTTTTTTTGTACTTTTTTTGTAGTTTTTTTTATGCAGTAAAAGAAAAAATCAAAGTCTATTATTTTTTTTTACTTTTTCTGTAGTTTTTTTATGAAGTAAAATAACAAAATCAAATTTTACTGTTTTTTTTACTTTTTTCTGTAGTTTTTTTTACGTTTTCCGTAGTTTTCAGAAACAAAATAAAAAAATAAATCCATTTTTAGAAACAAAACCCTAGATTCTTTTTGTTTATGAATTAGGGCTTTTCAATTTAGATTTGTAGGGTTTGTATAGTCATAAGACATCCAACCCACGGGACGACTTGCATAGTCGGATCCCAATCCATGTTGGCCCTTGCATCAATCTAAAAAAAAAAATTCGTCGGTGTGCCCTGTGTAACATATTGCACCGGTGTGCTCTGTTATACCAGCGCACCACAAAAGTACAGTGATAAAAAATAAAAAAATAAAATATGTTTTTATTAGTGTGCCATATGTAACATATAGCACTAGTGCCCTATTTCATTATGGCACGCCGCAAATGTGTTGTTTTACCAAAAAAACATTTTAGAAACAAACCCTAATTTTTTTTGTTTCTGCCCTTTCTTCTCCCTCTTTCTGTGAATTTAGAATTAGGGCTTTTCAATTTATATTTATAGGGTTTGTATTGCTAAATATAAGCCTAAGACATCCAACCCCAATCCATGTCAGCCTTTGCATAAATTAAAAAATATATATTTTTTTTTGTCGGTGCGCCATATGTACATGAGCGCACCGGTGCGCTCTATTATCCTAGCGCACCGTTCAAGTACTGATCAAAAAATTATGTCAATATGCCATTTGTAAAATATGTAGTCGGTGCGCTATTTAATTATGGTGCACCGCGAACGTTTTGTTCCGAAAAAAAATAAATAAATAAATAAAAATAAAAATAAAAAATACAAACCTTACATTCTTTTTGTTTCTGTCCTTTCTTCTCCCTCTTTCTGTGATTTCAGAATTAGGGCTTTTTAATTTATATTTATAGGGTTTGTATTGCTAAATATAGACCTAATACATCCAACCGACGGGATGATTACCATAGTCGGGTCCCAATCCATGTGGGCCCTTGCATGAATTTAAAAAAAACAGATTTTTTTTATCGGTGCGCCTTGCGTATAATAGCGCACCGGTGCTCTGTATTGTCCAAGTGCACCGCATAAGTAATGTGATAAAAAATTAATAAACAAATTTTTTTTATCAGTACCCCATATGTAAAATATGGCACCGGTTTATGCTACAAAAATTAACACTCGACGATTTTTATTATTATATCATGGTTAACCGATGCAGTGATTGACACGTAACGCACCAGTGCTCCTTGTTGACATAGAGCACTATATGGTCTATTATACTGTTTGTGCGGTGCGTTTGGAAGACATCCACGCACCGGCATCGGTGCGTACACCATGAATGGCGCACCGGTGTCTTGAGATTTTCTTTTATTTAAAAAGTTGACAATTTATTTATAAATATATTAATGAATGATATGGTACAAGTTTGAGATTGATAAGGAAATGACTGATAAGAGATCAAGTAACAAAAACACTGATAACACATCAAGAAAAGCAAAAAAGGCAAGTTCTTTTTAAATTTTTTACAAAAAATATTACTTTTGAACTATATGTAAGTTTAACTAATATGTATTGTTTACTGTGTATCATGTAGAGCCACAAAATGACGAAGCTCGATAAGATTATTTCTGATCTAGGACCAGAAGAGCGTAAAAGCTTGATGGAAAAATTGCAAAAGGATGAATCAGGTGAATGAAAAAATACTATCGATCCAATATGAGTTTCTTTTTTTAGTTTTCATTAATAATATAATTAAAATTATTAGATAACATGTGTGAAACGGTCTATTAATTCACATATGTTTAATGTTCTACATGGACCAACAACTCAGAAAATGAATGTTGTTCTAAGAAAAGAAAAAATAGAACATGCAAATGAAAATGAATTGCTCCTTAGCTCATCTGGAGTGGTGCTGGAGGTTAACGAAAGGGGGAAAAACTTTTACAAAAGTTTGAGGGATCTAGTGGAACAAATGTATAGACGTTATTTCCACTTACAATACAAAAAACAATCCAATGATTCCAAGAACCAAATTTTATCTAAACTACAGGAAGAGTTTCCAGAGAATTGGTCAATGAGACATCTCAGACTTTTAATAGCAAAAACGTATAACAAAAAAAAAGAAGGAATGAAAAAGTAATATTCCTTTAGATGTTTGTCTAGAATTATTTATAAATATCACTTTTGTTATACTTAATTTTCATATATCAATATAAAAATTAAATAGTTTCTTGTCATGTTACATTTTCAGGAAGATTATGAAAATCTCAAAAGATGAACAACCTGATATCAGAAATATGCCAGTAGGAATGTCCAAAAAGGTGTACAAGGAGATGGTCAAAGAAATGGAGAAAATTGCATCGCGGGAGGAGCCATCTCAACAACAACGTGCTTTAAATGTAATATGTATTCATTGAAGTTTTCGATCATTAGGTACAGTAAATAAACAATTTAGCATTAAATATTAATTTTCAAGTATTTTCTTGCAGAAAAGAAAAGAAAATGGAACCCATTCAGCACATAAAATAGGACAACAAGGAAGAAAATGATTGATATCTAAGTTTGTGAGTAATTGTTACTTCCTTATAACAACTTAACTAGATTTCATTTTTGTATTTTTTAAGTTGTTTTACAAAAATCATCATTGAATGTCTTCAAACAGGTGCTAACATACCAAAAAGAACCATGAGAGGAATTGATTGAAATTGGGTTAAATATGGGTTGTGAATATATGTTGGCATATCAGAACTTAATTGTGGAATTTGTAAGCATCTATCGATCTTGTTTTACTTAGCTTCGTCTATAATTAATAGAAAAAAATAAAGCTTTTATATTAAATATATGATTTGTTATGGGGTATAAAACTTGCAGGAAACAAAGTATGGCACTGCGCCAACAGATCAAATCTTGAAAGATGGCGTGTTACATGGTTTTGAAAGAATGTGTATAGTTTATTAATAAATTTTTGCATTGGTACGTCATTTATTTTCGATTTTCATTGATGTATATTATTTAATATTGCAATTTCATTATTCTCACCAATGTATATACACTCATTTCAGTTTATTTTTATGTTTGTAGATGGAAGGTGAAGAAGAAGAAAACAATCAACACTGTGAACAAAACATTCCTGAAAATAACCTAAGTCATGGAAATACCAATTATAAATCTCGGTGCATTTGTGTGATACTATGCACCGGGGCGTTTTTGTGTATATACGCACCGATGCATTTAGACAACCTATGGGCACCGCACGAATACCGATACCAATTATAAATCTCGGTGCATTTGTGTGATATTGCACACCAGGGAATTTAAGAGTCTATATGCACCAGTGTATTTTTATGACATATTTGCACCGCACGAATACCGATACCAATTATAAAGCTCGGTGCATTTGTGTGAAAGGGCACACCGGTGCGTTTCTATAAGTCTACGCACCGGCGCGTTGATACGACCTATGGGCACCGCTCAAATCCCAAGACCAATTATAACGGCCCCATGCGTTGTATCGCCAACACTACACCCGGTGTTGTTTTATACCTTAACGGCCTGATGCATTCTTCTTCGACCACCCCAGGGCGCCGTCCACAAGTAAGCACCGGTGTGTTAAAGCCTGATTAGCGCACCGAGGAAAAAAACATTCGTAATAACCTCTGGCCACCCATTTTTTTTTAGTTATGCTGAATTTCTGTTAAAAGCTCTGTGAAAACCTCCGTAACCATAAACGGATGTGGTAGCATATGTTTTTTTGACAATTTTGGCCAATTTTATAACACTAAAAACCTCCTTTATAACTTCCGCTATAGGGTCTTTTCCTTGTAGTTCTTATTTCAAGGATTGTCTCTGTCTTATCAGTGATTTCTATTTCTTCCAACTCTTGCTTGTTTTTACTGTTGAGAAACTTGATCAATTCTATGGCTTGCTCAGGTTTGCCGCCTAGCTCATCTTTTGTTTTCTGAATCTATGCTTGTGTTGCCTTCATTAAATCCCTCTACTCAATATTACCTGGATTGATGGCCAAACATCATAGATGGCTTCAATGATTTTACTCCATAACTGATTCTTTACATAAGAAATTGGCTATTTCAAGGTCAAATATTTTTGTAGATTCTTCAATTCCACATTTAACCTGTTAGCCCTTTGTTCATGAGTTTTGGCATTGATTTGGGCTAGTTTCTTTCAACTTCCAGATTTTCAATCACTTTCTTCAATATGTTAATCTCATTTGTTTGAAGTGACATTTCCTCCATGGCTTTTACTAGTTTACTAGCCTCATCTAAATGTTGAACTGTTGTAGTAGATGATTATGTGGTTGAAGTTGTGGATTATGTCCCTAGCACTGCAATAGCCAGTGGTACTTTTGGTCTCACTCTTCTTCCATAGTTGAAGGCACAACATTAGGGATTGTGCAATGGAGGCAGGCTGTCAGGAGGCAGTAAATCGGTGCATGTATTAGCCAATTTCTATATGACAGTGTGAGACTATTGTATATTGTATTGAGAGCTCTTGGATTAGAGTTTTTTATGAGATTGTTTCATGATCCATGATATATACATAATATATTATAGTGGGGTTTTTAGCTTTATGCTTTCCCTGTAAAAACATATGTGTTATGTGTGATTGATCTTTCTTCATGTGTTTTCAATTGGCGATTAAATTTCCAAAAAGAATTTAAGTAGAAGGATTATATATTTAACAGTGGCATATAATTGTTAGATCAGGAGAATCCAGGCAATACATAATTGTATTAAAATTTATACATGGTATTAGAGCAAAGAAGATTGCAATTTTGAAGCAGTAGCTAAGTTTGTTGGTGGAAACAATTCGAATTTGCTGCAAGAATTTCTTGGTGTGACAGTTGAGTAAACATCGAAATGGCTTTCAATGGTTTGCGGCTAGAGTATGCACTCAAGGTAATTTCGAACTACATTGCAAGGAAGGATGGGATGGAGGTGGTGCTTGAAGATAATGGCTTGAAGGAATTCATTGACAGTGATGTTCCTAAGCCCACTTCAACAAATGTTGCATTACTTGACGCCTAGAAAAAGAAAGTAGTGAAGATGAGAAGGATTTTGTTGGAAGGTGTGCGAGACCATATTGTCTCAAGCCTTCATGGGAAATCCACTCCATTTGCGATGTGGAAAGCTTTGATAGATTTTTTCCAAAGCAGTAGCGACCATAGGAAATTGGCGTTGAAGGATAAACTCAGAAAGATCAAAATGGAGAAAGGCGACAATATTCATAAGTATCTCACAAATTTTGTCCAATGTCGGGATGAACTAGGGAGTGTGGGAATCACGGTTGCTAATGATGATTTGGTGAGCTTGGCTCTCTTGAGACTTCCTAAGAGTTGGCACATTTATCAAGACTCTGTCAACGGATGGGAAAAACTGCCGGATTGGGAACAACTGTGGTCAGATCTAGTGCAGGAGGAGTTCAGGCGGAACACCAGAGATGGCTCTTCATCAAAGCATGATGATGAAGAGGATTTTGCTTTGGCTGCCAAGGCGAGGAAAGGTAAGGGGAATAAATTCCACTCAAAATCAGAGGCTAAAGGAAAGAAGCTAGATTTGTCTAAGGTGAAGTGTTTTCACTGTCACGAACATGGGCATCTCGCCACTATCTGCCCACAAAAAAAGAAGAACAAGAAGGTTGTTGGAGTTGCAGCTAGTGAGGCCCTTGCCTCGAAATTTTAACTTGATTTCTCTTTGATCGCACGTTTGGTATCAAGCGCAATCGGATCGGTGTGGTATCTTGATAGTGGTGCTTCCTTCCACATGACGGGAGATAAGGTGTTTTTCAGTGACTTGGAGGAGAAAGATCTCCATATGAATATAGAGATGGGCGATGATGGACGATACAATGTGACCAGCATTGGTACCATTACCTTTGAGAGGGATTTAGGTAAATAATTAATGTTTAAAGATGTTATGCATGTTCCAGGTCTAAAGAAAAACTTGGTCTCAATCGTGATGTTGGAGGACAGAGGTTATGACGTTGTTTTAAGCAATGGAAAAGCTTTCCTGCGACATAAAAAAATTGTTCAAACCAAGAGGATAGGGATTCGAGTTAATAATCTCTACAAGATGGAGGTAGATGGTTGTACTGCAATGTTGGAAAAAGAAAAAGAAGTGGTGAGCTGGGATGAGGGCGAATTCTGGCACAGGCGATTGGGCCATCTTCACCATAGCGTCCTGAAAATTTTGCAGTAGATTTATACTAGACTTCCCAAGGGTACACTTGCGCAGTTAGATCAGTGCAAGGGATGTACTATGGGAAAGTTTGTAAATACCACCTTTCATGAAAAGGAGAACCATGCTTTGGTGATCCTGGAGAGAGTTCACACAGACGTGTGTGGACCATTCTCAATTACTTCAACAGAAAAACACAGGTATTATGTTATTTTGTTGATGAATTTTCTCGTATATTCTAGATCTTCTTCATGCAGAAGAAGGATCAAACATTCTCAAAGTTCTGTGAGTTTAAAGCATTGGTGGAGAAAGATTCGGGGAAGCAAGTGAAGGCTTTGCGGAGCGATAATGGTGGAGAATACATCTCAAATGAATTCAAATACTTCTATAGCAAAGAAGGAATTCGAAGAGAACTCATATCGCCTCATAACCCACAGCAAAATGGGGTCGTGGAGAGGAATAATAGAACGATCGTGGGTGCTGCACGAGTGATGTTGCATGATCAGGGCCTACCAATGCACTTGTGGGCGGAAGCATGCAACACTGCGGGTTATGTGCAAAATCGTTGTCCTCATAGAGTACTTGGCATGAGTACACCTGAAGAAGATTTTATTGGTAAGAAACTGGATGTTTCTCACTTTAAGATTTTTGGCTCATCTGTTTATGTGCATGTGACCAAGAATGCCAGGAAGAAGTTGGAGTCGACTGATGAAGTTGGGATATTTGTGTGGTACACAGAAACACACCATAATTATCGTGTGTATTTTCCAAACATTCGAATGACTGTGGTGTGACGGGATATAAAATTCAATGAGGAGAAATCCATGAAGTTGTCGCTTGAGAGGGAGCTAGACTTACATGCAGAGGAGGAACTTTTGGTTCCCAAAGATGAGTCTCTAGATGTGGATCACCCACAGGAGGAGGTTCATGGCGTGGAGGAGTCCACTCATGCATAGCCAAACATCAGAACTGGCAGAAGGCATACCACAGAAGCTGAGAGGCTAAAGCTTGATGCGGCACAGAATGTAGAAGTCCCTACTTCACAGCGCAGACAGAGACAGTCTCTTGACCGATTCACTAGATACATGGGTCTCATGAGAAAATGTATTGTGATTGATCCATATTCCTTTCAGGAAGAAATGCAAGAACCCACATGGGTAAATGCAATGGTGGAGGAGTATGACTCCATTTTCAGAAACAGTTCTTGGGAAATTGTTCCAAGGCTAGTTGATAAATCATTGGTAGGTTCAAGACTGATATACAAGGTAAAGAAAGCTATTGATGGGAGTGTTGAGAAATACAAGGCCAGATTGGTTGCTCGAGGCTTCTCACAAATTGAGGGGATTGATTATGAAGAAAAATTTGCACCTGTCGCACGGTATTCTTCCATCAGGACCATCCTTGCTCTCTCAGCGCAGATGGGTTGGTACATTCATCAGATGGATGTGAAGATTGTGTTCCCTAATGGGATCATTGAGGAAGAAGTGTACATTGAACAGCCTGAAGGATTTGAGATCTTCAGCAGCAATTCACATGTGTGCAGACTCAAAAGAGCATTGCATGGGTTGAAGCTAGCACCCCATGCTTGGTACACTCGGATCAATAGTTATTTCACCGAACTTGGCTTCACCAAGAGTGAGGTGGATGCAAACCTATACCAAATTGTGTTGGAGGGTAAGCTTTTAATCATTGTTCTTTATGTTGATGATTTAATATTTACTGGTGATGAGCAACTGATACACTCATGCAAGGAGGACCTTGCAAAGGAGTTTGAGATGAAGGATATGGGTCTCCTTCACTATTTCCTTAGATTGGAAATATGGCAACGAGATGGTGAAACTTTTGTGTGTCAAGGCAAGTATTCAAGGGAGATACTCGGTAAGTTTCACAGGAGGGTTGCAAACCCATGGATACTCCTCTTCTAGGAAACTAGAGGAAAGAGGACGCTACATCTGGAGAGGTAGTGGATGCTACTGTCTATCAACAGTTAGTGGGTTCGCTAATTTATTTAGTAAATACAATACTGGACATATGCTATGCGGTGAACCAGCTTATTCAAGCGATGGTTAAGCCTACCAAGCTCTTTTGGAAGGCAGGCAAGCATGTCCTAAGAATATCAAGGGCACATCTATGTATGGCTTATGGTATAGACAGATAGATGAGGTGAAGTTGCATGGCTTCACGGATGCAGATTGGGTAGGAATCCCAACAGACAGAAAGAACACATCAAGAGGGGTCTTCAGTATCAGATCTATAGTTGTTTCTTGGTACAGCAGGAAACAGATATCCGTGGCACTCAGTTCAGCGGAAGCGGAATACATGGCAGAAATTCAAGATGCATGTGAGGCTATCTGGATGAGGAAGATCCTGGACGGTTTATTTGGTTCTCATTTAGATCCTACAGTGATTCATTGTCATAATTAGAGTTGCATTAAAATCTCGATTAATCCTGTGTTTCATGATATATCTAAGCATATAGATATCTGGTATCATCATATCAGATATTGTGTGCAGCGGAAGATCATGTTGCTTCAGTACATTCCTATGGAATATTAGGATGCAGATATTCTGACGAAGGCGCTCACCAAGAGAAAATTCGAATACCATAGAGACAGGATCGAGGTGAAGGATAATCCCTTTATTTTTTAGAGGGAGTGTTGAGATTCAACAAGATGATGATCCTAGTGAAAATTAAGCACCTACACTAGGTGGGGCCCGTAGGCTATTTTTAGGTGTATGTCTATTTTTATAATGTTGAGAAAAGTCTATTTAGAGCAAGAGTGTATTTATAGATGGTTGAGAAAATTATATTTATAGATGAGTTTCCATTTTTATATGCATGGGAGAAGTCTATTTATATATCGCATGTCTAAAAATAGAATGCATGTCGATTATTATTATCTCTTAATAATAATTAGACAATAAATAATAATCTATTCTCTTGAAGCACTTGATTTTAGTTAACTGATGTGGAAAACCAGTTGACTGAAGGAATTACGAGTTCTAAGGTTGGTTGGTGGGACATTCAAGTGGAATTCGTTGTAACTGAGTGATACAAAGTTGTAACAAAGTTGGATGTGTAGTTATGTGAGTTGTAAAGTAGTTTAACTCAGTTAAGTGAGTTAAACTTAGTTGTGCTAGTTGTAACTAGTTGTAACTAAAGATACACTAGTGAGAGATCAATAAATTAAATATTAAATTAATTCACATGGAGTGATCTCATGTACAACTGAAGATTTACTATTGTTAACTACATGCATGTCAGAGCCAGTGGAGAGATAGGTGAAAGGGACAGTTTGACTATCAGTTGTGACATTAGTGGGTGCACACTTGCAACCAAACACACATTGGAGATGCCAATGAGGATTGCGCAGTCAAGGCAAGGCAGGATCGAATTCATTCAGGTATTGTGATCAGCAGGGATTGCGCAGTGGAGGCAAGCTATCAGGGAGCAGTAAATCGGTGCATGTATTAGCCAATTTCTATATGATAGTGTGAGACGATTGAATATTTTACATAGAGCTCTTGGATTAGAGTTTTGTATGAGATTGTTTCATGATCCATGATATATACATAATATATGATATTGGGGTTTTTAGCTTGTTGCTTTCTCGGTAAAAACATCTGTGTTATGTGTGATTGATTTTTCTTCATGTGTTTGCAATTGGCGATTAAATTTCTGCAAATAATTTAAGTAGAAGGATTATGTATTTAATAGTGGCATATAATTATTAGATGAGGAGAATCCAGGAAATACATAATTGTATTAAAATTTCTATAGTGGAGAAGGAAATTGATCTTTGAGAAGGGACCCATAAGCTCCTTTGATTGTGTATGTGGATCCAGAGGGATCCCATCGAAAACTATCATGGCTGCCATTTGTCAATGGAGCTGTACCATGGAGCATTGTCTTCTGATTTTCCAGATCTGCCTCAAGGTGAGGGGGAATGGCAAGGAATACCCATTCACACCAAGCATTGGAATGATAATCCCATTTGGAGATCTGATCCATGAATTTTGTACCTTGACTCCGAAGATAGTTTTGAATACGATGGATGCTCGGCCTGTCAGTGAGAGGAGACTATCCCATAATTTTGTCTTCCCAGATGTTTATATTGTTGCCTCCTTGTGGGACTTTAGAAATGTATCTATTGATAAAAGGTATGACTTTTTTGCATAAGGCCCAGATTCTGGAGCAGGGCCTATTTGGGAGAGCCTAATCAAGAATATTTTTCCTATCAATGATAAGATATTTAGTTTCCATAACTTACTTCCACCAAGAGTGTTGTCCAATTATAAGGCACCACACTATTTTCCCCCCAAATTCATTGTTCAAGAGCTTTGGAATGCGTATTCCAAGTCCCCCATTTTCGTAATTTTGAGTGACCTACCTCCATTTTACTAGGCTATATTTCTTCTTCTCATTCTTTCCCCCTTTCCATAAAAAATTGTCTCAATACTGCTTCAATTCTTTGCTGAATGTTGGAGGGAGCATGAAGCAAGGAAAATTGATACAAGGACAAGGCAGTGAGGACAGATTTTAGCACGATTTTGCGCCCAGCCAGATTAAGCCAAGAGGATCCCCACTGTTGCACTCCCTTTTTCATTTTGTCAATTGTGATGTTTCAGACCTCGGCCTTCATTTGTCCAACACTAACAGGCATCCCAAGGTAGTTAAAATGGTTCCAATTCAACTTGTAAGGGACTCCGAATATTTGTGCAATACTGTGAATGGTATTGTTTGAAGCATTCCACCCATAGATGCAGCTTTTGTGGTTTTTAATCTACCCTCCTGAATAAAGAATAAATTTGTCAATGATAGTTTTAAATATCTGGGCAATAATGCTGGTGGCTCCACCCATCAAGAGGGTGTCATTAGCAAATTGGGAATGATTCATGTTCTTAGCTCCATTGTTGAACTTGATACCAATGATGAGGCCCACTCTGTGCTTGTGATCCAAGGCTCTACTAAAGGACTTTGCCATGAGGATGAAAATAAAAGGAGAAAGAGGGCAGCCTTGTCTGAGGCCACGAGAAGATTGGAAGAATTTCCCAGGTCTGCCATTGACTAAAGGAGTGATCCAAGGGTTGGAGATGCAGGCATTGACAAGGGATATAAATTCATATTCAAATCCCATTTTTTGAAGGACATAGAAGAGAAATCAATGTCTCACTCTGTCAAAAGAATTAGCAAGATCAAGTTTCAATATGAATCCTTTTTCAGATCTCATCATACTCAAGTGGATGGCTTCTTGAACCAAGAGTGTAGAATCAGAAATTTGTCTTTGGGAAATGAATCCCCCTTGATTTTCAGAAATGAGGTTAGGGAGATGGGGTTTAAGGCGGGTAGCAAGGATTTTAGTTATGATTTTGTACGAAGAATTGCAAAGGGAGATAGGTCTAAATCTGGAGAAATAAGAGGGACGATTCTCTTTGGGTATAAGAACAAGGAATGCAGAGTTTGTGTAGCCACTGATCTTCTTCTTTCTTTGTACCCACAGAATCATTTTGATAAGATCCTTTTTGATGACTTCCCAAAAAGTCTGATAAAAGCTTATGGAAAATCCATTCGGGCCCGGAGACTTATCTGGGTGTAATGTCCAAATAGCATTGAGAATTTTAGCCTTCTCTATATATTTGGTGAGGGAACTATTAATCTCATCTATGATCAGATTGGGAAAGTAATTTAAGAGATTTGTGTAGTCCTTCGGCACAGCTGTTTCAGTAAGCATATTTTTAAAGTGGTTGTTAGCAGCAGCCTTGATACCTTCCTTATCTATGTGTACCTTTCCTTCATCTTCAATTTTGGCTAAGATATTGTTTCTTGCTTTTCTAGCTGTGGCTTTTTATGGAAGAAATAGGTGTTTTTATCACCGGCTTGCAACCACAGTTTTCTTGATTTAAGCCTCCATTTTTCTTCTTCTTTCCTATTTTCTTTATACAAGTCCCAGTAAAGATGTTTTTCATGCTCATGCTTTTCTTGATTCACTTCATGAGTGTCTATGTCAATATGTACTGCTTCTAGCTTATTTTTTATTTAATTTATACTTTATCCGGTTCCCAATAGTGAAGCTTTGCCCAGTCTTTAAGTGCCATACGCACTCTCTTCAGCTTTGATTCCAAAATATGCATTGGGGAGCCCTCCATATGGTGTTTCCAAGAATAAATTACGATCTGTCTGGATTCAAGGAAGTCACACCAAAGTGGATTGAATCTGAATGGGAGGGGTCCAAGGGAGGTCTAATCTCCTAAGGAGAGGGTAACGGGGTAATGGTCAGAGGCAGAGTATGGGAGGATAATAGAGGAGGCAACAGAGTAATGAGATATTAGAGGGATAGCCACTATAAAATGGTCAAGACTTTCCATAATGTTTCCAACACTGATTCTTCGATTGCTCCAAGTGAATTTTCAGTTTTTGGGGATGATATCAACTAGATCATGGGTTTGGATGATAGGATCTCTAGAGGGTTCTGAATAAAAGTTGCCTCCTCATTTTTCATTGGCATGCAATATCAAGTTGAGGTCCCCTCCAATGATGGTGTTTTTATCATCCTCATTGTCTATGTCTATTTTCGTGGTGTTCCAACAGATTTCTTTGTCCTTGTAATGATTTGGCCCATATATATTGTGCACAGTTACAACAGTGTTCTCTTGGGTGTTCTGCAAATTTACTTTGATCCAATCCTGGGTATTGACAACTGTCATTAGCTTCCAAGCATTCTGATTCCAAATGGTAGCTATTCCTCCAGAGGCACTCATAGATTCTACCATAGTTCCCTTGTAGTTCTTCATTTTATTTATGGTGTTCTCCATATCTCTTTCTCCTTGCTTAGTTTCTTGAAGTAGAATTATGTCAGGATTTTCATGATTAAGAAGGTCTCTTAGAACTGAGTTTTTAGAGGGGTGCCCTAGTCCCCTACAATTCCAAGAGAGGGCTTTCATCATTTCAGGAATGCAGGTTGAGGACATGCCTTCCCTCCTAATTAATGTTGGCTTGATTCTTTGTTAATATGCCCTCCGATGAAATTTTCTATTAGGTGTTGGATTCCAAGGGCGATGTCCTTCTAAGCTGCTTCATAATGATGATGCTTGGATTATTTTCTTCTGGGGCCAGTTTTTTTAAGGGTTTCCAGAGTTACCCTCTGCTCTTTGGCAGCGTTCCTGGTAAAAATTCGGGCTGAAGAGGGTTCAGAAGAGGAGGGGGGGCAAGACTTAGATGGGGAGGTTTGGGGAAAGGTGCCATGAAGAGGAGAGGGAATGGAGGGCTGCAGAGGGTCCTATTCTGAAGGAGCAAGGGAGGAGAAGGGGTTGAGGGAGGTTAGGGAGGGATTAGAAGAAGGGATAAGGGGGGGGACAGAGGTTTGCTGGGGGAGGGCAGATTGAGAAGGTTGGGCAGATTGGGAGGGATGAGCAGATGGAACACCGGGATTTTTAAGATTTGAAGCAATATTATTATTTTTTATGGTTTCCTATTGAGATTCTGGATCTGAGTTTTCAACCTCAATAACTTTAGTGCATCTATTAGCGAAATGACCGTATTCATGGCATTCCTTGCATTTAAACGAAAATTTTTTGTAGTCTAGATGTTGTATGTGAGTCCAGTTATCGACCTTTAGTTTGATCGCTTCAGGAATACCTTTCCCCAGATCCTGGCACAGGCTTGCATGTTGTCCTTTGGCTCGCTTCTATCAATTAATTTTCCTACTGTGTTCCCTATTGCTCAGACTAAATCATCACCCTAGCAATGCAAGGGAAGGTGAGGGAGGCGGCCCCAGATAGGGACAGCATTGGGCACATCAAGTTCGGGATCAAAGTCTAGAGTCCATTTAGTATGGCCTATTCCTGAATATCAAATCCTTGTCTTCTTTTGTCTCAAAATGAAATGTAAAATAGCCTCTGCCACAAAATCTGATTGAAATTTCCTCGTTGATCTTGTCCGACCAGTTGCGTTCGACCCATTTTTTCACCGTTTTCGAAAAAGGCCATATTCCTGTAAATTTTCCGATGAGGCCTTTCTCGGTGAGGGAGAGTGCAGCCATTCTAGGGATCGCAGGGGGAAGAGAGATTTCTTATATTCCCTCCAATTTTTTGATGAATTTAGAGATTGTTGGCCTTTCTCTTGGCTGATTTAGTGAACTGATTAGCGCCGAAAAATCCTGGGCGTGGTCAGGCGGAGAGGCCACCTCCGGGGTGTCCACCGAAGGGGTCATGCAGCCAGGCGCGAGCTGTAGCAGAAGAGGAAGAGCGTGCCTACTCCTAGTTCAAGGCCGCAGCGCTCCTACAGATCGTGGCAGCAGAAGATAAGATAAGAGTAGACACCCTTACATGTGCAAGGAGTACAGTTTTGTTTTTATAGCCAATTCATACCTATCAATAAATTATATGAACCTAAAGGAAGGATGTTTAATTTTACTTCAGTTGGACAGCCATTTAAATTTACAAGACATTGTTTTACATGGTTGATTACTTTCCTTTTGTACTAGTTTCTAGTTGTACTAATCATGGATTCTTAAATTTTTCAGCTTTTAAATTACACTTTTCCACTATATGTGGACTAATATAGATAAGACTAGTCACTAGTTCAATTAGTATAGACACGGGATGGTTTTGTATGTTACCTTCAATCTCGATCATGGTATATTGGTGCTCCACTTGTCTATGTTCTAATGTTGCACTTATCTATGGGATTTTTCTTGCAAAATCATTTACTGTTGTTGCTTCATGCACAACTTGTATATTTTCAATAGATATTGGTTTGTGTGGTCAGTCTCTCAACAAGTGAGGTTCTCCACATACCCAACACTTCAAAGGTTCTCTTTCTTAACCCCACATATCCTTTTATTATTCATCTCCATTGGTTTTGACCTAGTTTGAGATTAAGTAGGTTGGGGTGGATTACCTCTGCTGAAATTTTTCCATTGGTGATCCCTTCCAAAATTCTTCAGATACGCAGGTTTTTGTCTCTTCATCCTACTTGCAAATTTACAGTGTATACTTGTTTTTCCAGAATTTTGAGCCTTCTCCTCTATTTTAAATTTTTGATAGCACATTCGCGCCTTTCTCACCACTTCCTCCATTGTTTTAGGATTTTTGAACTCAACCCTTTCTCTATAAGAGACTGGAAAGTTGTTTCAAAATATTTGTACTTTTGCCTTCTCTTCCTTAATGTAGGGGACATAATGTAATAGATTGGTGAATTTGGAAAAAAATTCATCCATAGTTAGTTTTCCCAACCTTAAATCATGGAACTCTTTTTCCTGATCAATGTAGTACCGTTCATTTAAATATTTAGACTTAAATTATTTTTGGAATTCCTCCCATGAAATTGTCTTCTCCTCCAGACTATGCACTATTTTCACTCCCTCCCACCGAAGAGCATCTTTCCCCTAAAAATGATAAATGGTTAGTCTGGCCTTCATATTAGTATCATACTTATAGACTTGGAAATATTTTGTCATACTGAGAAATCGTGCTTCTGCAACCTCCTCCTTTTTGCCATCAAATGTAGGAGGCTTTATTTTCTTAAATTTCCCCTCTAACTACATTATATTTTTCTTTTTATATTTTTGTGCCTTTGGATAGGTTTTATCATATTCATTCCCACTTTCAGACTTTTTTGTTTCTGACTCAGTATTATTCCTCTTCAGGGGGTCTACCTTATCTCCATCCCCCTTTGCCTCCATAGGTTTATGACTTTACTTTTTAGTCAAGTATCTTATCAAATTTTCTTGTTCCTCACTGGCCTTCAACAACTCTTCATGATTGGTTCTGATATTGTCCAATTCTTGTTGTGAACTTCTTACAACATCTAAAAATTGATTTGCTGGAAGAGTATACTATTCTCTAAAAATAAATCCCCTCTCCTTGGAGATGGATTTGAAGCTTATTCCATCTTTTCTTGTGATGTTGACTTGCTTCTATTCCTTATTGCCAACAATAACACTCGTTAGCTTAAATTTTAACATAAAATAATATATAAGATCTTATACATGTTATTCTCCTACGATGGTTTCTCGTAGGCCTATTCTTGAACCCACAACTCTGATACCATATGTCACATGTCTAACTTTCACACCTAAAATAAAAATCATGTTATATTTAGTTAACTAATAGTATTTCTCATGGTACTTTTTTTCTTGAACACGCATATGTCTTCAATAATGAAATATGGGAGTTTACCACTTTGTCTTTACTAAGTATCCCTTTGGTATAAAATTGTGTTTCCTTTGCATCCATGCTTTATCCTTGCTTATCATTTTCTTTTCCATTATAATAAGTTGATGTGTATACATATATCGTTTTATGTTAATCAACATGTCTATTATTTATTAGTAGGCCTTAGAACTGGAACAAACAATTATGCAGAGCTCCTCTCACTGAAATTATTATTATGCTGGGTTCGGGAACTTGGTTTAGCTTCAGTCCAAGTTTTTGGAGATTCTTTAAATGTTATTAATTAGTTTAATGCAGTACATAGATTTCAAAATCATACTTTGATCGCACTCATCGAAGTTATTTTATCTATAAAATAGGATTTTTGACTTCATCTCTATTTGTCACATATACAGGGAACAGAACACTGAGGCGGATCTCTTATCTAAATAGGGTTTTCAATAGGTTTTCTGCAAATGAAATATTTGAGAGACCATATACAGGAGGACTCGGGTTTTGTATCATCCTCCTTTCATCATCTGACAATTTTTTTGACACTATACAAGCAGTGGTTTCTCCATATTTCTTTGATGCAGTCTTATCATCTTTATATGTTTCTTGTTTTTTTCCATGTTTTCATTATGATACAGGTTATCTACATGTCCAAAGTTTGTATTTATCAATTTTTGTGATACATTGATTTATAGACTTCCTTGAACTTGAATATATGTGGATTATTTTCTCTTGTTTCTGGAGAGGCTCAGGATGATACTTTATTTTTGGATGTTCGCAACACCATATGGTTTTCTCATATACTATTTTGTTTTTCTCTGTCTTCTGAAGACACATCGAAATAGAAATTATTTTTGCATATATAGATGTAACTTTTTATTGTCTTAATAAAATTTGATTTTTTCTTTGGGAAAAAAAATGTCTCTTATTAAGCTTGATAATACATATTGCATATGTGAACAACGCTTTACCTTGTCCTCGATGAATATCATAGAACATTATTGGTCTAGCCCTCATAAGCCTTCGCATTTATACTCCTTTTGATTTTCCCTTACTCGTTTATTACCTTGGCTCTTAAATTATGGCACGTATGTGGGATAGTGGGCTTGCTTATGGTTTATTGTGGGCACATGGCTACACTTGGTGCTTTCATAATGGCCAAGAGGCTCCTACCCATGTGAATACAATGTGATGTTATACTTAATCCTCTTAAGCATGGAGATCAAATTGGGTTCATCCAAGGTTTGAGATTGGATGGGGACAAACCCTAACCATATACCTTAGTCTCCCTTTGTTCATTCAACCCTATTTTTCTTGTTACATTCTATAGAGTGTCTCCTTGGGTTTAGAGGATATCTCTACATGTGTTTCATCTTTCAACGGCCATTTGGCCTTGTCTACACCTGTAGCTTTTCTATCATGGTGCTTGTTGTCTCCAATATGAAAAGGAAAATACCGCGCAAGTATTGGGTATTTTCTTCTATACATATATGGTATTTCCTGTCCTTTTTTAGTTTCTTGACTGCCACTAGGCTTAACTTCCTAGGGATCCCTTGGATGTCCTGATGTGGTCCCGATTTGGTTACCAATTTCATGGTGGAATATATAAGGTATTTCAACCCCCTGGTGCAATGTGGTTTCAATTCTGAGTTTGGTATTTCCACTTACTACTCTAAGGTATATTTGTTTTTTTAATTATTGTGGCCCAACCAGTAATTTCATTACCAGGGTGATACTAACAGTTTATCAACCCAAAATGTGGACCTTACCTCTCTTAACTTGATAATATATTTCTATAAATGGCTAACTTCCCATGACCTACTGCAAAACATAGGTAATTTCATGGGTTAATCTTACCCTCTTCGCCCAACCGCTCAATTTCTCCAAAGCATAAGAGGGGGCTTGGTATAGTTAGTATTTTATTTTATTTTTAAGCTACGGTTTCTGTATACACATACACTCCATATAACGGTTTAGGTTTTTAATGAATCAACCCACATATGGCTACAACCATTTTAATATATGAGTTTTATTTTATTCTTCCTTGCCATATGGGTTTTAAAATAGCGCTTGGGGTTTTTTGAGTACTCTCTGCGTAGATGTTGTAGTTGGAATTTTTGGGTTTTTTAAGATTCTTATTTTTCCTGTAATGACTATAATGAAGGTCTTATTCTATATTACACACACGATTTGAGTGTCGGTGATTTTGGCTTATGGAAGGTATATCCTACCTCTCTCCTCCTACTCGCACCCTATAATTTTTTTTCCTACCATTGGGGATTTCTAACCCAATCAATGTTTGTATTTATAGGTACGTTTGTTGGTCCAAATGGGTGAATTTATTCTGGAGATTCGCATTGTTTCCAAGATTTTGACTATCGCTCGTTGTGCCACAGGTCGGTTCCTACCAATATTCATCCCCTGGATTCCTAAGTTAAGTCTCATCGAACATTATAAGTGTGGTTTCCAACCTAAATCAAAATTTATTCACAATTTGATTAACTACCCTATGAGGGATGTATTTTCAAATTTTGGTGTTAGTGTGTTCTCCACCATTATTATTTGGATGGCCTGGGGCCTCCTAATTTTTCATGGAATAGTGTTGACTAGTTAGGAAGATTATATAAATAAAAATGTATTTAATGGCATGGTTACTGTGCTCTATGTGTGATTCATGTGTATCTAGTTCTCACATGTAACACTTTGCATCATGAGGGTTATGTCCTCAACTCCTCTTGTTTTCATAGGAACATGAATGAAGTTAGTTTGGAAGAATTGTAATTATGATAATCCATTTTATTTTTTGTTTCACCATATTTGGGAATTCAATCCATATTTTACCTTTCGATTAGAAGTATTTCTGGGTTTTATTTTTGGTGTTGTCTAATGATACTTCCTATTGTATTTCCATTCATTTATGCATATATGTGTTCCAGAGTTCGGGAAATATTTGTATAATATTGTTATATAGGTTTCTGCTATGACCTAATATGTAATATGTTAATTATAGTGCTCCTCTTTAGATATTTAGTCTTCTCCTATTTGTACTCATATTTTTTTCTTATTCCAAACTGTTATACTAACTTTATGTTTGTATAAAACTAAGAACAAGCTATATCCCTTTATTTCTCTATTCGGAACTTAACTCATATATAAAATATACAAATTTAAATCTACCAAAGGGTTTTGATTTAGCTATTGGTATTCTCATCTCAGGTGGAATCCATTTTTTCCCTTCATTTGACTAAATATGCCTAACACATTTCTCTAATTAATTGCGAGGTCGATATTCTTTCTTTTATCATGGTTTCGTCTTGTCGAGATAGGCTTATACACATTGTTTAATTAGGTGAATACTTTGTACATGTTTTGACATCTTCGCACCAGATTGAGTCTTTTAAAGTAATATTTACCTGAGGATTATTGTAAATATTTATTAAATATATCATAGTTCCTTTTGTGACTGTCAAGAACAATAAACTTCCTTGACCATAGATTTACATTATCGCTCTTTATTAATTTCAGGGAGTCGTTATAATTTTCCCACTATGTAAAAGGACTATTACTATTTGAAATGGTATTCAGGAAAATTGGGATACCAACCGACGATAGCTAATCCCATTAACTTATTAAACTAATTAATATGAGACTTCATGTACAAAATTGTGTATATATACAGGGTTAGTACAAGGTTTCTCATCTGCAATTTGCCTCTTAATCTAACTTACCACTAAAAATGTTTCGTATTTACACAGAAGATAAACATACGCATATTGCAGATTGTTTTTCTATTAGAACTATGCATGTGCTATTATAATTTCCCTTTTTTATTTCTAAACTTGTGTGTTCATTAATGAATTGATGAGGTCTATTACATGCCCACAAAGTAGTCTTTTATATAGGTTCACACATATAGAGAAAAATTGGCACTTCATTGCTTCTTCCCAGTTCCTAAAGAATTATGTCATCGAACTTATATACTCGCATTCATGGATAAATTAATATATTATTAGGAAATTTTATAAACAAAATACATGCATGTATAAATAGATTTACATACAATTACCAGGAGCCTATTAGAGAATTATACACATATCTTGCATGCATAGTTGATTCACTTCTAATTATATGTAGTGTACATTTCCATCATAAATCTCTATTTACGTATCAGTTTTCATTTAGCAGTAACATTTAAATGTAACATAAATACATATCAGCTCTCATTCAACATTAATAAGAAAACATAAACAGAATTATACCGGTAATTATTGCTTGGAAAACAACCAAGAACCGAGCATGTTCCTCTTGACCATAAACTACCTCTGCCAGTTCCCCCCGAGCTAAGATATTCTTGTCGCAAGAATCAACAAATTATTTGATTCATAGGTGGTTTCCTTTTATAATTTTCTTCCCGGCTAAGTTTTAGAAACGTATTTCTTTAAGGTTTGTTAGACTTTTGCCTAGGATTTTTGTTTTAGTTTTTTTTCGAAATAAATTCTCTCTTTTTCTTTAAAGCATGCCTTTTTCTCCCACAATGCTTTATTTCACCCTACTTGGAATCTTTCTTCAACCAGGTGATTTAACACGGTCTTTCTCTCCCATTGTTTAAATCATTTTCTCTCTAATTATTTTCTCCTAGGGATTTTTAGGAGATTTTAGGGAAGGTCCATCATGTGGACTTGAACACCAACATCTTTTCCCAAGCTGGAAAGAAATGTTCTAAACTCTAGTGCTCTTTTCTGAGTTTTTTCCAAATAATTTATTCATTTTATCCACAATAATAAAATAATTACATCGTCACAAAAATCCAAACATGGCTTCTATAACCATTCAATCCAATAATTGTTCCATGTATAAAAATAGTCAATGTTTAAAAGCATAAATATAGGGGTGTTACATCTTATACCTTAGGGTGTTTTATCATTAACGATTTTTTCCTTGAGGAGGAAACAACCTTTGTTGGTTCTTCAACCAATCACCATGGAGGATTGAATTTTTTCCCTGGGAAATTTTTTGTCATTGTTGAAACACAATGTTTCTTCTTCCTATTTGTTGTTGATTTCTAGCTCCATTTCCTTGTCATTGATACTTCTTAACGTTATTATTCATCTTAATCTATTGTTGTTTTCCATTGCTTCCTTTGGCTGCATTGCTGGTAGATTCTTTATCTTTATTATCATGATTATCTACACTTTTATTTTATTCCTTCTTCTAGCATGGTTATTATATGAATCATAAACCTGTCTTGATTAGATGAAATATTTGACTACTAATAATATCATCCAATACCTTGGTATTCTTATCAAACTTCTAATATTGACATCGTTAATCATTAGCCTCATATAGATCATGTCTCAATGGGAAAATTCTAGCTTCTAGTCTCTCATGTTATTCTTCTCCTTCCCTAAGTTGGTTTTTCAATACTTAAATCATGTTTTTGATCACTTCTTGTTTAGTATTGAGATTAACAATTGTCTTCTAAGTTCATTATTCTCGTGTTTATATTCTTTCAGTTGCTCTCTTTGCTTTATATTTGCTTCTAATAGCTCCTTGACTTATTCTAAAATAACTATGAATTTCTTTCTATGACAGATCTTCTCATCTAGATCTTATTCTCCCCTACCAGAGGTATAATGGCATATCCACAACCAATATCTATTCCACCTTCTACTCCTTCATCGCTACAAGGGATGCATTCACTTTATTCTATAGACGAACACTCATAGGATCTTTTCTTATTATCCTCATGGAGTGTTCTTTCCTCTTATTCAGAGGAATCATCATGTGTTATTGACACGAACATATGTCTTTCTTCACAACTACTATATGTATGACTATTTCTATCCTCAGAGGAGGCTTTTGAACATCTAGATGATAAATGACCTATTTCTTTACATTTTCAACTAAAAAAACTTACTCGTAGATTAATCCACGTTGTCTTCTTCTTCATTTATGGAGTGATGAGAAAAAGTATGCACAATAAGCGAAAGGTCTTCGACCTTATGAGATTCTTTCATCTTCTTCTTCTTTCTTTTATTCTCTTTATCTCCAACAGTAAGACTTATTGTAAGAGAATACTTATTAAAATATGATTCACTACATGAATATCAAGGATCTACTATCTTCTCTAGTATCTCTTGACTCTCTCCTCCATCCATATATTGCAGCTTTTATAGAATTTCTTTGGAAGTCTCACAGTTTCTTAGCTTATCAAAATCCAATAGACCTTTCAAGGTAATCTTCTTGGCGTCTACATTATATATTTCATTCTTCATTCCACTCTTTACTATCATCCATGCATCTACACCAGAATCCTTTAAATAGACATTCATCTTTAGCTTCCATGGTAAATATTCTAATTTATTCAAGAATTCTACTCCATCTAGGGTAAGCCATGGTATCCTGTGATCTTCTTTCTGAAGTAGATTGTGTTGCAACTACTTTCTCTTCTCCATCCATAATCAGGAATAGATTATCTTCATTGGCATCTACAACATATGATACATTTATTGGGAATTCACAGCCTTTGATATGATTTATCTTCTTCTAAAATCGTTTGTTCTTATTCTTCCTTATATTGGCCATATTTTCTTGGATCTACCTTCCAATGTTAAGTTGTTCCTAAAGGAATTCACTCGGATACCCATTTTTTGAAATAATATAAATAATGAGACACGTGGTGAATCATTATTAAGGCCAATTTAAACAATTATCACCATATTTAAATTTCCATACATTCATGACATGTAACCAGCAACATGAATCAACGCATAAATCACACAACAACACCATAAACAGCATACACGTGAACATGAATATTTTAGGTGGAAATTGTTGTAACTTATTTTTACCCTAGAAATAAGTTCTACTTTTCCTTTTATGTTCAAATATATATATATATATAGAAAAAATAGAAAAAGGAAAAAATAAATTGAATAAAAGGGATAATAAATAAATAATAAATAAATAAAATCCTAAAATGCGATCCAACTTAAATGTCGCCTCGTAGTTTAATTATTTTTATTTTTAAATAAAAAAATGTTTGATTTGATTGCCTCTTGTCAGCATTTAAATAACGTGTGGCAATCAATGGAAGAGATTGTCCCCACCCGGATCAACGGCGGAGGATAAGTTCAGGACTCCCCCGCACTTTCGAAGGTTAACAAAGGGAGTGGGGGTCTGAAAATCTGATTCTTGAATACCGCTTGCTCATGCAGTTTGGGGCCCCCCCTATCAATACCACTAACCACCTACCCCCCACAAACCAATTTTCCTTCCCGTCTTCACTACCACTCCCGCTCATATGCTGCCACCTACCCTTCCGCTATTCGCTCCCGCCAAACGAATATATGACCATTAAATCATTAAATCTTTCCCGCCAACATCTATTTCTATTAATTAGACATTCTAAAATGGTTATAATCACCAAAATACATGTAAATATATTATTTAAAATAGTCTCATTACCCTGCATATTCCTTCTTCATCATTTCTCCTTTCAGCGGCACAGTTCTGCCCAGAATTTCAAAGTTGTGCATCCATGTTCCTACGTCAGTGATCATCAATAGCGTGGCAATTCGCCACCCTAACTGGTAATTTCTTGTTTAAAAAGTCTTCTCACAAAGGAAAATCAAAATAATTTGTAGAAATCCCTACCATATCCTCTGTCATTAACCTAGATGAGCTCCCTCTAGTCGATACTCAATATAAAATCTCAGAGACCAAGTGCGAGTTCGATCTATATGAATTCCAAAACTAGGAAAGACAGAAATTCCAAGATGTTAGTGATGAATTGAATATCTGAGAGTCCTTCTTGCCCAAATTTGTCTTTCTCCAAACTCATTCCTTCCCACAATTTTTCACATGGTTCCATCTCAGGTATCTTCCCAGTCAAAGGGTTGTAATTTCCCAAATCAATGAAGTTATATTCTTCATCACACTTGAATCCGTATTCCAATCACTACAAATTGATTTCCAAGTTCCTCTGCACCCCTTTTCTATTGTTTCCCTCATGGAGATCTATCATAAACTTACATTTCCCCAGTAGGATCGTATTTTTTATTCATTCCTACTTGAAAATTATGAATTTCCTAGAACCAATCTGCCCTTTTCCACTGCGATTTTTCAAGAAATGTCAAGGCAGGTTATTTCAATGGTCGCCTGTTTGTTAGGTTATCCTACCGATTAGTGGGAAGATGAAGTAATACTGGGATTTTTATCAGTTTTATCTGTGGGTGATAAGCCTTCATTAATTTTTAATTGCAGTTGTTTTCTTTCATATATTATTCATGATCAATTTATCGAGTTTTTTGTTGAAGGTTCATTCAAACATCAATAATTTCTTGTATATTTGCTTTTATTTCATCAAGCGGAAAGGTTTAAATTCCCATTGCAGAAGTTAGATGCAAAAGGAAAGCCTCAATATGTTATTCACTGGACTTCCTTAGTAAGGAAGAACATGGAAGAGTATTCCTTCAATGATTTTGTAAACATGTCTTTGCATATGTCCTTATGTCTTCTCAGCAGTGATGTAATACCAAGGATTTCACCATAAATCAAAATAACTCTGTAACTTACTGAGCAAGCTAAAGTTGGAGACTAGTACCTTTACCAGAATTATACAGAGATCAGAGTATATGGTTGTGAACTCCCTCCCTATAGATTACCATTGTTTGTGCCAATAAGGAAATTTTCCTTAGAATACATCAGGAAAATGATGAACACGGTGTTGAGAAATCTAGGGCATCATTAATTAAGAGATTTCTCTTCTTGATAATTACTTGTGATATACTATATGCTTATTTGGTTAGATATTTTCTTCAATAGGTTATTAGGGTGTTATTTTCATCAATTCAATTATCTAATACACAAGAAACAGTTTGTAGGCTTGTAAGTCAGGGCCAAAACATCTCACTCTTTGAGAGGAAAACCTAATCATAAATTCTTCTTATATATTTATGATTAAATATTACTGGGATTGTTAGCTTGTTGTAATAGATATTCTGAATCCATCCCATCCATTTTGATTTAGATCTTAAATAGACGAAAACCAATACCATGACAAAGACCCTTGGAACAAGTATCCTCCCAATAACCTTGGCACTAGCCTTTACATCTCTTCTCGGCTTCCTTCAGTCCTTCCTCTTTCTGCACTGCACCTTTAGCTACAATATAGAAACTCGATGTCTATACTTCAGCAACCCTAGATAGAGTGGTTCTCCTCGGCTTCCTTCGATCTTCTCCTCGGCTTCCTTCGATCTTCTCCTCGACTCCCTATATACCTCTTCTCGGCTTACTTTCTGGACCTTTTATGTGTCACCTTATACCCAAGACCGAACTGTCTTAATGTTGTAATAGGCCTCGGCCTTTCTGAGCTATGCGAGAGAGAGTCTGACCCAAGATCGAACCACAGTGACCCTTCTCCTTCGTTGATTTTCCTTCTCCTTTTCGCACTTCTTGTAGTCCTGCACTTCACACTTTATGACTGCAATCTTGACCGAGATCAATGCTTCCAAATGAGGCCGAGTAGGGTTAATTATATAGGTTGTTTTCTTATCCTTTAGGCCGACAAGATAATTAGAGGAGAGCCAACTTCATCATTGAGGATATTCATTAGACTTAGGCTGACTTGGAGAGGCCTAGTGACAAGGTCTTGGAGGACTACTTTACATAGGCAAGTGTGACCTTTTACAAAGTATAACATGACTCATTTGCATGACAATGACTCTATCATTTTATGAAAATATGAAAAAACTCCTAGAGACTCTTAATGAGTGTCTTGACTCAAAAATAAAATCCCTTGCTCATGAAACCCATGATGCAAGTAATATAATAAATTTATTTTATTTTTCTTCTTTGAGACTACTTACATAAAATCATGAATACGTGTCATTATGAATACCCAACCTAGTTACACTTTTCAACCCATGGATTATTTTCACTTTGTATCCATGAAGCAGAAAGCACAATTCCAGCTGAAGGCACAGATTGGCCCTTTCATTGTTAATACTAAAGCAGTAGTGAAGGATGTTGATAATATGTAAAGCAGATGAATTTAAAGTTGAGTTTTACTTGGTCCTATGATCCCTTGGGATTTATTTCATTGATGAGAGTTGAGCAAAAAACAACACCTTATCCACATACATCCAGGCCAAAGATAGAACAATATGAAAATAAAGAATAATAGCAGGAAAAAACATTATAGGAAGCCAAGGAACAGATTGTTAGTCAAAAAGCTTCAAAAAATCCAGTTTCCAAAGAAAAAGAAACCAAAAGATAAAGAGAAATTATATCTCCTACAAACTTGGAAACTCAAGCTACAGCTTTCAAATTCTTCAAAAGCATAAAGACATCAAGCACTAATGTAGATTCCTCAAAAGGAAATAATTCACAGGAGCAAGCTACAGTAGTGTTGTCAAGATTTCCTATTACTTACTATCCACAAATGGAATAAATTACAATAGATTCTCATGTTTCATTTGTCTCTCAAACTATAGCACAACAAAATATTTTTGCTAGATATAGAGAAATAAAAAGGAAGAATGAAGCATTAAAGGTCTCTACTTATTATGAATTTTGGAGACAGTCTTTGACTACCCAGCATAGGCTTTTTTCTGCACTTGATACTGAAAAGGGACAATTTCAATTGGCCTTCTTAAAACCAAAATTTCCAGTCCCTAAAGTGCAGAACATTATAAAACATCCATATTTGCTTTTGATACTAAGAAAAATCATGCAATTTATCAAATTTACCTTCATAAGAAAGCAGGTGAAATGATGTATTCTACATTGACAAGTTCATCCATGGCAGCCTCTGAATTGCAAGATTCCTTGAACAATATTCACACACAGTTAAAAATAGAGAGGATGTCATCCTTAGCTAAAGATACCAGAACCAAATCACTTGAATATTTCATGATCAAACTAGGATATGATCCTAGTGACATAAAACGGCAGAAGATATGGTAAAGAATAAAAATTCTAACATTCAAGAATTGAGGAAGTAGCTTAAACTTCTTAGTACAGAGCATCCACAAACCAAGGAAGTAGGTCAACTAGAAAAGGAAAAGGAAAAAATGTTCAAGTTGATAGTGGAACAAAATGTCCAAATTCAGAAGATGGAAACTGACATGGAAATACTCCTGAAAGAAAAGGAACAGCTAATAGCCACGTGTACATGTACAAGCAAATAGAGGCAGGAATTTCAACAGAAAGAATAGAGACAACCAGAGTAGATTCTTCTGAAAATTTAGTAAAGGCCCTGGGAGACTTATCTATAAGAAAAGAAAATGAAAGATTTTTATGAGCACTACAAAAAATGGAAGAAAACAAAATTAAAGCTGATAATGCATACTTATCAGAAGTACAAAATAATTGCAATCTTACTAAACAGATTGAAAAATATGAAGACCGATCATTAATAGTACAAACATTGGTAGGGGAAAATCAAATCATTCGGTTAAATATAAATGAAAACGTTACAGAGCTTTGGTCACCATTTGAAATAATATTTGAGCAAGAGCAATCACTACAAAGAGTCAAGACAACGATAGAGGAAACAAAGAATGAAATAGAGCATAGACCATCGGAAGCACACAAGATCATAAAGGTGTTGAATTCCAAAACTAAGGATGAGATCGAAAATTTGCAGATTCGAGACAGAACAGAGACGGTGATGGAAGTAAAGAAGATTATAACTAAGAAAAACCTTATGATGTAATTACAAAATAAGTGAAAATAATTAGAAGTGAAAATTAAAATACTCAACATAAAATTTAATATATTGCAGCAAAAAGGACTTCCATCTTTAAAAGATTCTAGTAGAAAATTGATCCCACTAGAAACTTATCAGAAGCAATTATACATCACAGCAATTCATAAATCCAAGTTTGCAAAAGTAAGAGGGATGATAAGTGGAAAATATTTTATGGAAGGTTTACAATCTGATTTATTCATCCAGCATGAAGTTCATCACTTATTTCTTAACAACCAACTTTTGAAAAATATACAGAGGTAGATGAAAGATATAGGAAAATGGTTAATTTTTCAATTCCAAGTGAAGATAGATGGGATAAGTTACTTGAGCTAATCGATTAAAAAGCAGTGGGAATCTAGTGACCAATCACACGAAAAAGAGGATAAGAAAGAAGAAAATCAGTTGAAAGTCAGCGATTATCAAACAGTTAAAATATGTGTTGACTATTTGAATGAGTTCCAGAACAACTATTTTCCAGTTTTAATTTTGTAAATCAGAAATAGTTTTAGATATTATATCATATTGTAATAATTTTTCATCTAGACTTAAGATATTTTTAGAATCTCGATCTATAAGTATTTGGTAGATTGAAGAGATTGGGATTGAACCCTTATGATGAACCAGTGATATGACTGTAATTTTCTAAGTATTTCTAAAGATAATAGAAGGATTTTGGACTCATTCTCAGCAGCTTGTGTATCTCTATGAGTTCTTCTGGTTATTCATTTATGTTTCTATTTTTATTTTCTCTGCACATGTTCAAGGTAACATAGAATTTTGGGTAGGATTAGATTGAATTTCAATCTCTCTAAAAGCCCCTACAAAGTTATAATTATTAAAAGAGATTAATTAACTGAAATTGTTTGTCTTAGTTAATTCCTCTAAATCTTTAAATTGTTTCCTTTTGTCTTCTATTGGATATGTATTATTTGGTTATAGAAAACTTATACACACATCTATAGTATATAAAAAATTAAATATTCAATATCAATGTTTAAGGAATTATATATCTTCTTAAATTATACTTTCCAAATAATTTTAAAGATTACTTCTATTAGGAATCAAAAATCAGCCCTTTCATTTTCTCAAAAATACTTAGGACTTACATCAATTTAAAGTTCAAAGCACTGGTCATCCAATTAAAATCAAAATCAAAACTTAACTTAGATGCTTTGGCATAGTTCCTCAACCTACAACTGTCTACAAAGGAACAACAAAATCCATAAAGGGTTAAAACCACTATCCTTCTTCTTCTTATTCTTCAATATTTGCTTTCATATGCTCACTAGAACCAACCAATAGGAATCCCTTACTCCCTTTGCAATGTTTTGTTTGCACCCACCAGCAGGAAGCACCAACTCCCCTAATTTGTAAGCACCTAATTTTAGGAGCACCAACCCCTAATTGTTTTGTTGGCACCAAACAGTAGGAAGCACCAACTCCCTTCTAATTTTTGCGAGCACCCACTATAAGGAAGAACCCACTCTCTCTTTGGTATACATCTCATAAATTTACAAGAAGCACCATCTCCTTGATTTTGCAAGCTCCCACTTGTAGGAGGCATGAATCCCCAAGCTATTCTTCAAACACCCACTTAAATGGAAGCACCAACTTCCCAATTTGTAGGCACCAACCTATTGAACCTATAGACCATTATTTCATACATTTTCAAACTACACCCATAGATTCTCTATTCATAAAAATCTTGCGTCTCTCCTCTACAGCTCTCACTTAGCTTGATTTCAACTCTTCAATTCAAAAATATTTGTTTGCCTCTATCTTTGTTCTGCAACTCTTCTGACATTGATATCTAAAAATTTCCTCTATCAATATTATGCACTTTGTTCTCCTTATATGCCAACACTAATGCTCTTTTTAGTATTATTATCACTTGCTAAACCTACTCCTCAACCTGCGCTACAACAGCTTTTAGCCCCCTTTTCTCTACCAACTCACACAACCTTTATCATTAGCATTCTCTCATATGCTTGGCCTACTCATGCACACTTCCAATGTAATGACTCTTAGCTCATACACAGACACTTGGCCTTCTCAAATCTTGGCTTTCTCGTCTCTTAGACAGTTGGTCTTCTCTGTCTCTTAATCTTCAATATACAAACCAACTCATTTTATAAACAAATATTAATCAACAATTGTAACAAATCAAGAGGTTGGGTTCATAACAATCCTTTGACTGGCTCTTTAACACCAATTTTTAATTGTGTCACGCCATGCTATTATTTATAGCTTATCCACCCGAGTTCCTATAAAGCCAATACACAATCACTTGAACCCATCACTTTCTCAGCGGGTTGTAATCGGTCAAATCTGATCCACCAATCTCGATTCCACCTTTTTCCACCCGTGCAACTGTTCCTTTGGTTTCCGTAAAAAAAAATTCACCAACTTTTATTTTATTTATGTGTTAATATAGAGTTGGAATACTAAGTTAAAATTTTAGAATGCCTAATTTTATCTATAGTTTTAACTCTACTTCTAACTTCAATGATATGCCAAATATGGTGTAATGCCCCAAAAATTGGCATATAGTGCCAAAAAATTGTCAAACAGTGGAGCCAAACCTATTGTGGGAAAAATCAAGACTATAGAGCGGTTATTGCAATACACTGTCCAAAGGCCCTATATTCCCAAAACCTCGTCTTTGTCACAATGACTTTACTCCTAGGCAATACTTATCCACCGTCACAATGACTTTAATCATGGGTAATACTTATACATAGGCTAGAAAACGCCTTGTGTATCAAGGGATAAAAGCCCAAAATCAAGAATATAGATCGGTTAAGTCCTCATCTCCCAATCACTATGCACCCAAAGATTTTATAATAGGAGCTTAAATGCCCGAACAATAATCGTGACCATAGAACAGTTCACACCCTTTTTATGGGCCCAAATAATTGTATATAGCCTAAAGGCCTGAAGGCTAAAATTACTTGTATAATAATATTGTTCATATGCCCTTTGTTTAACACATAAAACCATTAAAAACATGAACCTAGCACTATTTCCAAATCCTAGACGGAACGTTAGATTTCAAAATATTCTCGTTACTCGAGCATGGGCAGTGTTGCACTTTTCTTTCTACCTCTACAGCGTGACGTGAAACTTCATGTCTGTTAACGGAAAATTTTTTGTCTCGCACTTTGTCAACCTCGACCCTGTCACTCTAAAACCTTCGAGATATCCTTTAGCTATAGGGTGAGATTACCTCATCCCTGTGTCACCCCCCCCCCCCCCAAACACCACGTGTCACTCAAAGAGTGTTTCCACTTATCCCTTGAATTTGGCCCATTTAGCCACCTAAAAATTCCAAATATGCATGACATGTTTGCTCTACCTAGACTACCATATCATCTATTGACATCATGTTGATGTCATCATTCCATGTCATCTACTACCTATGCACCATATCACCTTATTCATCCAATAAGGTCATGTCATGTGTCCTTCACCTGTACTTGTGTCATGCCATACATATAGAAGAAGAGGGTCCAAGGACTTGTGTTTTTTGCCATAATCATTCATTAAATTGCAAAAGGGTCGAGTCGAGATTTTAATGTTAAATTCTTGTGTCGTGAATAAACTCGTCTCTCGGTCTATTATCATGTGCCACACTCCAATATTCCACGCCTTGATCTTTCCCGAGGCGAGACTTAAATATTGATAGCAACTACTAAGATTAAATCTCATCACCTAAGTTCGTCACCTCGTCGCGCTCAATGTCATGAATTAACACTAGCCTCTAGTCCCAAGGTGGGACGTGAATATACATAGCATTTGATGGGAGAAGGTTTTGCCTCTCGGTCTCTTTCTCGGGACTACAAGAATGTAAACATAATGCTTCAATAGGAAAGGGTTAGGGCTTAATGAATTTATGTTGTGTTGTGATTTGTGCCATCCCTCTTGAGCTTGGAAATTTTGTTAAAAAGTGTTGTTCCTTCTGAGCTTGAAAATTTCATTAATAAAGGAATTTGTTAACAAACACAAGGTCATATGGAACCTTGAGGCGCATAACTCTTCCTAAACTTCAAACCACAATAAATTTTGATTCCCTTGGAAATTTTCAAGTTTCCATATACCATTGGAAAGATAATTTTGAGACCTATCCAACCATGCACTTTACAAGAAAATATTAGTTGATCCCCTGGGGCAGAAACGTCTTCATGAATACTCAATTGTAGGTTGTCTCAGCAATTCCCATATTGACAATCGTGCATTGAGGTTGACATTAATACTCTGAGGTTGACATCAATGCCAACACAAAATGTCAACAATATTACCCCTTGTAATTGATGGAAATACCCCACAAGAAAAATATGTGATTGATTTCTCTCTCCCACTTTGACATCAATGGAAAAGAGCAACATCTTTCTCTCTCTTGATGAGCACCCAAGATTTGTTTCTTGTCTTTAACCTCAATGGATGATATCTCTATGGTGATGCACTTAAAGGTTTCCATTCAATCTTAGATACAATAAATTGTTTGCAAAATTGGCCAAAGACACCTGCAAAATAATCATTGGTAAACAGACCTCCTGATATTTGATGTTCTTGATATTTCTCCAAAGAGGACAAACTTCCCTCTTTGACAACAATTTCAAGAGTTAACAATGCCTGCAATCAAGAACAAATGGCATTGCTTTCTTGTAGTTGTTGAAATTATTTAGAGTGTTGGATATATTTGATATGTTCCCCCTGAACATATATTGTTTCTTTTGGATCTTCATCTAGTTCGGTTGTTGACTTTGTGTGTGATGATCCAATGACTAATCACTTCCACTAGGAAAAATCACCATCATCTTTTCTCCCCGTGATATTAGCGTACTCCATATAGGTATTGTTACTATCAGGAATTGACACCAATTTTACCAATGATACCAATTAGATGATGCCTTCTATTGTTGAATGTGCAGCGCCCACTAAGTTTGTGCACTCTTGATCTCCTAGTAGTGTCTTCTTTGCTTTTGCTTGTGAGTCATTCTTACGAACCTAATTTTTCTTTTATGCCCTTTTATAAATCCATTCTTATGCTCTAGCCTAACTTCACCATGCAACATGACATGTTGTTTTGTACTCCCCCATGGACTATGTTGTTTGCACTTTATATTTCCCTTGTATAGTTATTATATACAAATAACTAAATTCATTTTTCGTAATAGTAAAGGGACTCAACTTAACTTCAAACATTCAGATGCACCCCTCTATATATTTCTTTTGTTGCATGAATTTGACACTTTTGTCTTTAAGTGTTTCACGTGAAGCCAAACTCTTCCTTTAACGAAGAGAAACTAAGGATTTTCTCCCCTTGAACATATTATTGTCCTTTCAACTTCCATACATTTGTATGTTGAGTCCTATTGGGAGAATATCCTTCCAAGTTCCTTTTCAACCTCCTCTTGGTTTCATCTTGGCTACACAAGTCTGAATTTCGTGTCTCCTCTTTCTCCATCCAAATCCTCTTCCATACCTTTTGATTGGTCGGCACTAGAGTGTTAGTTGGCCTATTTCTTCTTTTGGTTGCTTGAGACTTATGCTTGTTGCAATTGATACTCGAATTTTTCTTAAAAGAAAATTTGGATCTTTATTGATTCCATATTCCTCTTAAAATGTTTCCTTTATATTGAGCATAAAGAGTGAACTTGTATTCCTCTTTCATATTATTTCTTCTCATATTTATTGGTTGAGTTTCTTCTTTTGGTGGCACGCTCTATGGGGGGTGCCTGGTTTTTCCATATTTTCACTCTGTTTCCTTGTGCCCAAATTTTCAATTGTTGTAGCATTCAACAAAATTTAAGGAAAGGGAAAAATGATTGTGACTCCTCATAATATTTTTACTATTTCTTCTATTGTTGCTATCATACCCACTCCTTGGGTGATTATAAGCTATCTTATTTCTAATACCAACATACTCACTTTTTGCATCATATTTGCATTCTAATGCTTTATGTCCATCATTATTGCAAGAAAAAAAATAGTCATTAATGAAACTTTGATACCTGAGGTATTTTTTTGTGGATGATTTTGTCCTTGAGGAGGAAATAACCTCTCTTGAATTTTCATATCATCGTGGCAGATTAAATTGTTGCCCCGGGAAATTCTTTGCTGCTACTGAAACACATTGTTTCTTCTTGTTATTTTTCATTGCTTTCCAACTCCATTTCATTATTTTTGTTGCTTCTTAAAGCTATTATTCATCCTTATCTATTTTTGTTTTCAACTTCTTCCTTTGGTTACATTATTGGTAGATTATTTATCTTTCTTATCATGGTTATCTACACTTTTATTTTATGCCTTCTTAGAGCTTAATTCTTCTTTAAATCCTCAACCTTTATTGATCAGAGGAAATATTTGGCTACTGAGAATCTCATCCAAAAGCTTGTTATTCTTCTTAAACTTATGGTATTGATATAATTGATTTTTAGCCTTATCTAGATCATGTCTCAAAGAGACTATTCTAGCTTCTAGTCTTTCACAGTAACCTTTTTCTTCCATAAGTTGATATGCCAATACTTCATTCATTATTTTGATTACTTATTTCTTAGCATTGATATTAACAATTTTTTTTATCAGTTCATTATTCTTATGCTCACATCTTTCTAGCTACTCTCTTTACTTTAGATTTGCTTTTGAGAGCTCTTTGACTTCTTGCATTGATGATTTTCTTTCTATGATAGATCTTCTCATCTAGATCTTCTTCTCCATAACTAGAGGTACTAGTAGATCCACAACCAAGATATATTTCACCTTCTACTCCTTTATCCCCATAAGATATGCATTCACTTTCTTCTACAGATGAACACAGGATTTTTTTCTCATTTCCCTCATGGAGTGTTATTTCCTATTCTTGAGAAGTATCCTCATCTCCTATTGACATGAAAGTAGGTCTTTCTTCACAACTACTAGATGTACGACTATCTCTATCCTCAGAGGAGGCACATGAACATCTAGATGATAAATGACCTATTTATTTACATTTGCATCTAAACAAAAACTTACTCGTAGGTCACTCCTCAATGTATTCTTCTTCATTTCTAGAGTGATGAGCAGCAGCTTGCAAAATGGAGGTAAGATATTTGACCTTCTAAGATGATTTCATATTCTTATTCCTTATTTTCCTCCCTTTATCTCCAGCAATAGGACTTCTTGTAAAAGGCTCTTCTTAAGATCTGTTTCACTACACGAGTAGCAAGGATTTATTATCTTCTCTTGTATCTCTTGATTTTCTCCATACATATTACAATTTGTCGAGCATTCCTTTGGAAGTCTCATAATTTATTAGCTTATCAAAACTTGAATATGATAGACCTTTCAAAACAATATTCTTAGCCCCTACATTATGTTCATTCTTCATTCCACTCTCTACATCCATCCATACATACACCAAAGGCCTTTAAATAGAAATTCACCCTTACCTTCCAAAGTAAATATTCTGAGTTATTCAAGAATGGTACTCCCTCTGGGGTATGCCAAACCAGATAAGTTTTCGCCTCTTGTAATATGCTTTCTGAAGTGGATTGTGCTACAACTAATTGCACTTATCCATCCATGATCAGGAATATATTGTATTTGTTGGAATCTGTAACATCTGATACATTGCTTAGGCATTCACAACATTTGATATTACTTATCTTCTTATAAAATGACTAGTTATTATTCTTCCTTTTATTGGCCATATTTTTTTGGACCTACCTTTTAGCGGTTAAGTTGTTCCTGAAGGAACTCACTCTAATACCAATTGTTGGAAATAATAATAAAAAAGAGAGGGGGGGTGAATCAATATTAATCCAAATTTAAACAATTGTCACCAAATTTAAATCCTCATACATTCAACAATATATCATGTAACCAGCATCATGAAGCAACACATAAACCATACAACATTACCAAAACAAAAAACACATGTGAACACAAATATTTTAGATGGAAACCCACAAGGGGAGAAAACCACCATCCTAATTCTTCTTATTCTTCAATCTTTGCTTACATATGTTTACTGGCACCAACCAATAGGAAGCACTTACTACCTTTGCAATGTTTTTCTAGCACCCACCAGCAGTAAGAACCAACTCCCCTAATTGGAAAGCACCCACTTATAGGAGAACCAACCAGCGGGAAACGCCAACTCACTTCTGAGCCTTTCTAGCACCCACTCCTTTGGTAAACATTTGTTCAAATTAAAAGAAGCACCAACTCCTTGATTTTGCAAGCACCCACTTGCAGGAGGCACTAAACCCCAAGCTACTCTTCACACACCCACTTAAATGGAAGCACCGACTTCTTAATTTGTTGGCACCAACGTGCTAAACCTGCAGACCACTATTTCATACACTTTCAAATTGGACCCATAAATTATTTTTTCACAAAAATCGTGTTGCTCTCTTCTACATCTCTCATTCAACCTAATTTCAACTCTTCAACTCAAAAATCTCCATCTTTGCCTATGTCTCTACTCTATAGTTATTATGCTCTTCTAACATTCAAATCTGACAATAAACTATAGCAGTATTCCACCCTTTATTCTTCTTAGCAATGAACACTCATGCTCTCTATAGCATTATTCTCACTTGCTTGGTCTACTCATTAACCTACGCTACAACAACATTTAGCCTCCTTTTCTCCACTGACTCACACAGACTTTCTCAGCAACATTCTCTTATAATCTCAACCTACTCATGCATACTTCTATTTTAACGGCTCTTAGATCATACACAAACACTTGGCCTTCTTGATTCTTTGCTTTCTAAGCTCTGAGATGGTTGGCCTTCTCGATCTCTTAATCTTCAATATACAAATAAACTCATTTTTTAAACAAATATTATGCCTTTTATAATTTTTGTGCTCCAAATACCATGGCCATCAACCACTACTTCATGTGACGTAAACTTGTTGTTAGACCAAATCAATAGGCTAAGCCATCATATTTGATTGCCTCTTTAACGCCAAATTGTAACTATGCCACACCATGCTATTATTTATAGCTTCTCCACCTAAGAACCTGTAGATCCAGTATGAAATCACTATCACCCATCACTTTCTCAATAGGTTATTGTCTATCAAATAGAATCCACCAATATCGCAATCCATCTTTATCAAACCATGCAATTTTTCCTTTGATTTCCATAACAAAATCTAGCACCAACTCTGGTTTTCTTTCTGAGTTGATATAACGTTGGAATACTAAGTTCAAAATTTATAACCTCCAATTTTTTCTACAGTTTTAACTCCACTTTTGACTTTAGTGATATTCAAAATATGGTCTAATGCACCAAATTTTGGCATATAGTACTAAAACACTATCAAAGAGTTGAGTTATGCCTATTGTGGGCTAAATCAATATTGTAGAGTGACTATTGCAATAAACTACCTGAAGGCTCCATATGCCTCAAAGCTCGGCTCTATCACAATAACTTAACGCCTAAGCACCACTTATCCACAAACCATAACACGCCTTTTGTATCTGGAGCTAAAGGCCCAAAATCAAGATTATAGATCGATTAGTCCTCATCTCCCAATCATTATGCACCCAAATATTTTGTACCGCGGGCTTAAACACTCATACAGTAATCGAGACTGTAGAATGGTTTGTGCCCTTATTATACACCCAAAGCGTTGTATATAGCCCAATGGCTCGAAGGACAAAATTACTTGTATAATAAGCTTGGTCATATGCCCTTTGTTTAACACAGAAATGTTGCAAATAAATCTGGTGATATTTCCAATACCTAGACGGAACGTTAGATGTCAGAAATATTCTCGTTCCTTGCTTTGTTAACCTCATGCATGTCTAATGTTGCGCCGTTATTTCTACCTTCATGGCGAGATGTGAAACTTTACATCTATTGACTACAAAATTTTCATCTCTTACTCTGTCAACCTTTGCCCTGTCACTCCAAAACTCTGATATCTCCTTTAGCTCTGAGGTGATATGACATCATCCCTGTGTCACATGACTGCCATGTGTCACTGAAAAATTTGTGCCACATGTCACTCGAATTTGGCCCACTTAGCCACCTAAAAACATTATAATTTCATTCCATGTGTACTCCATTGGACTGCCACATCATCTACTGATGTCATCATGCCATGTCATCTACCACTTATGCACCACATCACCTCAATCAACAAATAAGGTCATGTCATGTGACTTTCACTTGTTCTTGTTCCATTTCATACGTACGAAAGAAGGGGGTCTGAGGACTTATGTTTTTCACCATAATCCTTTGTTAAATTGAAAACGGGTCGAGGCGAAATTTTAATGTTAAATGCATGTGCTATGAATAAGCATGTCTCTCGATTTGTTATCCCTCACCCTGGTCCAACATGTCATCCCTTGATCTTGCTTGAGGCAAGAATTGAATATTAATGTCAGCTACCGAGAATAACACTTGTATGCTAGGGCGCTCATCGTCATGACTTAACACTAGCCTCTAGTCTCGAGGCAAGACGTGAGTAGAGATAGTATTTGACGAGAGAAGGTTTCGTCTCTAAATATCTCTCTCTCAGGACCATGAGGCTATAAATATAATGCATTTATAAGAAAAGGTCGAGGCGCGATGAATTTACATTATGTTGTGATTTTTTTCATCCCTCCTGAGCTTGGAAATTTCATCAACAAGCGTTGTTCCTCTTGAGCTTGGAATTTTCATTAACAAAGGAATTTTTTAAAAAAACACGAGGTCACGTGGAACCTTGAGGCCTGAAAATCTACCTAAATTTAAAATTGCAATAACTTTCGATTCCCTTGGAATTTTTCAGGTTTCCATATACTATTTGAAAGATCGTTCTGAGTTGATCTCCTAAGATGAAAATGTATTCATCAATAATCAATTGTAGGTTGTGTCAACAATGCACATACTAACAATTAGCTTATCCATGCACTAAGGTTGACATCAATTCCAACATGGAACCACCCTAAGCATAAGGCAGATAGGCTGGCAAGTGAGACCACTCATTGTAATGGCTCCTTCAGGAAAGGTAAAAACACCACGTGAATATGATGTTACGAAAAAATTTCTCATAACGCACACCAAACCAAAACTAAACTATATATGTACAAGGTGAAAGAACACCAAGATCTCTACCTTTTTTTCGAATTAGGGAGAATATAGGCATCAAGAGGCGTAATCTCCCTAATATTTTCAAGTGAATCTACAACCTCCAAGATGACTTTCCGAGGAGAAGACTCGTCATTGAGGGATCCATGTGGAATAGGCATAGTGACAACTCGTTGGACAAGGAATCTTGATCATATTCCATATTTTGATCGTGTTTCTGACTAGTGTTAGGAGGTGTTTGACACGACTACTTGAAGAGGAAATCTCTTCTACTAAAGGTGACATATGCTCACCATAAAGTTCTACTTTCAAAGGAGAAAGTAGCACCCAAGGATTAAGGGATCAATGGGGTACATTGGTGACAAAAGAGATCATGTGCATAGGAGCAACAGAAGGTGAAGGAATAACAAGTGGGGGTAAAAGAAAGATATCGATAAGTGACAAACTTTTAAATAATCCCACACCAACACTCTCATAAGACGTAGGGCTATCTCCAACGAATGGCACGGAATTTCCCATAGTATTATCCTTGATCAACGTTATGTAGTAATCTAATTGATCGATCATTACAGTATTGTCTTCATGAGGGGAGAAAAGCACATCAAACATTGAAGACATGACAACAAACATGGCATATATCCAACTACGAACAAGGAGCAAATTATATTCTAATGGTGCATCAAAAACTTCAACGTCAACAGTCATGGTTTTGTCCCCTAACTTGATGGAAAAAGAAGGAAAATTACCTTGAGGTATGAAGGTGTGTCCATCAAAGGCCTGAAGAATTTTGGTTAACTTGAAAAGTGTTAGAGAACTAATAGTCTTCCAGCATGATGCAAACATAACACAAGTAGAAGGCCCTTCATCCACAAGAGTGTGTTACGTATCTCAATTAAAAATATGCACCAAGATCTGAAAAGCAACATAATGATAGTCTAAAATGAGGATCATTGATGTCAAACACAATCAAAATCGACTTTGAGGTCTCCACCCCTCTGATAGTAATCAACAAAGCTTTTTGTTGCGTAAAACAGCTCTACAAAACCTCCAGAGCAAACATGGCACAAGGTGTTTGGCCTAAATCCTCGACAATACTGTAAAGTTGGGTAGTGTGCACATTAGGATCATGTCGAATTATGGAGAACACCCTTAGGTGGGGAATATTTTGGTTCCAATGGCTCATCTAACGTGAGAGGTGTAGTGGACACAACAAGGTTGGTCGAGTTCTTAGAAGCAAAACTCGACTCAGAAGTGTCGTAATATTTTTCTCTTGTGGACAAGTTACCATGTTTGTTACACATGAGAACAGAGGCATTCCTTCCAGAAGAAAAATAATGTTGCCCCCCATGGCCCCCAATTAGAGATGGAGGAGGATACGTAACCATTTTTTGTTGTGGTTGGGCAAGGAACAAATGAGTCAAAACGGCCAGTTGTTGGTTGGTTATCGATGGTGCAAGAAGATGGTGGACTTCATCCATACATGGGCACTCATGAGTCAAATGATCTCCCTAATAAATCTTACAATAAATTTTAACCTTGTAGCATCGTTAATTTGTGCCCTCACCCTCGTTGGGTTGATTATGACGAACTGCTCAAAACACTGCTCATTGAAAACCAAATGCATTTGTTGGGGCTTGAAATGTGACAATCATTTGTCCTAGCTGAGAAATTAGTTGGCTCACAATGTCAAAAGAAACTGAACCAGTGACACCATTAGAGTGTGGTCCCAGCTTGGGTCGTTGTGGATCAAATGAAGTTCGGGGATCAATAGAAATAATATCATACAGAATGTTCGACTGAGAATAAATCAAGTCAAAATGTTGAGTGCGTAGGATTTCATGCTCCTTATTAGCCGCTCCAACCATAGCAACATCCTTCTAAATAGGTGGCAATATGGATCAAGTAAACCGGTGTTTAAACACCTCATCAGGAATTCTAATTTGTACTAACCTATTTTGTATTCTTCACTCATGAATATGATCAAAGATGTAAATTTATCTTGTTTGAAAGTAGACAAAAGGTCAGTCCTGAGATCCTGTCGTGAAGGAAATTGAAAGTGATTCAAGAATGTATGAACCAAGGAAGCAAGGTCATTACAAAATGTCATATCAATTTGATATACCATTTAGTAGCATATTACAAGATGTCATATCAAGTTCGATATATAATTTAGTGGCATCTTCGCTTAGGGTTCGTTGGAAAAGTCCCAACCTCATATAATCATCCACCAAAGAATTAGAGGAACACCATAGATGGTAGGTAGTGATGTGTGTGGAAGGGTTTTCCGATGGCTTCCCTTCAAACTTAGGAATATCATAAGGAAGTTCAACAAGCATGGGTGGCCACTTAGATTTATGGCATATGGGGCCATTTGTCAGTGTTTGCAAATCCATAAAATCAAGGAGTGTTAGAAATGTACCCTATGACAAACCATATGGTCCCCCTCATAGCATACTTCATGACAAATGAATGTGGACTGATGATGCAGGGGCATGCATAATTCTCATTGACCAAGAGGTCAAAATAATTTGCTAGAGTTGGTTTCTCAATGAGTGATTTGTTAGGAGAGGATTTATTCTATATTGTTATGTAATTTGTTTAATTAAGCATATTGTTGCAAATTTGTTGCACTTTGTTTAATTTTACATAAACTGGTCTTTTGATCCTATATTCATGGATTTAGACCGAACCATTTGTAATCTATTTATTATTTTGATTTAAATAAGAAAGAGTTCGAGACTGGTGTGAGCGAGAGCTCTTTATTTTATTTCACAACCAATCCTTCTACAATCTCATATTATATATATATTAAATAGTGCACGTGGTCTTGTAGTTATTTCTAAGTTTAATTCTTGAAAACAAGAACAATATATATATATATATATATATATATATATATATATATATATATATATATATATATATATATATATATATATATATATATATATATATATCGTCGAATTGCAGGAGGAGTAGAGAAGAGCCGAGGAGAATCAGAGTATAGAGCCACATATCTAGATAATATAGCCGAAGGCACCAACACTTAACCGATTTTTATCTGAGGCAAAAGTCATTAATTAACAAAGTTGGGACCTATCACTAAACAGTTCAACATTTGATAGAGATCAACCAAGAGGGGTCCACCTAAAGACTATATTAACTATGGGTCCCGCCCGGAGGCTTACCCCGACGGTCTTTGCAAGCACCCTTTTCCATTGCACCAGGATACATATATAAAGTGGCCAGAGAATTTAAGCAGATTCTAAGGTGGGTCAACCCGACGAGTGTGAACCCAGAATATTTACGAGTATACTTTTCATAGTGTCAGCTCTTTGGAATGGGCTCATGTGGCATATATATTATGTGTCAATAAAGGTGAAGCCACCTCTGGAAGTATAGAAGTGTAGTTTGAACGAACGGCCACCCGAATTTGTAATAGAGTAAAGACGGAGTTGTGTAGTCCCAATCCTAAGTTATAAAGATGGTCGTGGAGGTCTTGCTGCTCCAAAAGGGATTGAGGGAAGTGTTGATTATGGGAATTGTTCGAGATTGTGTTGCTAATAGGACCAACTCCCACAAATCTAACTTATATTTGCATCAATTTGTATCAGAGCAAACCCAGACTCTGCTTCAAGAACAAAATAAATTGTGCCACCCAAAGTTGATTGAGGCGTTGGACAAGGCGCAAGAGGAGAAAGACAAAGGCTCGTTGCTAATAGAGAAGTACCGAGGGTGATGCAGCGATTGGAGTTAAGAATCGTTGAAATGGAGATTGGTTTGCAAAGAGAACCGAACGCAGAAGATGTGAGTCCAGAAGAGGAAGAATCTTAAGAAGAAGAAGCGGTAGAAGAACATGCAATAGCTAAAGTATTGAAAGTAGTTTTGGGATCTATTATGAAACCCAAACCAGATTCGTCTTCTTATACAAGGAGCATGAATCCATAGGAACTTATTCACTATATCACAGAGATGGATAAATTTAAGTATAAAGAGATGGATGAAGAGATAAAATATAAGTTTGTGGTAACTAAAATAAAGGGTCATGCAGGGCAAAGAGAAGGATAAAAAACAAACAAAAGATTAAAATTTGGGACAGGATAGTGGCGAAACTCGAAGGTAAGTTTTTTCCGAACGATTACCAACTTACCTTGTTCAAGGGTATGCAGAATCTTAGGCAGAGAGCTATGGCCGTTAGAGAGTATACAAACGAATTATACAAAGTGAACATCAGGGCATGATATGTAGAGGATTTTACTGAAAAGATAGCAACATATATAAATGGCCTTACACTGGAAATACAAGATAAGATCAGTGTATTGTCACCTAAAACAGTGGAAGAGGCATATCATTTGGTTTTGAAAGCTGAAGAGAAACTTGTAAGGAAGCAAGCTGGCAGAGGCAAGAGTGTTGCTGGAGGAATAGGGCAGCAAACAAACAGAGGGAGATCCACTGCACCAAGATATGGAGTTAGTAGCTCAAGTCCACAACAACAACATGAGGGAGAATCCAGAGGTTGATTTCTTTTCCAGAGGACAAGGAAAATGCAGAGGAAGATAGGTTTGTGTCTACATGTGTGGAAAGCTTGGACACATGGCGTATGAGTGTCCTAAAAATAGAGAGACAAGCCAAATAAAATTTTTCACTACTACAATAGACGAAGAGAAAGTAAAGGTGTAATAAGCTAAGAATGTGTCAGAGACAGGAGAGGCCATGATGATGAAGAAAGCATTAATTAAGCAAGATAAAGTTCAAACAAGTTTTTGAGCCAATCCAAAGGAAAGCCTTATTTCAATCTATTTGTGAAGTTCAAGGAAAATGTTGTAACATGGTGGTTGACAGTGGCAGTGTTGACAACCTAGTGTCTACAGAGGTTGTTGAAAAATTAAAGTTGAAAAGGCAAAAGCATCCAACACCCTATGAGGTACCCTAGTTACAGAAAGGACATCTAATTTTGGTGAATGCGGTGCAAGATAAAGCTTCAGATTGCAGCTACAAGGATAAGATTTTGTGTGATGTGATGTCGATGGACTTGTGTCATATTTTGTTGGGTAGGTCGTGGAAATTTGACGGAAGTATTGTACATGATGATAAGAAGAATACTTAAGTTTCAGAAGGATGGCATCAATCATACCTTGCTTCCACTACAAGAAGGAGGGACTTCTGAATCTAGTGATCCTAAATCTTTGTTGATGAGCAAGAAAGAGTTTTTAGAGCATGTGAAAATAGAGGTACATTTGGCTATTATTTGCATACCTAAAGTAGTTCTTACTTCCACTACTTTTTTTTTATTTGTCTTTAGAGATTCAAGAATTATTGGAGGAACATTGTGACATTGTTATCGATGATTTTCCAAATGAACTACCAGCTATAAGGAGTATCAATCATCATATTGATTGATACCAGGAGAAAATTGGCCCAATAAATTTATTTATCGCATGACACCTAAGGAGAATGAGGAAGTTTGTAAACAAGTGCAGGGGTTGTTGGGTAAAGGCTTGATCTGAGAAAATCTCAATCCATGTGTAGTGCCAACAGTGTTGAGCCCAAAGAAGGATGGTGGATGGTGCATGTGTACAAAATCCAGAGCTTTGAATAAGGTCACAATCAATAATCATTTTCCCTTGCCACGCATTGATGATTTGCTGGATTGTTTAAGTGGTGCTGGTTGATTTTCAAAATTTTATTTCAAAAGCGGATACCACCAGATTAGAATAAGAGAGGGAGATGAGTGGAAAAATGCCTTTAAAACTAATGAAGCTTTGTATGAATGGATGGTTATGCCATTTGGATTGTCCAATCGCCTAGTACATTCATGAGACTAATGAATGAAGTACTGAAAGAATTCATAGGGAACTTTGTATTGTTTAACTGGGTGACATCTTAGTTTATACCCAGTCAACAAAGGAACACCTGTGACACTTAAGGTATGTGTTGGAGAGAATACAACAGGAAAAGTTACTTATAAATTTGCAGAATTGTTCATTTTTAAAGTCAAAACTTGTATATTTAGGATTTGTCATTTTTCGGAGAAGGGTTAAAGATGGATCAAGGAAAGGTAAAGGCTATTCTTGAATAGCCCTCTCCCATAAATATTTTTAAAGTCGGAATTTTTCATGGTTTGGCAAGTTTTTACATGAAATTCATGAGGAATTTAAACAAAATGAGCTCACCAATTGTGGACACCATTAAGAAGAATCGGCTACCATATCGGTAGATTGTTGAATTTGTGAAGGGGTTCCAGATGTTAAAGAAGAAGATTACAAAGCAGTCAATCCTTACACTTTCAGATCTTAATAAACCTTTCCAAGTGAAAAGTAGGGAAGAGGAAAGTATACAACCTATGACAAGACAAGACATGATCTATTGAAAAGACATTACTACTAGTCAAATTTGAGGGCTAATGCACAAAATTTTGTAACAAATTGCAGAACCTTTCAATATGCCAAAGGGAGAAGCCAAAACAGTGGATTGTATACACCCCATTACCGATTCCAGAGAGGCCTTGGGATTCAGTGAGTATGGATTTTGTTTTGAAACTACTAAGAACTAAGAAAATTAATGATTGTCTTAGTGGTTGTAGATAGATTTTTAAAAATGGCTTAGTTCATTCCTTGTGCTAAGACTAGTGTTGCTAGCCATATTGCTAATATATTCTTTAAATAAGTGGTAAGAGTACATTGAACTCCCAAGAGTATTGTTTCATATCGAGATACTAGATTCTTGGGACATTTGTGGAGAACATTGTGGAAAAACTTTGGCACAAAATTGCAATTCAACTCAACATATCAGCCAAAAATTGATGGTTGGACTGAAGTAGTAAATAGAAGTTTAGAAAATATTTTGAGCAGTTTGATTAGAGACCATCCTAAACAATGGGATCAAATTTTAGTATAAGCTGAATATGCATATAATGGCACTCCAAATAGAAGAACTGGACAAAGCCCTTTCCAGATTGTGTATGGAATGAACCCAAGAGGAGTGCATCAGCTCAAAAATCTAGGGAGAACAGAACAGAGGAGTGCGGCAAGGGAAGATTTTGCTACAGCTATACAAGAAATCCATCACCGAGTAAAGCAGAAACTTTATGACAACAGTCTTAAGTATAAGAGCAAAGCAGATCTCAGAGGAAGGGAACAAAATTTTGAATAAGGAGATTTGGTACTTGCACATTTGTGAAAGGAAAGATTCCCAAAGGGCAAGTACAACAAATTAAAAATTAAAAAGATAGGACCCTGCAAGATCTTAAATAAATTCTCTGCTAATGTCTATGAACTTGAATTTCCACCTAGAGTTGGAATTTCACCAATATTTAAGTAGCAGATTTATGCAAGTATGAGCCTAAGACATAACAGTTTGTTAGGAGAGGATTTATTCTAGATTGTTATTTAATTTGTTTAATTACACAGATTGTTGCAAATTTATTGTAGATTGTTTAATTTTCTCTAAAATGGTCTTTTGATCATACATTCATGGATCTAGACCGAACAATTTGTAATCTATATATTATTTTGATTTTAATAAGAAATAGTTTGAAAGTGTGAGCAAGAGCTCTTGATTTTATTTTCCAACCAATCCTTGTGCAAGCTCTTATTGTATATATATTGAACAGTGTGTACGGTCTTGTAGCTATTTCAGATTTTAATTGTGGCAAGAGGACGGAGAAGAGTGGAGGAGAATCGAAGTACAAAGCCACACATCTAGATAATATGCGAGTAGTCTTTAGTGCTACTTTTTGAAGGCTTTTACAGTGGCTTTTTCAAGTCTAATTTCTCTAAAATCTCGCAGGAATTTATTGAAAAGAGAAGCTTGATTGCTAACTTTGCACAATCGAAGTGCCCTAGGGGTTTTTGAGAGTGTTGAATCCATATATAGAGTCAAAAAACTAGTTTAAATAAAAAAAACCAACATTTTACCTCAAATTTTTTCACCGGATTCTGGCACCTGAAACTCCAAAAAGTCACATTAAAGACAACTCCGATAATATAGCCAAAGGACCCAACGCGGCCAACTTTTATTTAAGAAAAATGTCGTTAATTAACAAAATTCAAGATCCATCACTGGACTGTTCAACATTCGACAGAGATCAACCAAGTGGGGTCCACCCGAATACTATACCCCAATGGTCTTGTTAACTCGCTTATTCCACGCATTAGGATATTGTGAGCGGGTGGATCCTGCCTAGAGGTTTTCACCCCGACAGCTCTTGGCAACCTCACCTTCCCAACAAGAAAACTTTGTAAGCGGCCTGAAACCTTAACTGTGGGTCCCACCAAGAGGCTTACCTAGGCGGTCTTTGCAAGCGTCATTTTCCATTGCACTTGGATATATATAAAGAAGTTGGAGAAGTAAAGCATAGTTTGGAGGTGAGCCACCCTAGCAGGTGTGAACCCAAAAGATTTATGAGAAGACTTTTAGTGTCACGCTTTGGAATAGGCTCAATTAAAGTGAAGCCATCACTGAAACTATAGAAGTGTAGTTTAAACAAACGACCATTGGAATTTGTAATAAAGTAAGGACGAAGGCACGTAAGCCCAATCCCAAGATATAAAGAGGGTCACAGAGGTCATACTACCCCAAAATGGATTGAGGGAAGTGTCAATTCTCGAAGATGTTTGTGATTGTGTTGTTAATAGAACCAACTCCCACAAATCTAAGTTAGATTTGCATCAACTGAGGTTATAGTTCATTCCAATTATAGTTCCCATACCACCAAAAGAGGTGAAAGGATGTAGCACCCTAGGGTAAGTACCCTTAGAGAACAAAAGACTCAAAAAAGCATATGGCTACTCATGGGATTGTACACAACAATAGAGAAAAAACATTCTTGTGCAAAAGCAATAGTGCCCTTAGGTAAACTAGCCAAAGGAAAAGGAACCTCCAAAGAAGGGCATCCCACCTAACATAAAACTCTACTCCGAGGTTGATAAGTATTTCCAAAAGCATAGCCTGACTAAAAGCAATTGTTGATCCCCCTCACATGTTCCCCAAAGTAGATGTCTATGTCAAGTAAAGTGACCATAGGTATAGACAAGCTAGGAGTAAATATCCCGCCTCTTGCAAGTTGACCAAGGTTTTCCCCCATTCCAAACACAAAGGTGGACGAAAGCATAAGCACAAACAAATTTGATAAATTTGTTGGGGTCAGAGAGGTGCCTAAGAGGGAAAAGATAGAATTGTTGTAGGAGGAATGGATCCCAACACAATAATTGGTGGTAATAATGACATGGCAGAGAATGTCGATGTAGAGGGTGAAGAGGGACCCATCTCCCCTTATAGTAGTAGCATTATCACTAGACAAAATGAAAAAATAACAAAAATGGTTCACTATCTTAAGCCTCAATTGCACTAAAAGAAAACCAAAATGGTTAGTCAAAAGTAGTTTTACATGTTGTAATGGGCTACTCATCAATCACTTCAACTAGAGCTACCATGTATGACAACCAAACCGGGGGGGGGGGGGGCAGCCTTCAATCAGATCTACATGGAAGAACAGGAAACCTATGCCTAAAACCCCCTGAGAGATGCTCAAATGGAATCATACTCATCTCAAGTGAGTCTCCAAATACATGCAAACCAATCCTGATAAAACCAATGAAGCGGGGTAGATCACTCTGTTGGACCCCATGTGACATTGTAATTGACCCCTTGTTAGAATGAATTCTCAAAAATTGTCACTGCAAATAGATTTTCCATCCCTACCACAAAATGTTAGGTTTATTTTTGTGGTGGAAGAACAGGAAAACTATGCCTAAAACCCCCTGAGAGATGCTCAAAGGGAATCATACTCATCTCAAGTGAGTCTCCAAATACATGCAAACCAATCCTGCTAAAACCAATGAAGCGGGGTAGATCACTCTGTTGGACCCCATGTGACATTGTAATTGACCCCTTGTTAGAATGATTTCTCAAAAAATGTCACTCCAAATAGATTTTTCATCCCTACCACAAAATGTTAGGTTTATTTTTGTGGTCTTAAAGAGTTAGACCTCACTCCCTTATTCCAAGACCCCAACATAAGCTAATATTGGTGTTAATAGTAAAAATGAAAAATCTCTAAATGACTTTATTACACACTAATTTTATAATTGTTATTTACTCCAAAAGAAAGCAACGTGCAACCAATATAGTTTGTAAAGATTCAAAACATAATCAAATGAAAACTATATAAAAATGAAAAATTTTCCTCTTTGTTCAATGAACTCTAGCTACAAAAGATAAGAGATTTGTTTCATTTTCAAATAAAAGCAACTACCTCACACTCAATTTCTACTCTCTAATATTCATTAAATTTATAACACAAAATGCAACACAAGAAAGCACTCAAAGATATCAAAGGAAAACTGAATAAGAACACCAAGCACTCAAAAGCTCAAATCCAATGTTGTAAATTTACGTCTCCTCACAACAAAATCAAGCTTGGTGTTCTTTGTTTTGTGAAGCTAAGTTTGAACTTTTGAGTACCTGGTCTTCTTGCTCGGTTTATGTTTGAGCTATTTTGAAGTGTCTTCTTGGACTTTTTTTGGATTAGATTGTGCTATAAATTTTGCATTCATTGAAAAAGAAAGAGTCTCTACACCACATGAATTGCATGCAGCTTTTTTTTTAGTAAATAACAACCACAAAATTAATATATTATAAAATCAATTCAAGATTTTTCATTTTTGATAGCATCACACCCATAAAAGCTTAAGCAGAGGCCTTGCAATAAGAGTGAGGCCAACTCTCCAAGACCACAAAAGAAAACTTAACATTTTTCAGTAGGAAGATAAAATCTATTTACAGTGGCACATTACTTGAAGAGTCCTAGCAAGGATTCAATCATGATATTACATAGAGGCCAACAAAGAAATCCACTGGAATTTCAAGCATAGTTTTCCTACCCTTACATACCCGACTAGAAACAATGATCTTAGATGTTGTAATTACCAATATAGATCCATCTTAAGTGTGGATCAGATCTAACATTAGCCAAGAGGGATCAGATTTATTAGTGTAAATTTCTTTAGAATGAAAAATACAATATGTAATTTTTAATTGTTTATATTTTATTTTATATTTTTATATACAATATTTACATACTTTATTTTAACAATGTATTTGTATATATAGATATATATATAGTTTATATCAACATAAATTAAACAACATAGATCTTCAAATAGTTTATTTAAATCTCCAATTGAAATATTTTTGAAAAATAAGATTTTAACATATTTATCACTATTTTTTTTAGATTTTTGAAAAATATAAGATTTTAACATATTTATCACTAAATTTTTTATACTCGTAATTAATTTACCCATCCCCTCCCATCATATTGACCATACATCCCCTCCTCATATTGACCATATAGAATGAACCTCTTGACTCAACTAAATTATAACAAAATAACTAAAAAAAAATTACACATTATGTAATTTCATGCATTTTAACATGTAATAACTACATTGTAAAACTCAAGTAAAAACAAAAAAGAAAGAGGATAAAGCATAGTAACCAACAACTAAGGCCTTTTTGACATGAGTCTCAATAACAAAATGGAAAATAAGAATACAACAAATTAGAGTTATCTCAACCTTTTCTTCCCTACCCAAAATGAAATTTCCATTGTATTAGATTGAAACATTATTTCTTTGAGTGACATGATGGGCTATAATGCTTTGATAAATATTTATTGCAATGACAAAATGAGCTATATTGTTTTGATAATGGCAATGACAAATGACCTATGAACATTCTTGTATTTGCTTCGAGCCTTATTAACTATCAAACTAACAACTAACATAGATCTATCTTACAATAGATTTTTTTCATTTTCAAAAAAAAAGCAACTACCAAACGCTATGAGAGATCACAGAAAAATTTAATAGATCTATTAATAATTGATAATTATTATTATTGATTTTATTTTATTTTTATGTAATTTGATATAATTTTATTTTTTTATTTAATTTATAAATTATTTGTATGTAAAATATTTTAATTAATAATTAAAATTATTAATTTTAATTTTAATTTTATATTTTATTATTTTTAATTTACGTTTTATATTATATTTTATTTTTGTTGTCTTATGTAATATAAGTGACTTAAAATGTTTAAATAACAACATAAACTTAATCTTAGAACATTTTTTAATCTTGCAACATCTCTTTCATATCAAAGACCTCACACATTAAATAAACTTATATACTTATAAACAAGATTGACACCAACTTCATAATCTTAATCTTACAACATGTTTTAACCTTGCAACATCTCTTTTGGTATAAATATACTTATAAACAAGATTGACACCAACTTCATAAAAAATAATTTATAAATTAAATAAAAAAATAAAATTATTAATTTTAATTTTACATTTTACATTTTATTATTTTTTATTTAATTTTTAAATTATATTTTATTTTTGTTGTCTTATGTAATATAAGTGACTTAAAATGTTTAAATAACAACTTAAACTTAATCTTACAACATTTTTTAGTCTTGCAACATCTCTTCCATACGAAAGACTTCACACAATAAATATACTTATAAACAAGATTGACACCAACTTCATAATTTTAATCTTACAACATGTTTTAATCTTGCAACATCTCTTTGGTATAAATATTCTTATAAAATACTTATAAACAAGATTGACACCAACTTCATAATCTTAATCTTACAACGTGTTTTAATCTTACAACATCTCTTCCATACGAAAGGCCTCACATAATAAATATACTTATAAACAAGTTTGCAAAAACTTCAACCTAACCTCTGATTTTTCCAAGGGCAATTATATTTTGTGCATTGGGAAAGTAATGAGAAAAATATTAATTCCCATGTTCCCCACGGTGTAAAATATTAATACCCATGTTCCCCACCCTCACTCTCGTAAAATATTGTCCATTACTACCTTTCACCCCTTTACCCCTTTATTAATGAGCAAAATATTAATTCCCGTGTTCCCCACACTGCAAAATATTAATACCCATGCTCCCCACACTCTCGTAAAATATTGTCCATTATTACCTTTCACCCCTTTATTGTCATCTAGGCGAATGGAAATATGGAGGAGAAGGTGAAGAGATTAATTTGGACTTCGCAGTGAGCCGAGATTAATAATTTATCCTTTGTTTCCACCCCTTTGTTGTAATCTATTATAAAGGTAATACAGGCAAATGGAAATAGGGAGAACCGAGATTACAATAAAGGTAATAGAGGCAAATGGAAATATGGAAGAGAAGGTGAAGAGATTGGCAATGAGCAGAGATTAATATTTTCTCCATTGTCTACCAACCCCAGTTTTGCAACCCCGACCCCAACCCCAGTGAGGACAAGGTGAAGAGATTGGCAGTGAGCAGATATTAATATTTTCTCCATTGTTTCCCAACCCAGTGAGGGGAGAATACTAATATCTTGGTCATGGTTCTCTATCCTTAATATTTTCTCCATTGTTTCCAACCCCATTTTCTCTATTGTTTCCCAACCCCAGGAAACAACACCATTTTCTCCATGGTTTCCCAACCCCAACCCTAGCAGGGATAATATTAATTTCTTGGCCATGGTTCTCTACCCCACCCTGTTGAGGGTGAGGATATTAATATTTTGTCCATATTTTTGTTGTCTTATTGTCTTATGTAATATAAGTGAACTAAAATGTTTAAATAACAACATTTTTTAATCTTGTAAAATCTCTTTCATACCAAAAATTTCACACAATAAATATATTTATAAACCAGATTGGCACCAACTTCACAATCTTAATCTTACAAGATCTCTTCCAATTAATTTCTTGGACATGGTTCTCCACCCCACCCTGGTGAGGTTGAGGATATTATTATTTTGTCCATATGAGGATATTAATATTTTGTCCATATTTTTGTTGTTTTATTTTTTTATGTAATATAAGTGAACTAAAATGTTTAAATAAAAACATAAAATTAATCTTACAACATTTTTTAATCTTGTAAAATATCTTCCATACCAAAGACTTCCCACGATAAATATATTTATAAACAAGATTGACACCAACTTCATAATCTTAATCTTAGGAGATCTCTTCCATACCAAAGACCTCACACAATAAATATACTTATAAACAAATAAGATTGACACCAACTTCATAATCTTAATCTTACAAGATGTTGATCTCTTCCATACCAAAGACCTTACACAATAAATATGCTTATAAACAAGTTCTTACAAGATGTTTTAATCTTGCAACATCTCTTCCATACCAACGACCTCACACAAAAAATATACTTATAAACAAGTTTGCAACAACAACTTCAACCTAACTTACAATAAATATACTTATAAACAACTTTGCAACATCAACAACTTCAACCTATCCTCCGATTTTCCTCTGGTTTCGAGTATGTCTTCATTTTTTATTTGTCTCTTCCAACAACAACTTCAACCTATCCTCTAATTTTCCTCTGATTTCGAGTATGTCTTCTTCTTTTTATTTGTCTCTTCCTTGCTCTCCTAAATTCAAGCAAGCGGGATCCTTTCATTGAGATAGTATTTTAGCTGATATCATATATTTCCCTGCCCCAATATTGAGAAAGGCCAAGGTTACTTGCTGAGTAATAAATCACGAGAAGGTGCACGAATGAAGGAAGCATATTTTTGGCAATCGACACACTCCCAGATGCACACATAGATGCACATGGTATTCCAAAAGTAACCCATATATATAATCTTCTGGTAGGTGGCATGATCACCCAAGTGTCTTCTATAGTAGTTTCAATGTGCCTCCTTTATGATGTATTAAGTTTTTTAGAACTCAATATATCTAAGGAGAGTGCTATTGAAGCTTAGAGAGGGTGCCTCCAACAATAGTACAACAAAAAGACACTTTATAAAGCTACTTCTTTTTCTTATAATAGGGGAGGGGGACAGCCTTACCTGACCTTACCAATATAATGCCATGGAGGGTGTTAATGCTCATCATTCATATTGTGAGGGAATTTGTGTATATGTTCCCAGCCAGGTAGGTGAGCTAGGTAGCGCCTTACCTTACCACATTTCATTAGGTAAGGCCCCTTACCTAGAGAGCTAGATCCTTCTTTATTTCAACTAGCACCTCACCTTACCAATAAGAACTAGGTAGCACCTTACCGTACCACATTTCATTAACCCCTTACCTAGAGAGCTAGATCCTTCCTTATTTCAACTAGCACCTCACCTTACCAATAAGACACTGTCTTTCCTTGTTGTAATAGGTTTTTTTATAAAACCAGCAGCATAATGGTTTTTCCTAGGGAATTATATTCTGTGCTATTGAAGCTCCTCTTAGAGAGGGTGCCTCCAACAATAGTACAACAAAAAGACACTTTATAAAACTACTACTTTTTCTTATAAGAGGGGAGGGGGACAGCCTTACCTGACCTTACCAATATAATGCCATGGAGGGTGTTAACGCTCACCATTCATATGGTGAGGGAATTTGTGTATATGTTCCCAGCTAGGTAGCGCCTTACCTCACCACATTTCATTAGGTAAGGCCCCTTACCTAGAGAGCTAGATCCTTCTTTATTTCAACTAGCACTTCACCTTACCAATAAGAACTAGGTAGCGCCTTACCTTACCACATTTCATTAAACCCTTACCTAGAGAGCTATATCCTTCCTTATTTCAACTAGCACCTCACCTTACCAATAAGACATTGTCTTTCCCTGTTGTAATAGGTTTTTTTACAAATCCAGCAACATAATGGTTTTTCCTAGGGAATTATATTATGTGCATATTCCATATCAAAGACCTCACACAATAAATATCCTTAAAAACAAGTTTGTGTTAAAATTGGACAACTAGGTCCAAACTCCATGTTGTGATGCTTAGATGAAGACACAAATATTTTTATTGGGTTCCTCTTTTGAAGAGGTGCAAGATCAATCTAAATATCATATTGATCCGATGAGCAGAACATTTATTTTGAATTTATTTTTAATACTTTCAAAATATGTGCAAGACGGCCTTAAGGTTTTACACCCCCAGCAAATGTGTCACACACCCTCAGTGATTGATATAAATAGAGGCAATGTTGGAGGAAATTTCAATCATCTCATCACACACCTCCTCATGATGTTGGAAATGGATGTCGTAAATCTGGATGATGCCGTAAATATGGATGATGCCGTAAATCTGGATGATGCCATAAATATGGATGACGCTGGAAATGGATGTCGTAAATATGGATGATGTCGTAAATCTAGATGATGTCAGAAATGGATGCCAGAAATGGATGTTGTAAATCTGGATGCCGTAAATATGGATGATGCCATAAATCTGGATGATGCCGAAAATGGATGTCGTAAATATGGATTCCGTAAATATGGACAATGCCGTAATTTTGGTTGGCTGACCGTATTGAGACTTTGTTGGTTGAAGCATCCTGTTGACCGCCGCAACGCACCAACACACTTATATTTTTCTGGCTTGTCTTTTGTCGATCTACTGGTATGTTCTATCAGCACTTTACTTTCTTGTTTATGTGATTGCTGACTGACATTGGGGATAAAAGTAAAGTTGCATCAAGCATAGAACATCTTCAAAAATTTACATGGTATCAGCGTTGAGGTGAAGACAAAGCCCTAGTTTGTAGCAATCACCAAAGAAGAGGATGGGTTCCTCAAACTACAATGGCTTTAAGGCTGATGAAAATTTGACTGGGAAGGATGACTTCCATGCTTGGAAGATGACATTGGATCTTAATTTGGAAGACCAAGATGTCATGGACTATGTGCAGGGTAAAATCCAAGAGCCTCTATCCACTGCAATAGCTCTTTCCAAATCAAAGCACAAGAAGGGGGGAATCAAAGCACAAGAAGGGGGGAATCAAAGCAAAGTTGATGATCAGGGACTCAATTCATAAGAGTTTGGTTGCCTACATCTCTAATCTAGGTCACTATGCTAGAGAATGCCCTTTCAAGAAGGTCAAGAAAAGGAAGGCTCCCTCTGGCAGAAATGGGTAACCTTTCAAAAGGTCAAGAAATTCCAGGTATGAGGAATCAAATGTATATTATGATAAAAAAAATGAATTCATTCTTGTATCTGCCCTCTCTGCTGCATCTCCACCCGACACTATGGATGTCTAGTTGATAGATAGTGGTGCCTCAAGGCACATCATTGGGTTCAAGGAAGCACTTACTCATATGGTTGAGAAAGATACTAATCTACAAATTATCCTTGGAGATAATGCCACATATTCTCGTGAAAGGGACAGAGACTGTGACCCTCCACCTGTCTCAAGGTCGAGTCCTCCGCTTGCAAGATGTACTATATGTACCTAATTTGAAGAAGAACCTTGTGTCTATTTCGGCCATGAAAGACAAAGGTTTCAATGTGGCATTCATTGATGGAAGGTGTGCATGTGGAAGAAGAGTTTCAAGGAAGCTATCACGATTGGGTTTAGAGTTGGTACACTCTACCAGGTTGGAGGAAGTCCACTGGGAGCATTGACATGTGATACTATCCGACAAACTGAACTATGGCACTGAAGGTTTGAACAACTTCACTACAAGGCCCTTCTCGAAGCAAGGAAGGTGGTGAAGGGTATGCCTGAGTTCTCAAATAATCATGAAGGTGTATGTCAGGGTTGTGCCGAAGGAAAGCATACAAGGGGACCTTTCCCCTCAAGTGTCACAAAGACATCTGATGTCTTGCAATTAGTACATTCTGATATGTCTGGTATGCTGCCCGTGACATCCTTGGGAGGATGTTCTTATTATATGAGACGAATGAGTTCAAGAACTTTGCAGAGGAGCCAGCATCAAGAGGGAGACCGCAATGTCTGTGGGCTACAGTAAAACTTCGAAGGCCTATAAAGTATATGTGCCTGGTCAAAGGGAAGTGGAGATATGCCACAATGTTACCTTTGACAAAGATGCTTCCCTGAGGAAAGTAGTCAATCTTCCGAGATCTGAGGAAGATCATGAAGCAAGGCCTAGAAATGAAGAAGAACCGAAGGATGAGACGATGCCCGATGCTGAAGGACCAATGGACCCGACTGATCCACCTCCTTCAATAGGGAAGAGACCATCATGGCTCAGGGACACTCTCGAGGATGCCAAGGGACATATGGTCCCAAAGGGGGACATTCGTGAAAGCAAGAAGCTAAGTAGATACCAAGGGTATCTAGCAGCCATGAGTATTATTGTACAATCTGAGCCTGGATCTTTTGAGGAAGATGTAAAGCATCAAGTCTGGAAGGATGCTATGCATGAAGAGTATGAGTCCATAATGAATAATGATGTCTGGGATGTGGTTCCAAGACCGGAGGACAAAGCAATTGTCACCTCAAAATGGCTCTACAAGATCAAACATGAATCTGATGGAAGTGCAGAAAAGTTCAAAGCAAGATTCGTTGCCTGTGGCTTCTCTCAAAAGGAAGGCATAGACTATGATGATATATTTTCACCTGTGGCCTGATATACCACCATCTGATATATCATAGCCCTTGCTGCTACACAAGGATGGAGTCTTCATCAGATGGATGTGAACACCGCATTTCTGCATGGTGCGATAAAGGAAGAGGTGTATGTGGAGCAACCTTTGGGGTTCGAGGTCCAGGATCGGGACACCCATGTTTGCAGGTTGAAGAAAGCCCTCTATGGGTTGAAGCAAGCACACAGAGCTTGTTATGAGAGGATAGATAGCTACATGATGAAGCCAGGCTTCACTCGTAGTAGTGCTGATCCGAACCTTTACTTCAAGGTTGATAGAGAGAAGTCTCTCATTCTGGTATTGTATGTGGACGACCTCTTCCTGACAGGTGTTGTCCCTCTCATTCATCAGTGCAAGAGGGAGCTCGTTGTTGTGTTCGAGATGAAGGACCTAGGACTGACGCACTACTTCCTAGGCCTGGAGGTCTGGCAGAGACCTAGCAGGATTTTCCTTTCTCAAGGAAAATACATTGTGAAGCTTCTGGAAAGATTTAGTATGATGGACTATAAGTCCGTGTCGACACCAATGGAGCTCAACTTTAAGAAGTTGAGTGGCAGCGCTGCTTGGCCTGTGCTATAAAATCCTACTGAGTATCTTCAACTCGTAGGGGCCCTGATGTTCTTAGTGAACACCCGTCCGGACGTATGTTGTGCAGTGAACACTTTGAGTCAACACATGGTTGATCATAACATTCACTAGGTTGTTTCCAAGAAACTCTTGAGATATCTCTGAGACACGATAGACCATGGGCTGAGATACACTGTCGAGAGTATAACACTCCATGGATATATTGATGCCGATTGGGCTAGTAGTGTGGTGGATCGCAAGATCACATCTGGATGCTACTTCACACGTAGATCTACTTCGGGCAGGAAACTGAAATCGATAGCCTTGAGCACCACTGAGGCCGAATACATTGTAACATGTATGGCCTGTTGTGAAGTCACTTGGTTGTGAAATCTCTTCAATGAGTTGTTCGAGCATGTGCTAGATGCCACCGTTATCCTTTGTGATAACTAGAGGGGGATTCATTTGTCATAGAATCATGTGTTCCACGAACGATCCAAGCATGTTGATGGTTGGTACCACTTTATTCGGGTTATGGTACTGCGAGGTGCCGTAAGGCTCGATCATATAGGAACTGATGAGCAGGTCGTGGATATTCTCACAATTCCCTTGGGGAAGGTCATGTTCCTAACCTTCTGTGAGAATCTTGGTATCGTGGAACGACCCTATTCTGAGGGTCTTGTTGGACGATGAGCTCTGGGAGCTATGGGGGGCTTTGGGGATAGCTTCTCAAAGCTAGAAGCAACCACAGGGCTAGGCTTGTCGAACCTTGTTGGTGTGCTTGGGCCCCACCGTTATGATGATTGAGTTGGTTCGCCTCTCATGATCTGTGCCCCGTATGCATCCTACCCATTTGAGTTCCGGACTCATGGGAAGTACCTCTCATTTGGCCAATGAGGTGGGAAAATCTAGAGACTAGTAGCAAAGGCTGATGGATGCATCAGATATTGTTGTACTCTCTATCTAGGATAACACGTGTCCAACCACTTGATCTGGGATCAAGTCTAGTGAGGTTTCAAACTTCCTACTGACTTTGGGTCAGATAAACCAACTTTGGGTTGGTATGTGACTCTTTGAGTCCATGTGAGGTTTCGGACCTCCTACTGACTTCGGATAAGATAAACCAACTTCGGGTTGGTATGTGACTCTTTGATTCCATGTGAGGTTTCGGAACTCCAACTGACTTCAGGTCAGTGAGACTAACTTCGGGTTAATATATATGACTCTCTTGAGTCCAAGTGAGGTTTTGGACCTCCTACTGACTTCGGGTCAAATAAACCGACTCCGGGTTGGTATGAGACTCTTTGTGAGTCCTATAAAGGTTTCGGACCTCTGGGCTGAATCTGTCAGCCGGGAATGAGGTCTTTTTGCTGACCCACTTCTGTTCTGAAATAAAGAGGCCAGCAAAACAAGTTATGGCAGGATGACGCACAATGTTTGATTGCACAGGTGGATGGAGTTCTCCCTAGTTAAGAGGGAGTGTTAAAATTGGACAACTAGGTCCAAACTCCGTGTTGTGATTTTTAGATGAAGACACCAATATTTTTATTGGGTTCCTCTTTCGAAGAGGTGCAAGATTGATCTAAATATCATCTTGATCCAATGAGCAGAACATTTATTTTGAATTTATTTTTAATACTTTCAAAATATGTGCAGGTCAGCCTTAAGGTTTTACACCCCCAGAAAATGTGTCACACACCCTCAGTGATTGATATAAATAGAGTCAACGTTGGAGGACATTTCAATCATCTCATCACACACATCCTCATGATGCCGTAAATTTGGATGATGTCGTAAATATGGATGATGCCGGAAATGGATGTCGTAAATGGGTGTCATAAATCTAGATGATGCCGTAAATATGGATGATGTCGGAAATGGATGCCGTAAATATGGATGATGCCATAAATCTAGATGATGTCGGGAATGGATGTCATAAATGGATGTCGTAAATATGGATGTCGTAAATCTGGATGATGCCAGAAATGGATGTCGTAAATATGAATGATGTCGTAAATCTGGATGTGGGATTCCTTTGTTGAATTATGTTGATGAGTTGTATTAAGGGCTGTGTGTGTGACACTTCTGGTTGGCTGACCGTATTGAGACTTTGTTGGTTGAAGCATCCTGTTGACCGTCGTAACGCACCAACACACTTATATTTTTCTGGCTTGTCTTTTGTCGATCTACTGGTATGTTCTATCAGCACTTTACTTTCTTGTTTATGTGATTGCTGACTGAAATTGGGGATAAAAGTAAAGTTGCATCAAGCATAGAACATCTTCAAAAATTTACATGGTATTAGCGTTGAGGTGAAGACAAAGCCCTAGTTTGTAGCAATCACCGAAGAAGAGGATGGGTTCCTCAAACTACAATGGCTTTAAGGCTGATGAAAATTTGACTGGGAAGGATGACTTCCATGCTTGGAAGATGACATTGGATCTTAATTTGGAAGACCAAGATGTCATGGACTATGTGCAGGGTAAAATCCAAGAGCCTCTATCCACTGCAATAGCTGTTGCCAAATCAAAGTACAAGAAGGGGGGAATCAAAGCAAAGTTGATGATCAGGGACTCAATTCATAAGATTTTGGTTGCTTACATCTCTAATCTAGGTCACTATGCTAGAGAATGCCCTTTCAAGAAGGTCAAGAAAAGGAAGGCTCCCTCTGGCAGAAATGGGTAACCTTTCAAAAGGTCAAGAAATTCCAGGTATGAGGAATCAAATGTTTTTTATGATAAAAGAAATGAATTCATTCTTGTATCTGCCCTCTCTGTTGCATCTCCACCCGACACTATGGATGTCTAGTTGATAGATAGTGGTGCCTCAAGGCACATCATTGGGTTCAAGGAAGCACTTACTCATATGGTTGAGAAAGATACTAATCTACAAATTATCCTTGGATATAATGCCACATATTCCCGTGAAAGGGACAGAGACTGTGACCCTCCACCTGTCTCAAGATCAAGTCCTCCGCCTGCAAGATGTACTATATGTACTTAATTTGAAGAAGAACCTTGTCTCTTTCGACCATGGAAAACAAAGGTTTCAATGTGGCATTCATTGATGGAAGGTGTGCATGTGGAAGAAGAGTTTCAAGGAAGCTATCACGATTGGGTTTAGAGTTGGTACACTCTACCAGGTTGGAGGAAGTCCACTCGGAGTGATGGCATGTGATACTATCTGAGAAACTGAACTATGGCACCAGAGGTTTGAACAACTTCAGTACAAGGCCCTTCCCGAAGCAAGGTAGGTGGTGACGGGGATGCCTGAGTTCTCAAATAATCATGAAGGTGTATGTCAGGGTTGTGCTGAAGGAAAGCATACAAGGGGACCTTTCCCCTCAAGTGTCACAAAGACATCTGATGTCTTGCAATTAGTACATTTTGATCTGTCTGATATGTTGCCCGTGACATCCTTGGGAGGATGTTCTTATTATATGAGACGAACGAGTTCAAGAACTTTTACAGAGGAGCTAGCATCAAGAGGGATACACAATGTCTGTGGGCTACAGCAAAACTTCGAAGGCCTATAAAGTATATGTGTCTGGTCAAAGGGAAGTGGAGATATGCCACGATGTTACCTTTGACAAAGATGCTTCCCTGAGGAAATTAGTCAATCTTCCGTGATCTAAGGAAGATCATGAAGCAAGGTGATGCAGGGGCATGAGGCTTAGAGACAAAGGCTTCATTAATTATTCCAAAAATCCCAAAAATGTTACAAACAAAGGTGTTGGTACCTTTAGCTGACATTTACAGTTGTAATAGATAGGCTTAAACTAATATTTAGGAGGATTGAACAGCTTTAGATTTTTTTCAGCATATTTAGCTTCAGTTGATAGAATTTAGGGAGATATTAGGCAATTAATATTTTGTCTAAATTTGAAGTATTCGATCCTCAAGTAGAGGTCGATTGTTATGTAAGAAACATATAAAATGTAACCTCAGTAGAGGAGGAATTCGGAATTGGCCGTAGAAGAATTGCTTGTGAGGGTTTGGCCTCTGTTTAATTAAATTGCAGTATTTGTTTAAACTGTTGTTATACTTAGTAATCCCCGAAGGGCTTCACCTTCGAAAAATTCATTGATATATATGTCTTCTGTGTAGACATTGAGCGCAAATTGAGTTTATATTAGTCTCTGTGTGAAAGAGGGGCTTATTTCTTCGGAAACCCATTTAAATTCATATTCTTTGTGTATGAATTGAACATATTTAAACTCTGTGTATAAAGGCTTGGGGAAAATCGAGAAGGAACAGCAGAAATCCTCGTGGATTCCGCAGTTGGGAAGGAACAGCGTTGGGAAGGAACAACAACAAAAATCGTGTTTAAACGCGATTTAACCCAAAGTTGAAGGTTAGTGGTTTTGGGAAACCATACCACTGGTTTCGCACAGCCTTTGGGCTGGGAGTGGTTTTTATGCAAATCAATGCGATCAAATTAAAACTTGACACGTCACACCAACAAAATCGGCGATTTCACGTTGCATTTGGTTGTTAAATCTTTGGGGTCGAATGAATGCGAATACCGTCCAATCAGGATCGGTGGAGATCCGACGGTAATCGCGCTGAAAGATGCAAGGAGTTTAATCCAAGGTATGGATCCGAAGTTTTACGCAATGAAACTTTATTAATATTTTAAGTTCGGTTATATGTGGGGCCAAAACGCTTTAACATTGTTTAAAGCATTGTTTATTATTATATTGCCAGGGTTTGAGATATTCACTCCAACAAGGGTTTAAAACATTGTTTTACAAATCAAGTTATTACATTCCCGAGGGGTTTTCGAACTTTGATTAAAGTAGGTTTATTATATTTCCAAAAGGTTTTCAAAGGGGTAGTTTAAGTGCTTTATAATATGGCCGAGGGTTGGAATATGGTTTTAAAAAGCACTTTATTAAAGTGTTTGGAATTCGGGAAATACATTGCAAGAAGGGTTTTAAACCTTGTTTAAAAGACAAGTATCATATTGTTCCGCAATTCTATAAACCTTGGATTAATGTGCATTTTGTAAAGTTTTATAAAACAGATTTCATAACTTTTGATGAATGAGAGTGGAAAAGGAGATCTGGAACAGATTCCTCCAGAGTCAGAAAACATTGTACAAAAGTTTGAGCAGCTCTCCTTAAGGCCTGCACCCACACTGCCATCAATTGTGGTATCAGAGCCATCTTCGGAGCATTTTTCAGATATTGAACAGGCTTCTAAGAGTCAGAAGAAGAAATCCAGCATGGCTGTCAGAATTGGTAGAGGTGTTGCTGGTAGAAGAAGAGGTAGACCAGTTGCAAATGCAGAAGTACTGGAGACTATGCAGCAAATTCAAGCCAGATTGGAAGCAATTAAAGTAGGACACCTGAGAGATCCTGAAGATGTCAGTGAACCTGAAGTTGAAGAAGAAGAAGAGAATATTGAGCTTACCCCTGATATGAGATTCTTTAAATCAGTTTTAGGCTCTACATCCAGGCCTAGGCTTGAAGTATCAGCGTTTGCAGGAGGATTGAATCCAGAAGAGTTGATAGACTGGATCAATGAGATGAATAAATGCTTTGATTATGAAGATATGGGTGAAGAAAAGAGAGTTAAATTTGTTGTCACAAGGTTGAAAGGACATGCAGCTCTTTGGTGGGATGGAGTGCAAGCAGAGAGAAGGAGAGTTGGTAAACAACCAATCAAGAATTGGAACAGAATGGTGGCAAAGCTGATAGGTATGTTTTTGCCTAGTGATTATCAGCTTTCATTATTTAGACAAATGCAGAATCTTAGACAGAGATTAATGACAGTGAAAGAATACACAGAAGAATTTTACAAAGTGAGCATAAGAGCAAGACAAATCCAAGACACATCAGAGAAGATTGCGAGGTACATAAATGGTCTTAGAATGGAGATTCAAGATGAGATAAGTATATTGTCTCCTAAGACAGTGGAAGAGGCTTACCAGATGGCCTTAAAAGTTGAAGAAAAACTCTTGAGAAAGCAATCTGCCAAAGGAAGAGGTACTTTCCGAGGAAAGGGAAGTCAAGGTGGTAGAGGAAGATCTACAACACCAAGAGATGGAGCTAGCAGAAGCTCACCTCAGCATGCACCCACATAAGGTGATGCAAGTGGCAGAAGGAGTTCCTATAGAGGAAGAGGAGGCAGAAGCAGAGGAAGAGAAGTGAGATGTTACAGATGTAACAAATTGGGACATAGAGCCCATGAATGCCTAGAGAAAGAGAATGTGAGTACAAGTCAGAGAAATGCAATTGTTGCTCAGACTGGAGAAGAAGCAGTGAAGTTGCCTGAAACAGAGAAAGAAATTATGCCAGAGAAAGGAGAATCCTTGGTGGTTAACAAGGTTTTGTTGAAACACAAAAAGTTGTTGAGCCAACACAGAGAAAGACTTTGTTCAGAAGTGTGTGCAAAGTTCAAGGGAAATGTTGTCAATTGGTGATTGATAGTGGCAGTACAGATAATTTGGTCTCTACAGAGGTGATAGAGAAGTTGAAATTGAAGACAAGGGAACATCCAACACCCTACAAGGTGTCATGGCTTCAGAAGGGACATCAACTGATAGTGAAGGAAAAATGTGAAATAGAATTGTAGATGGGCAGCTACAAAGATAAAATCATGTGTGATGTGATGCCTATGGATGTGTGTCACATATTGTTGGGTAGACCTTGGGAGTATGACAGAGCAGCAGTGCACGATGGTAAGAGAAACACTTACAAGTTTTTCAAGGATGGTATGAATCAAACATTGTTACCTTTGGAAGAAGGAGATGCATCAAGCAAAAAGTCTGACCCAAAGACTTTATTGTTGAGTGGAAAAGAATACTTGCAGCAGATTGAAGATGATGAGGTAAATTTTGCTTCAGTTTGCAAACCTAAGGTAGTATTTACTTCTACTAAAATTTCTGATTTGCCAATTGAAATTCAAGAAATGTTGGAAAGTTATAGTGATATTATTGTGGATGATTTGCCTGATGAATTACCACCTGTAAGAAGAATCAGCCATCAGATAGATTTGATTCCAGGATCAAATCTTCCAAACAAAGCAGCTTACAGAATGACTCCTACAGAAAATGAAGAAATCAGAAAACAAGTGCAGGAATTGGTTGACAAAGGTTTGATTAGAGAAAGTTTGAGTCCTTGTGCAGTACCTACAGTGTTAAGTCCGAAGAAAGATGGAGGTTGGAGAATGTGCACTGATTCAAGAGCAATCAACAAAATAACAATCATGTATAGATTTCCTTTACCTAGAATTGAAGATTTGATGGACTGTTTGAGTGGAGCAAGATATTTTTCAAAACTAGACTTGAAAAGTCGGTATCATCAGATTAGGATAAGGGAAGGTGATGAATGGAAAACAACCTTTAAAACAAATGAGGGATTATATGAATGGATGGTAATGCCTTTTGGGTTATCAAATGCACCTAGCACCTTTATGAGGCTCATGAATGAAGTATTAAAAGAATTTATTGGTAAATTTGCAATAATATATCTAGATGATATATTAATTTACAGCAAAACAAAGGAAGAACACCTGAGACATCTTAATTATGTCTTAAGGAAGTTGCATCAAGAGAAATTACTGATAAACTTAAATAAATGTTCATTCATGAAAGAAGAATTGGTATATCTAGGTTTTGTTGTTTCTGCTGAAGGATTAAAAATGGACCCTGAGAAGGTAAAGGCAATTGTGGAGTGGCCTTCACCAAATAATGTTTTTGAGGTAAGAAGTTTCCATGGACTTGCTAGTTTTTTATAGAAAATTCATAAGGAATTTTAGCAAGATTAATGCACCTATCATTGAAACCATAAAGAAGGACAAACAACGATTTAAATGGACTGTTGAAGCTGAAAGGAATTTTCAGTTTTTGAAGCAAAAGATAACTGAGAAACTTGTCTTATTTTTGCCTGATTTTAATAAACCATTTCAAGTAAAGTGTGATGCCAGTGGAGAAGCTATTGGGGCTGTATTAAGTCAAGAAGACAGACCTGTAGCATATTTCAGTGAGAAGCTGAATGAGACAAGAAGAAAGTACTCTTCTTATGAGAAAGAATTTTATGCAATTGTACAGTCATTGAAGAAGTGGAGACATTATTTAATGTCTAAAGAATTTGTGCTATATTCAGATAATCATGCTTTACAGTATATTATGCAGCAGCCTAAATTGAATCAAAAACATGCAAAATGGGTTGAATATCTTCAAAGTTTTAACTTTGTTTTGAAGCATATAAGTGGTCAAGCAAATAAGGTAGTTGATGCCTTGAGTAGAAAAAGCATTCTTGTTCAAGAAAATCGAATTGAAGTGGTAGGTTTTGATTTTCTTAAACAACTCTATAAAACAGATTTGGATTTCAAAGAAACATTTGAAGCATGCTGTAATCCTGTTTTGATAGACAGAAGTCGATGGTTAGATTATTTCTTGCAAGAGGGTTTATTGTTCAAAAGAAATCAGTTGTGCATACCAAATTGTTCCATGAGAGAAAATTTAATCAAAGAGAAGCATATTGGTGGACTTGCTGGACATTTTGGTGTTGATAAGACTTATGAGAAATTAAGTCATTTTTATTATTGGCCAAAGATGAGATTTGAAGTGGAAAAGTATGTGAAGAATTGTAAAATTTGTCAATATGCAAAGGGGAGAAGTCAAAAAGCAGGTTTGCACATTCCATTGCCTATTCCAGACAGACCTTGGGATATGGTAAGTATGGATTTTGTTTTAGGATTGCCTAAGACACAGAGAGGAAATGATGCAATTTATGTTGTAGTTGACAGATTTTCGAAAATGGCACATTTTATTCCATGTTATAAAACCAGTGATGCTACTCATGCTGCCAATTTGTTTTTCAAAGAAATTGTTAGATTACATGGGTTACCTAAAAATATTGTTTCTGATAGAGATACCAAGTTTGTTGGTCATTTTTGGAGGACATTGTGGAAGAAGCTTGGTACTAAATTGAGTTTCAACTCAGCTTATCACCCTCAAACTGATGGGCAGACTGAAGTAGTAAACAGAAGTTTGGGTAATCTTTTGAGAATTCTTGCAAGAGAACATCCTAAACAGTGGGATCATATTTTACCACAGGCAGAATATGCATACAATGATTCACCTAATAGAAGTACAGGGCAGAGTCCATTCCATATATTTTATGGGATGCACCCAAGAGGAGTATCTGAATTGAGGAATTTGGGAAAAGCAGAAATGAGGGGTGCTGATGGAGAAGAATTTGCTTCAGAGATACAAGCAATACATGAACAGGTAAAGCAGCAGCTACAAGACAGCAGCATCAAGTACAAGAACAAAGCAGATTTGAGCAAAAGAGAAGTTAATTTTGAAGTTGGTGATTTGGTTTTGGCACACTTAAGAAAAGAAATATTTCCAAAGAGGCAGTATAACAAATTAAAATTCAAAAAGATAGGACCATGCAGGATATTGAAAAAGTTTTCTGCAAATGCCTATGAAATTGAATTGCCTTCTGATATTGGAATATCTCCATTATTCAATGTTGTTGATTTGTATAGGTATGAAGATGGTGGCACAGATGACAGACCAAAAGACAGAGAACAGATTGATTGGGTAAAACAGCTACCTATAGCAAATCCATTGCAGCCAGAGAGGATCTTAGACAAAAAAGTGTTTAAGAAAACCAGAGGACAGGAGTATTTTCAATATTTGATCAAGTGGAAGGATCAGCCAATTGAAGATGTTACTTGGATGACAGAAACCAAGCTGCAGAAATTGGACAGTTATGTAGAGGAGCTCATGGACAGAAGCCCATGAAGATTTTTGTCCTCAGGAGTCTGATGCAGGGGCATGAGGCTTAAGAGACAAAGGCTTCATTAATTATTCCAAAAATCCAAAAAAATGTTACAAACAAAGGTGTTGGTACCTTTAGCTGTCATTTACAGTTGTAATAGATAGGCTTAAACTACTATTTAGGAGGATTGAACAACTTTAGATTTGTTTTAGCATATTTAGCTTCAGTTGATAGAATTTAGGGAGATATTAGGCAATTAAGATTTTGTCTAAATTTGAAGTATTTGATCCTCAAGTAGAGGTTGATTGTTATGTAAAAAACATATAAAATGTAACCTCAACAGAGGAGGAATTCGGAATTGGCCATAGAAGAATTGCCTGTGAGGGTTTGGCCTATGTTTAATAAAATTGCAGTACTTGTTTAAACTATTGTTATACTTAGCAATCCCCGAAGGGCTTCACCTTCAAAAAATTCATTGATATATATGTCTTCTTTGTAGACATTGAGCGCAAATTGAGTTTATATTAGTCTCTGTGTGAAAGAGGGGCTTAGTTCTTCGGAAACCCGTTTAAATTCATATTCTCTGTGTATGAATTGAACATATTTAAACTCTGTGTATAAAGGCTTGGGGAAAATCGAGAAGGAACAGCAGAAATCCTCGTGGATTCCGCAGTTGTGAAGGAACAGCGTTGGGAAGGAACAGCAAAAAAAATTGTGTTTAAACGCGATTTAACCCAAAGTTGAAGGTTAGTGGTTTTGGGAAACCATACCACTGGTTTCGCACAACCTTTGGGCCGGGAGTGGTTTTTATGCAAATCAACGCGATCAAATTAAAACTTGACACGTCACACCAACAAAACCGGCGATTTCGCGTTGCATTTGGTTGTTAAAGCTTTGGGGTCGAATGAATGCGAATACCGTCCGATCAGGATCAGTGGAGATCCGATGGTAATCGCGCTAAAAGATGCGAGGAGTTTAATCTAAGGTATGGATCCGAAGTTTTACGCAATGAAACTTTATTAATATTTGAAGTCCGGTTATATGTGGGGCCGAAAGGCTTTAACATTGTTTAAAGCGCTGTTTATTATTATATTGCCGGGGTTTGAGATATTCACTCCAACAAGGGTTTAAAACATTGTTTTACAAGTCAAGTTATTACATTCCCGAGGGGTTTTCGAACTTTGATTAAAGTAGGTTTATTAAATTTCCGAAAGGTTTTCAAAGGGGTGGTTTAAGTGCTTTATAATATGGCCGAGGGTTGGAATATGGTTTTTAAAAGCACTTTATTAAAGTGTTTGGAATTCGAGAAATACATTGCAAGAAGGGGTTTAAACCTTGTTTAAAAGTCAAGTATCATATTGTTCCGCAGTTCTATAAACCTTGGATTAATGTGCATTTTATAAAGTTTTATAAAACAGATTTCATAACTTTTGATGAATGAGAGTGGAAAAGGAGATCTGGAACAGATTCCTCCAGAGTTAGAAAAAATTGTACAAAAATTTGAGCAACTCTCCTTAAAGCCTGCACCCACACTGCCATCACAAGGCCTAGAAATCAAGAAGGACCGAAGGATGAGACGATGCCCGATGCTGAAGGACCAATGGACCCGATTGATCCACCTCCTTCAATAGGGAAGAGACCATCATGGCTCAGGGACATTCTTGAGGATGCCAAGGGACATATGGCCCCAAAGGGGGACATTCGTGAAAGCAAGAAGCTAAGTAGATACCAAGGGTATCTAGCAACCATGAGTACTATTGTACAATCTCAGCCTGGATCTTTTGAGGAAGCCATAAAGCATCAAGTCTAGAAGGATGCTATGCACGAAGAGTATGAGTCCACAATGAAGAATGATGTCTGGGATGTGGTTCCAAGACCGGAGGACAAAGTAGTTGTCACCTCAAAATGGCTCTACAAGATCAACCATGGATCTGATGGAAGCACTGAAAAGTTCAAGGCGAGATTTGTTGCCCGTGGCTTCTCTCAAAAGGAAGGCATAGACTATGATAATATATTTGCACCTGTGGCCCGATATACCACCATCCGATCTATCATAGCCCTTGCTGCTACGCAAGGGTGGAGTCTTCATCAAATGGATGTGAAGACCGCATTTCTGCATGGTGCGATAAAGGAAGAGGTGTATGTGGAGCAACCTCTGGGGTTCGAAGTCCAGGATCGGGACACCCATGTTTGCAGGTTGAAGAAAGCCCTTTATGGGTTGAAGCAAGCACCCAAAGCTTGGTACAAGAGGATAGATAACTACCTGATGAAGCCAGACTTCACTCGTAGTAATGTTCATCTGAACCTTTACTTCAAGGTTGATAGAGAGAAGTCTCTCATTCTGGTGTTGTATGTGGACGACCTCTTCTTGAAACGTGTTGTCCCTCTCATTCATCAGTGCAAGAGGGAGCTCACTGCTATGTTCGAGCTGAAGGACCTAGGACTGATACACTACTTCCTAGGCCTGGAGGTCTAGCAGAGACCTGGCGAGATTTTCCTTTCTCAAAGAAAATACAATGTGAAGCTTCTGGAAAGATTTAGTATGATGGATTGTAACTCTGTGTCGACACCAATGGAGCTCAACTTTAAGAAGTTGAGTGGCAGCATTTTTGGGCTCGTGCTAGCAAATCCTACTGAGTATCTTCAACTCGTAGGGGCCCTGATGTTCTTAGTGAACCCCCGTCCGGACATATGTTGTGCAGTGAACACTTTGAGTCAACACATGGTTGATCATAACATTCATTGGGTTGTTGCCAAGAAACTCTTGAGATATCTCTAAGGCACGATAGACCATGGGTCGAGATACACTATCGAGAGTGTGACACTCCATGGATATACTGATGCCGATTGGGCTGACAGTGCGGTGGATCGCAAGAGCACATTTGGATGCTACTTCACATGTAGATCTGCTTCGGGCAAGAAACTGAAGTCGGTAGCCTTGAGCACCGCTGAGGCCGAATACATTGTAACATGTATGGCCTATTGTGAAGTCACTTGGTTGCGAAAGCTCTTCAATGCGCTATTCGAGCATGTGCTAGATGCCACCGTTATCCTTTGTGATAACTAGAGGGGGATTCGTTTGTCATAGAATCATGTGTTCCACGAACGATCCAAGCATGTTGATGGTTGGTACCACTTTATTCGGGATATGGTACAGCGAAGTGTCGTAAGGCTCGATATTATAGGAACTGATGAGCAGGTCGCAGATATTCTCACAATGCCCTTGGGGAAGGTCATGTTCCTAACCTTCCGTGAGAATCTTGGTATTGTGGAATGACCCTATTCTGAGGTTCTTGTTGGACGATGAGCTCTGGGAGCTATGGGGGGCTCTTTGGGGATAGCTTTTCGGTGCTATAAGCAACCACAGGACTAGGCTTGTCGAACCTTGTTGGTGTGCTTGGGCCCCACCATTATGATAATTGAGTTGGTTCGCCTCTCATGATCTGTGCCCCGTATGCACCCTACCCATTTGAGTTCCGGATTCATAGGAAGTACCTCTCATTTGGCCAATGAGGTGGGAAAAGCTAGAGACTAGTAGCAAACACTGATGGACACATCAGAGATTGTTGTACTCTCTATCTAGGATGACACATGTCCAACCACTTGATCTGGGATCAAGTCTAGTGAGGTTTCAAACCTCCCACTAACTTCGGATCAAATAAAACAACTTCGAGTTGGTATGTGACTCTTTGAGTCCATGTGAGGTTTCGAACCTCCTACTGACTTCGGGTTGGTGTGTGACTTTTTGAGTCCATGTGAGGTTTCGGACCTCCAACTGACTTCAGGTCAGTGAGACTAACTTTGGGTTAGTATATATGACTCTCTTGAGTCCAAGTGAGGTTTCGAACCTCCTACTGACTTCGGGTCAGATAAACCGATTTCGGGTTGGTATGAGACTCTTTGTGAGTCCTATAGAAGTTTCGGACCTCTGGGCTGAATCTGTCAACCGGGAATGAGGTATTTGTGACTGACCCACTTTTGTTCTGAAATAAAGAGACCAGCAAAGCAAGTTACGGTGGGATGACGCAAGATGTTTGATTGCACAGGTGGATGGAGTTCTCCCTAGTTGAGAGGGAGCGTTAAAATTGGACAACTCGGTCCAAACTCCACGTTGTAATGCTCAGATGAAGACACCAATATTTTTATTGGGTTCCTCTTTCGAATAGGTGCAAGGTCGATCTAAAAATCATCTTGATCCAATGAGCAGAACATCAATTTTGAATTTATTTTTAATACTTTCAAAATATGTGCAGGTCGGCCTTAAGGTTTTACACCCCCAGCAAATGTGTCACACACCCTCAGTGATTGATATAAATAGAGTCAACGTTGGAGGACATTTCAATCATCTCATCACACACATCCTCATGATGCCGAAAATAGATGTCGTAAATCTGGATGATGTCGTAAATATGGATGATGTTGTAAATGGATGTCGTAAATTTGGATGATGTTGGAAATGGATGTCGTAAATATGGATGATGTTGTAAATCTAGATGATTCCGGAAATGGATGTTGTAAATGGATGTCGTAAATCTGGATGCCATAAATCTGGATGATGTCGGAAATGGATGTCATAAATCTGGATGATGTTGTAAATCTGGATGTGGGATTCCTTTGTTGAATTATGTTGATGAGTGTGTGATTCCTTTGTTGAATTATGTTGATGAGCTTGTCTTTAAGGGCTGTGTGTGTGACACTTCTGGTTGGCTGACCGTATTGAGACTTTGCTGGTTGAAGCGTCCTGTTGACCGCCATAATGCACCAACACACTTATATTTTTTTGGCTTGTCTCCTGTCGATCTACTGGTATGTTCTATCAGCACTTTTCTTTCTTGTTTATGTGATTGTTGACTGACATTGGGTATAAAAGTAAAGTTGCATCAAGCATAGAACATCTTCAAAAATTTACAATTTGCAACAGCTTCAAACTAACCTCAACCCAACCTCTGATTTTTCCTACGGCAATTATATTCTGTGCATATTTTGTGCAATGGGAAAATAAATAAATATACTTAAAAACAAGTTTGCAACAACTTCAAACTAGACTCAACCTAACCTCTGATTTTTCCTAGGGCAATTTTTGTGCATACTCTGTGCAAGATATGCAATTATATTATGTGCGCTGGGAAAGTAATGAGCAAAATATTAATTCCCATGTTCAAAACCCTGCCAAATATTAAGTCCCATGATCGGGTAAATATTAATATAGTCCATTATTCCCTTTGACCGGTATATTGTCATCTATTATGAAGGTGAATGGGAATATGGCCCTTTATTGTCATCTATTATGAAGGCGAATGGCAATATGGAGGAGAAGCCTTTCACCCCTTCACCCTTATATTGCCATCTATTCTTATTATTATTAAGGCGAATGGCAATATGAAAGAGAAGGTGAAGAGATTAGCAATGAGCATTAAGGCGAATGGCAATATGAAAGAGAAGGTGAAGAGATTGGCAATGAGTAAAGACTAATATTTGTTTCCCAACCCCAATTTCCCAACCCAATACTAACCCAACCCAACCCAACCTCAACCCAATACAAGTGAGGGGAGAATATTAATATCTTGGCAATGGTTCTCCACCCTTAATATTTTCTCCATCGTCTTCCGACCCCATTTTTTCCATTGTTTCCCAACCCCAACACAATACAAACCCAACCCCAACCCAATACAAGTGAGGTGAGACTATTAATATCGTGGCAATGGTTCTCCACCCTTTATATTCTCCACCCTTAATATTTTCTCCATGGTCTTCCAACCCCATTTTTTCCATTGTTTTTCAACCCTTGATATTTTCTCCATTGTTTCCCAATTTTTTTCCATTGTTTCCCAACCCCAAGTTAGCCCCAGTGAAGAGATTGGCAATGAGTAGAGACTAATCTTTTTTCCATTGTTTACCAACCCCAATTTCCCAACCCAATACAAGTGAATACAAGTATATTAATATATTGGCAATGGTTCTCCACCCTTAATATTTTCTCCATTGTCTTCCAACCCAACCCAATACAAGTGAATACAAGTATATTAATATCTTGACAATGGTTCTCCACCCTTAATATTTTCTCCATTGTCTTCTGACCCCCTTTTTTCCATTGTTTCCCAACCCCAACACAATACAAACCCAACCTCAACCCAATACAAGTGAGGGGAGAATATTAATATCTTGGTAATAGTTCTCCACCCCTAATATTTTCTCCATGGTCTTCCAACCCCATTTTTTCCATTGTTTCCCAACCAATGGTTAGCCCCCATTTTTTCCATGTTTCCCAACCCTTAATATTTTCTCCATTTTGTCTTATTTTTTCCACCAATTAGCCCCCATTTCTTACATTGTTTCCCAACCTTTAATATTTCTCCATTGTTTCCCATTTTTTCCATTGTTTCCTTAATATTTATCCCAAACCCAACCCAAACCCCAACCCCAACCCAATACAAGTGAATACAAGTATATTAATATCTTTGCAATGGTTCTCCACCCTTTATATTTTCTCCATTGTCTTCCTACCCCATTTTTTCCATGGTTTCCCAACCCCAACACAATACAAACCCAACCTCAACCCAATATAAGTGAGGGGAGAATATTAATATCTTGGCAATGGTTCTCCACCCTTGACATTTTCTCCATGGTCTTCCAACCCCATTTTTTCCACTATTTCCCAACCCCAATTAGCCGATGGTTCTCCACCTTTAATATTTTCTCCATGGTCTTCCAACCCCATTTTTCCATTGTTTCCCAACACTTTTTTCCATTGTTTCCCATTTTTACCATTGTTTCAACATTTTTCCATTTTTTTCCATTAATATTTTCTCCATTGTTTACCAAACCCTGTTTTCTCCAACCCCAATTGTTCCCCATTTTTTCCATTAATATTTTCTTCATTGTTTCCCAAAACCTGTTTTTTCCAACCCCAATTAACCTCCATTTTTTCCTTAGTATTTTCTATATTGTTTCCCATCAGCAATTAGCCCCCATTTTTCTCCATTGTTTCCCAAACCCCATTTTCTCCAACCCCAATTAACCTCCATTTTTTCCTTAGTATTTTCTATATTGTTTCCCATCAGCAATTAGCCCCCATTTTTCTCCATTGTTTCCCAAACCCCATTTTCTCCAACCCCAATTAACCTCCATTTTTTCTTTAATATTTTCTCTATTGTTTCCCAACAACAGTTAGCCCCCATTTTTTCCATTGTTTCCCCATTTTTTCCATTAACATCTTATCCATTCTTTCCCAAACCCCATTTTCTCCAACCCCAATTAACCTCCATTTTTTCTATTGTTTCCTTGAAATTTTCTCTATTGTTTCCCACCCACTCCAACACCTCCAACCCCAATTAACCTCCATTTTTTCTTGTTTCCTTGATATTTTCTATATTGTTTCCCAACCACTCCAACACATCCAACCCCAGTTAACCTCCATTTTTTCCATTGTTTCCATGATATTTTCTGATGCAGGGGCATTAGACACTAGCCAGCAATGTAGGAAGTTTTGTCCACATGTTGTGGCTAGGAGGGATCAGAATCATTCGAATTGTAGCAGCAAGGTGTCAATACCTTAGCTATCTGTTGCATTTAGATCAGTGAGAGTTAGTAGAAGTCGAATAGTTTGGTTCAGTGCATCTGTCTTGTTCAGTGATACGAATAATGTAATTAGGTTTTTGTTAGAATATAAACGGTCCTCACCAAGGAACCGAAGAAACACATTGTAATGCGTATAAATTGTATCCCCCAGAGGTATTGAGGGAGGAGATTTCTGCAGAAAAGTTGGTGTCAAGCAATTGCTTCCTGTTGAATAAATTTCAGTACTCGTTGATTATCAAATTGTCTTGAATTGATTTTGGTGTGAGAATTTGTTTAATTGAGAGGTGATTGAAACACCAGCCCGTGTAGAATTGTTGAATAGAGTGGTTGTATAATCTCTGCATCTCTTTGTCCATTGTTTTCTCTTGAATTGTTCAAACAAGCTCTATGGAATTAAATCTCACTCGTAGAAGAAGTCCGTGTATAATCGTGGTCGTCGAATTCTGTTCAGTGGAAGTAAAAACCCCGCTTACACAGAAATAGTTCGGTTGGTTGTGAATTGAAAATACCATCCCGACAATCGACCCTGAGTTAGTGGAAGGTTGAGCACAGAAAGGAAGGTGTTAACCCACGGTCAATCACTGTTCAAAGGCTGGAAGCAGTTTTGATCGCACTGCCTTTGTGGGACGAGCGGTATTCAAGAATTTGGAGCGATCCCATACACTGAGGGACACGTGGCATAAGGCGAGTTTCCAAAACCACCCTCATCACGCATTAACTATCGACTGAGGAAACAGCGTGATATTCGTGTACGCCGTCTGATCTAGACGCCGGCTATCGAACAACAATCGCTCTCAGAGATGCACGAAGGTTAACCTAAGGTATGGCGTGTGTAATTAATTAAAATCCGTCGATTGTATGCGTGGCCCTGGAGCCAAAAGTTCGTTATAAGTAGTTCAATTGACTTAAGTCGGACTATTGATATAAAGCTTCGAAGGGTGGTAACCTTAGTTATAAGGTTTGGCGAGAGAATTAAAGTTCGGGGATACATTTAATTTCCAAAGTTTGCGAATGTATTTATTTGTCAATTTCTTCAAAATTGATAAATAAAATTACAAAATAGTTGAGGACGACTATGTGGAGACGAACTGAGTTAATTCGAGAGAAAACGCTGACAGAGCTACATTAGAGCCAGCGCTCCTTGTGGGGCCCGAATTCAGATTTGTTGTTGTCAATTGTGGTATCAAAACTGTTTTTGAGTTGTTTTTGCAGAGAATTAACATGGCAATCCAAGTTGGTAGAGGAGCTGGCAGAAGGAGACCCGTTGCCAATGCAGAAGTGTTGGAGACCTTATAGAGGGTCCAAGCCAGAATGGATGCCATAGAGCGAAGACAATCCAGAGATCCTGAAGACATCAGTGAACCTAAGATAGAAGACGCTGGGGAAATTGCTGAGATTCCTCCTGACATGAGGCTCCTCAGAATTGTTCTGGGGTCTGCAGTTAAACCCAAGATTGAAGTGTAGAGTTTTACAGGAGCACTGAATCCAGAGGCGTTGGTGGATTGGATTAATGAAATGAACAAGTGCTTCGACTATGAAGAAATAAGCAAGGATAAGAAGGTCAAGTTTGCAGTAACAACGCTGAAGGGACACGCTGCACTTTGGTGGGATGGAGTGCACGCAGAAAGAATGAGAGTTGGCAAGCAGCCTATCAAAAGCTAGACCAGAATGATGGCTAGTTTAAAAGTAAATTCTTGCCTAGTGATTATCAGCTAACATTGTTTAAGCAAATGCAGAACCTAAGACAGAGGTTGCTGACAGTAAAGGAATACACAGAAGAATTCTATAGAGTAAGCATAAGAGCTGGGCAATTTCAAGACACACCAGAGAACACTGCCAGATATGTGAATGGTCTCAAGCTGGAGATCCAAGATGAAATTGGTCTTCTGTCTCCTAAGACAGTTGAAGAGGGCCTATCAGATGGCCTTGAAAGCAGAGGAGAAACTCCTGAGGAAGCAGTTTGCCAAAGGGAGAGGTATTTTCTGTGGAAAAGGGAGTCAGGGTGGTAAAGGAAAGCCTACTACACCCAGAGATGGAACTAACAGTAGCTCACCTCAGAATGCATCTACAGAGGGTGATCCAAGAGGCAGAAGGAGTTCTTACATAGGAAGAGGAGGCAGAGGCAGAAGTAGATAATTGAGGTGCTATAGATGTCAGCAAGTGGGACACAAGCACTGTGAGTGCCCATAGAATGTGGGTGTTGGTCCAAGGAATGTTGTTGTTGCCCAGGCTGGAAAAGAGGCAGCGATTGGAGAAGAAATTCTACCAGAGAGGGGAGAGTCCTTGGTTGTTAATAAAGTCTTGTTGAAACACGCTAAAGAGGATACTGAGCCTGCACAAAGGAAGACTTTGTCTAGGAGCATATGCAAAGTCCAGGGGAAACGTTGTCAGCGAGTCATTGATAGTGGTAGCACAGACAATCTAGTTTCCACTGAGGTGATAGAGAAGTTGAAGCTGAAGACAAGGGAGCATCCAACTCCCTACAGGGTGTCCTCGCTGCATAAAAGGCACCAGCTGATTGTAAAAGAACAGTGTGAGATAGAGCTGCAAATGGGCAACTACAAAGACAAAGTCTTGTGTGATGTGATGCCAATGGATGTATGTCACATACTGTTGGGTAGACCTTGGCAGTTTGACAGAGCAGCAGTGCATGATAGCAAGAAGAACACTTACAAGTTCTACAAGGATGGGGTACATCATACATTGACACCCATGGAAGAAGGAGAGCCATCAAGCAGAGTGGTTGATCCAAAGACCTTGTTGCTAAGCGGGAAGGAATATCTACAGCAGATTGAAGAAGAAGAGGTAAGCTTTGCTTTAGTTTGCAAGCCTAAGGTAGTTCTTACTTCTACAAAGATTTCTTATTTGCCAATAGAAATCCAAGAGATGTTAGACAGTTATTGTGACATTGTTGTGAATGATTTACCTAATGCGCTGCCACATGTGAGGAAGATCAACTATCAGATAGATTTTATCCCTGGTTCAAATCTGCCAAATAAGGCAGCCTACAAAATGACCCCACGGAAAATGAGGGAATCAAGAGACAAGTACAGGAATTGGTGGACAAGGGACTTATCAGAGAAAGTTCGAGTCCATGTGCAGTACCAGCAGTATCGAGCACAAAGAAATAGGAAGGTTGGAGGATGTGCACTGATCCCAGAGCAATCAATAAGATAACAATCAGGAACAGAGTCCCTTTGCCCAGAGTTGAGGATTTAATGGATTGTTTGGGTGGTGCTAAATATTTTTCAAAGATAGATTTAAAAAGTAGATATCATCATATTAGAATAAGAGAGAGTGATGAGTGGAAAATTGCCTTTAAAACGAATGAAACACTGTATGAATGGATGGTAACGCCTTTTGGGTTGTCAAATGCACCTAGCACTTTCATGAGACTTATGAATGAAGTATTGAAAGAATTCATTGGTAAATTTGTGAAAGTATATCTGGATGATATATTAGTTTTCAGCAAAACTAAAGAAGAACATTTAAGGCATCTTAACTATGTCTTGAAAAAGCTGCACCAAGAGAAACTGTTGATAAACTTAAAGAAATGTTCATTCATGAAGGAAGAGTTGGAAGGGCTTTGTTGTCTCTGCAGAAAGATTGAAGATGGACCCACAAAAAGTTAAGGCAATTGTGGAGTGGCCTTCACCCAAAAATGTTTTTGAGATAAAAAGTTTCCATGGACTTGCCAGTTTTTACAGGAAATTTATAAGAAACTTCAGTGAGATTAACGCACCCATTATTGAGACAATAGAAAAGAGCAAACAACCATTTAAATGGACTGTTGAAGCAGAAAGAAGCTTTAAACTTTTGAAACAAAAGATAACTAAAAACCCTGTTTCGATTCTGCCTGATTTTACTAAACCATTTCAAGTGAAGTGTGATGCCAGTGGAGAAGCCATTGGAGCTGTGTTGAGTCAAGATGATAGGCCTGTAGCCTATCTCAGTGAAACGCTGAATGGCACCAGAAAGAAGTATTCATCTTATGAGAAGGAATTCTATGCAATTGTTCAGGCACTGAAAAAGTGGAGGCATTATTTGATGTCCAAAGAATTTGTATTATACTCTGATAATCATGCTTTGCAGTGTATTGTACAGCAGCCCACGCTGAATCATAAGCATGCCAAATGGGTTGAGTATCTCCAAGGTTTTAACTTTGTTTTGAAACATATAAGTGGCCAAGCAAATAAAGTAGTTGATGCTTCGAGTAGGATGCACATGCTTGTTCAAGAAACCAATTTTGAAGTTGTAGGATTTGATTTTCTCAAAGAACTGTATAAAACAGATTCAGATTTTAAGGAAGCATTTGAGGCATGTTGTAACCCTATTCTAACAGATAGAAGCCAGTGGCTAGATTATTTCTTGCAGGAAGACTTACTATTCAGAAGAAACCAACTGTGTACCAAGATGTTGCATGAGAGAAAATTTGATCAAGGAGAAGCATAGTGGTGGACTTGCTGGACACTTTGGTACTGACAAAACTTATGAGCCGCTGAATCACTTCTATTATTGGCCCAAGATGAGCGCAGAAGTGGACAAGTTTGTGAAAAATTGCAAAATCTGTCAATATGCCAAAGGAAGGAGCCAGACTGCAGGATTGTACACTCCCTTGCCTATCTCAGACGGGCCTTGGGACATGGTGAGTATGGATTTTGTTCTAAGATTGCCCAAGACTCAGAGGGGGAATGATGCAGTTTTTTTTTGTAGTGGACAAATTTCCCAAGATGGCACATTTTATCCCATGTTATAAAACTAGTGATGCCACCCATGTTGCCAACTTGTTTTTCAAGAAAGCTGTTAGGTTGCATGGGTTGCCCAAGAGTATTGTTTCAGACAGAGACACCAAATTTGTGGGCCATTTTTGAAAGACACTGTGGAAGAAACCTGGTACCAAACTGAGTTTCAGCTCAACTTATCATCCTCAAACTGATGGACAAACTGAAATAGTGAATAGAACTCTGGGAAATTTGTTGAGAAGTCTTGCAGAAGAGCATCCCACGCAGTGGGACCATACTTTGCCCCAAGCAGAATATGCATATAATGACTCACCAAACAAAAGCACAGGGCAAAGTCCATTCCATATTGTTTATGAAATTCACCCCAGAGGAATATCAGAGTTAAGAAATCTGAGAAAGGCAGAACTAAAAAACGCTGATGGTGAGAAATTTGCTTCAGAGATCCAAGCCATACACGAACAAGTGAAATAGCAGCTACAAGTCCGCAGCATCAAATACAAAGGCAGAGCAGACTTGAGTAGAAAAGAAGTCCATTTTGAAGTAGGAGATCTAGTTTTGACACACTTGAGAAATGAAAGATTCCCAAAAAAGCAGTATAACAAACTGAAGTTCAAAAAGATTGGGCCATGCAAGATACTTAGAAAATTTTCTGCAAATACTTATGAGATTGAATTGCCTCATGGTGTTGGAATATCCCCCATTTTTAATGTTGCAGATTTGTACAAGTATGTAGATGATGGTGCAAAAGAAGGACCAGCGGACAAGGAACAGATTGAGTGAGAAAAGCAGCTACCTCCAGCACCGCCATTGCAACAAGAGAAGATATTGGACAAAAAAGTGTTCAAAGAGACAAGAGAACAAGAGTACTTCCAATACTTAATTGGATGGAAGAACCAGCAAGAAGAAGACACCAATTCGATGACAGAAGGAATGTTGCAGAAGATAGGCAGATCTATGGAGGAGCTCATGGACAGGAGTCCATGAAGAAAATTGCCTTCGAGAGTTTGATGCAGAGGCATTAGACACTAACCAGCAATATAGAAAGTTTTGTCCACATGTGGCTAGAAGGGATCAGAATCATTCGAATTGTAGCACCTTCGCTGTCTATTGCATTTAGATCAGTGAGAGTTAGTAGAAGTCAAATAGTTTGGTTCAGTGCAACTATCCTCTTTAGTTATACGAATAATGTAATTAGATTTTTGTTAAAATATAGAAGTCAACTAGTTTGGTTCAGTGCATCTATCCTCTTTAGTTATACGAATAACGTAATTAGATTTTTGTTAGAATATAAACGGTCCTCACCAAGAAACCAAAGAGACACATTGTAATGCGTATAAATTGTATCCCCCGGATGTATTGAGGGAGGAGATTTCCGCAGAAAAATTGGTGTCAAGCAATTGCTCCTTGTTGAATAAATTTCAGTACTCGTTGATTATCAAATTGTCTTGAATTGACTTTGGTGTGAGAATTTGTTTAATTGAGAGGTGATTGAAACACCATCCCGTGTAAAATTGTTGAATGGTTGTATAATCTCCGCATCTCTCTGTCCATTGTTTTCTCTTGAATTGTTCGAACAAACTCTGTGGAATTAAATCCCACTCGTAGAAGAAGTCCATGTATAATCGTGGTCGTCAAATTCTATTCAGTGGAAGTGAAAACCCGCTTACACAAAAATAGTTCAGTTGGTTGTGAATTGAGAATACCATCCCGAGAATCGAACCTGAGTTACTAGACGAGTGAGCACAGAAAGAAAGGCATTAACCCACGGTCAATCACAGTTCAAAGGATGGAAGCAGTTTTGATTGCACCGTCTTTGTGGGACGAGCGATATTCAAGAATTTGGAGCGATCCCATAGACTGGAAGACACGTGGCATAAGGAGAGTTTCCAAAACCACCTTCATCGCGCGTTAACTATCCACTGAAGAAGCAACAGGATATCCGTATACACCGTCCGATCTGAAGACCGGCTATCGAACAACGATCGCTCTCAGAGATGCTCGAAGGTTAACTTAAGGCATGGCGTGTGTAATTAATTAAAATCCGTCGATTGTATGCGTGGGTATGCATGTGCCCGGAGCCAAAAGTTCTTTATAAGTGATTTAATTGACTTGAATCAAATTATTGATATAAAGCTTCAAAGGGTGGTAACTTTAGTTATAAGGTTCGGCGAGAGAATTAAAGTTCGGAGATGCATGTGCGTGGGTATGCATGTGCCCGGAGCCAAAAGTTCTTTATAAGTGATTTAATTGACTTGAATCAAATTATTGATATAAAGCTTCAAAGGGTGGTAACTTTAGTTATAAGGTTCGGCGAGAGAATTAAAGTTCGGAGATGCATTTAATTTCCAGAGTTCGCAAATGTATTTATTTGTCAATTTCTCCAAAATTGATAAATAAAATTACAAAAGAGTTTGAGGACAACTACGTGGAGACAAACTTGAGTTAATTCCAAGGAAAATGGTGACAAAGCTACATTAGAGACTAGCGCTCCTTGTGGAGCTTGAATTCAGATTTGTTGCTGTCATTTTCTCTATTGTTTCCCAACCACAATAAGCCCTCGTTTTCTCCAACCCCTCCATTTTTTCCATTGTTTCCTTAATTTTCTCTATTGTTTCCCAACCACAGTGAGCTCCCATTTTCTCCACACCCTCCATTATTTCCGTTGTTTCCTTTATTTTCTATTGTTCTCCACACCCTCCATTTTTTCCATTGTTTCATTGTTTCCATAATTTTCCATTGTTTAGCAACCACACTAAGCCCCCATTTTCTCCAACCCCTCCATTTTTCCAACTCTCCATTTTCTATTATTCTCCACACCCTCCATTTTTTCCATTGTTTCCTTAATTTTATATTGTTTACCAACCTTTTTTCCATTGTTTCCTTAATTTTCCATTGTTTACCAACCACACTAAGCCCCCGTTTTCTCCAACCCCTCCATTTTTTTCCACTGTTTCCTTAATTTTCTATTCTTTGCCAACCACACTAAGCCCACATTTTCTCCAACCACAATTGACCATCATTTTTTCCCTTGTTTCCTTTACATTTTCTAATGTTTCCCAACCGCAATTAGCCCCCATTTTCTCCATTTAGCATTTTCCCCATTTTTATCTCAAACAGCGTTTTTACAACCCCAGTTAGCCCCATTTTTTCCAATGTCTCCCCATTTTTTCCAACCAAAATTTTTCTAACCCAACCATTTTTTCTCCCATTTTTTTCATTGTTTCCCCATTTTCTCCATTTAGCATTTTCCCCATTTTTTTCCTAAACAGCTTTTTTTACAACCCCAGTTAGCCCCCCATTTTTCCCAATGTCTCCCCATTTTTTCCAACCCAACCATTTTTTCTTTCGATTGTTGCCCAACCCTTAATATTTTCTCCATTGTTTCGAACACCATTTTTTCCAACCCTTCATATTTTCCATTGTTTCCCAACCCCATTTACCCTCGGGGTTAAATGAACCCCACTTTTTCCAACCCTTACCATTGTTACCCGACCCCAGTTCTAACATTGTTTCCCGACCCCACTTGCCCTGAGGGTGAGGATATCAAACATTTTGGGTTTTCCACCACACTAATAACCAGATGACGAGAATGAGGACAACCCTTCATATTTTCCATTGTTTCCCAACCCCATTTACCCTCGGGGTTAAATGAACCCCACTTTTTCCAACCCTTACCATTGTTACCCGACCCCAGTTCTAACATTGTTTCCCGACCCCACTTGCCCTGAGGGTGAGGATATCAAACATTTTGGGTTTTCCACCACACTAATAACCAGATGACGAGAATGAGGATATTAATACTTCGTCCATGGTTCCCCACCCCCTCTATTAATATTGTCCTGCCTGGTGGGGTGAAAGATATTAATAATTTGTCCATGGTTCAACACGAACCACACCCGCTATAGTAACGGTATGGGAAGATGGTCAAAGTTTTATATTGTACTACCCCATCATTACTGAATTAATAAAATTGCAATTCAAATTGCAACTATTAAAATTGCAATATCTGAGCTGTTAGAATACCAACCTAAACCCCAATATTTTAAATATTAATAAAATACCACTCATTTCAAAATACTGATCAAAATACCCCTCATTTCAAAATGGAATGCTCCGGCAGTCTGGGAGAAATAGTGAACACATTACACTTGTTCTGAGGGAAATTGCCCTACAGTTGCATTTTACATAGGAATACAGTAGTTCAGAGGCAAATTGCTCTACTGCTGGATTTTATCCATTATTTCCTGTGTACAATAGTTCCGAGGCAAATGGCTCTACAGCTGCTTTTTACCCAGTACTTCATATGTAAAACACTAGCTCCGAGGCAAGTTCCTTTACTACTACGTTTTACCCATTATTTCCTATGCAAGAAACTAGTTCCAAGGCAAATTGCTCTAGTCCTGTATGCACCGAGAGTTAGATATCGTGACCAAATGCACTAGTTCAAAGACAAATTGCTCCACCGTATCTAAATATCCAACTACCATGCATTATTAGATTCGTAAAATTACAAGTTACTCATTGTTTGGCTTGCATTAGCACAACATTCGTAGAAGCTAGGGGTCCCGCCTTTATTATAATTTTCAGTTATAACAGTTGCTACACTCAGATGTATATTTCAATCACATTTTTAGCACTAGGGTTCCAGCCAGTGTTTCAGCTTCATTTGGTCAATCTTCCTTGGTTAACAGTTGACATACTTGCCACACTACGAATATATACTTCATTCATAGATTTAGCATTAGCATTATCTTTTAATGTGAGTGAATCATTTCATTTACGGATATGCATTTAAAAATAGATTATTTTTAAATTCATTTAGGGATATGTATTTAAAGATTGATTACATTCAGCAAAGCTAATCCAAACAGTGCTTAAGCTCAAAATTCAAGAAGAGAGACTAGCCCTTGACCGCAAATGGCAACCGGTACCATGCAGGCGAGCAAATGGAATTCACACGGAGTAACACCTACAACAGCATCTCCAGAGACAGAGGATGCATGCACCCACTCCTGAACAGCTCAATTAAGCACATAAGTGGTACAATTATTCAGTATGGCTTTACTCCAACACAACAGTACGCATTTATCTAATGAATACGCACTTAGAAAGACTCTGACATGTATGTATCGATGTATCGTAATTCCCCAGGAGAAGTAGAACCATTAATTGCTTTCAACTATTTCTAGTTTCCACTGCCCCTTAATCACATTATCACTTGCTATCGTCACTCAAAAACACCTACAGTATCGCCACTCAAACACAAAGAAAATGGGAAATAAAAAACGCCAATATCTAAATATCCACAGATCCGGTAACACAAAAACACTCACATAATCGCCATACTGTTCGACGAACATCCAAGTAGATGTAATCAAACCCCAATTTGCTCGGACAAAATAGAGACCAATATCTAGGGCACTTCAAAAATATCGAAAAATAAAATCCTCAAAACAAGTAACACAATACAAACCAGATTCCCGACTCGTTTGACATTAACCCTTTCCAAGGGATACTGAATTCTAAAAATAAAACTTGACAAGACCAACCTCGAATGTCGAAATCTACAGATCAAGTTACACAAATAAAATACCCCCATCCCAGCAAGTTACCTAAATGCGTAATTATGGAAAACAAAGGCTGCAATCATGGGGATCGAAAATGCAAATGAACAAGAGAGATAGTGATATTGGGTTCCGCTGAAAACAAATCCTAATCTGGAACTTCCATACTGTTGAATATATGAATACTCCTCTAAGTTCACTTCAAAACCTGCAAATGTGGAAATCTACAAACCCTAAAAAAACACTATCCATATTAACGCTAATTTATTTGACAGGAAATTATAAAGTATTTCCAATGGGACTTGAAACCCTAGGATCCTAAAAACAAACGTAAAACAGGCAACTGTATAGGCACCCCCTAAAATACATATATAGTATCAACCACAATACATGACGCAACTATTTTCGCAAATAAAGCACGCAAACAGTAGCAAAAGATGGAACAGGCTTTCAAAAAATTCAGAGTTTTTGAAGTAAAGGACACGGCTATACCTTGAAACCACAATATTTCGGAAGCATAGATGATCATACGGTGTTGTCTCGGAAGGAAGGCAGTATACGGTTCAATCATCATGAATCAGATGATTTTACATCCGCAAGTACTCGTCACAGACAAATATAATAAGAACAAGCAACAAAATCTAGACCTCCGCTTGGATCCATAGGCCTCAGATCTCAAAAGTTCCTCATAATTAAGTCAGACATATGCTTGTCTTAATTTATTTCTATCATTGGCCAAAGGAAATGATCTACACCGTCAACCGTTTACAGAAATTAAACTCCAAAACAAAATACAAAAGAATAACATAGAATAATCGAAGACACGTAAGAAGCATACGCAAAAATTTTGAAGTGCCGCAACATAAGAGGGACTCAGATTATGGGTGGTGATATATATGATCGTCGTCAAGGCTGATAGCCATTACGCCGAACGAGACCTTTCATGTATATCATCATAGTCCAGACACCTAATCTTCCACAATTCTGAAACACTGACCATTTTCACAGACTAGAAAAAACCTAGAAAACTTGAGCAGCTCAAACTTATGATCAGATCCGCTTCCAAAAGATCTAACCCTTGCTTCTGCGTTCCTCTGTTGATCGCGATTTCGAATGAAAGGCTAATCGTGAGAATTTATGGTGTTGAAGCAGCTAAAGATTTTAGGGTTAGGGTTTATGAGGCTGAAGCCCCAAAACATTTAGGGTTAGGGTTAGTGAAAATTGACCACGTCATCAAACCAATTAAAATATTCAGCGTTTTTCATTCCGCTTTCACACATGTACCACAAAGTGGGCACTTCAATGGATTTGGATTGGGATGATTCCTAGGACATTGCAATGGTTATTTATGGTTATTTATGAGGGTAGATTTATTTTAATTATAGATTTATTAAGTGTTTAGAGGGATCAAATATTTTTTCACTCTAAAAGAGGTTTGTATATCAAGAATTTTCTAAGTTACTATGGGTGAATATTATGGGCCATTTTTATTTTTATCATTAAATATCATGGGCTATTATTATTATTATTATTTTACAAGGTTATTGTCTTTAGTGAGGCTTATTTTTATGATTATTATTATTATTTTACAAGGTTATTATCTTTAGTATGAATTTTTGGAAGCTTTTCCGGTGGATTTTTCCAGTCTAATTTCTCTAAAATTCGGCAGAAATTTTATTGAAATCACAAGCTTAATGGGTAACCCTTGCACAATCGAAGTGCCCTAGGGGTTTTTCAGAGTGTTGAATCCATATATACAGTGAAAAAACTAGTTTAGATAACACAAACAAGATTTCACCTCAAATTTTTCCACCGGATTCTGGCATCGGAAAATCCAAAGTCGCACTAAAGACAACTCATTTTTAATCCATTATTTTCTTTTAGTTCGATCGAGTTAAAATGTTTACATTACAATACATTAAGCTTTTATTTAAATTTTTTTTAATTAAAGTCATTATCCAGCACCTCTTCAAAGGCTCTAATATGGAGAACAACCAAATCTCCCTCCTTCTTTGCAGAAACTGAGCCTCGTTGAACAATTTATCTTCTAAATCTTATTTCCATGTTCTAAGAGGACATAATTAGGAGGCCAACTTGCAAGCTAATAGGGCTTGTCGGTTATATGTTGGGCAATGGGAGATGAATGGGTTAATTGGACAGCGTGTTATACCATGAAGAGTATAATAATTTAGTTTGGATCCCTTTCTCCAAAAAGGAAGTATGGAATCAATATCACTAGACAAATTAGCACAAATTATATATGGTCGTCCTTATACCTTTCAATTAAAATCTCTCTCGTAATGAGCACCATTTCAAATCAATGGTGTAGAGGTTTTGTCATGTTTTGCAGGTTGGTGGAATGCTTTCAATTCGACGCTTTGTAGGATGATGTCATACAGGCCGCAAGGATATATACAAAATAGAATTCAATCTCCTCCCACCCCTTATCTCTCAATCATAAGTAGTTTGGACTAAACATACTCAAAACAAGATGGAATGAAGGATATTAAGTATGAGGGGTTTCCGCAGTGCATTATATTAGATATCATTTTTGGGATTCGACTGCGTTAATTTAGTCATTCATCTATGACCATTTCCATGAGAGGTAGTCATAACTGAGTAATTTCTCATAATTTTTGAATAGTCCACTTAGCACTCATTGCATCGGGTGATGCTCACAGGGGTGAAAAAGTGGGATTGAAACTAGTGAAATGAATCACATAGTGTCAATCATCACTTCCGGGGCTTGCACCCGGTAACCAGGACTTCCCGGGAGATCACCCATCCCAGAACTCCTCTGGCTCAAGCGCACTTAACTGTGGAGTTTTCCCCACAATCAAGCCCACTTAGCTTGCTACCCCATTTGCACCCCTGTGAGCATCACCCGATGCAATGAGTGCTAAGTGGACTATTCAAAAATTATGAGAAATTAGTCAGTTACGACTACCTCTCATGGAAATGGTCATAGATGAATGACTAAATTAACGCAGTTGAATCCCAAAAATGATATCTAATGAAGGATATCTTGCAACGTGGGACTTGATTTGCATGCCGAATGGTTAGAACGAAAGCATGGCATTACATTCATTCAGGCCAAAATTTCATGAAGCAACACATTCGCGATAAATCAACGTGTATTGTGATCAGACGCCATAGTGGCCAAGGCTTTGGTGTAAGAGCCTTATGATTTGCCTCTCTTCTATTACCAGTTTGGAGGCTCTGGACTTGGCAGGTGGAACTCATCCCCTCTGAGTTTGAAGATGCAGTGATTCCCCTCTCACAAGCAAGAGACAATCGGACTTTCTATCTGAAGACGGGCATGTTTGCATAGGTTATAGGAATAGCATTCAACGGTTAGGAAAATCAATGTGGAGAGGTTGCAATTCCCTCTCTCATTTTCACTGAAGAAGGTTGGCGTGAAGAGGGATATCCATTCTTGATTAAACTTGGTATTAAACAAATTTATCTTCTAAGGAAAATCGACCTCTTCAGACGAGCCCATGCCTCCTTCAAGCGGGTGTCTCTTTTGGTCTTGAGGAAAACCTTCTCTGCTTTAATTTGGTTGTTTGAGAGTATTGCACAGTGCTACTGGGATAATGATTGTTGGAAATAAATGACACACCAAGACATTCCATTCTCAAGCTTTAGGGGTCCATATCAGTGCCCTCTCTGTCCTCACGCCCCAATTGACGGAAATCCAAAGATAAATGAAATCAAGCAAAAGATGAACAAGAAAACATAACACATTCTCTTCCTCTGTGAAGAACTCTTGAAACAAAAAGCACAGATAGCCCAGCTAGTAGACAAACTGGACTAGTTCAGTCGTCACTATGTAGTTTTACAAGCTCAGAGAAATGCAAATGAGTATCGGAGCACAATTAGCAGTGCGCTAGATGGATGATCTGTATATGAAAACTTGAGAGTTTGTGGTGAAAATTACAAGTGAAATGATTAGGGTTTTTAGTCAATTATATCAGCTTCATTAACACATTAACATGCTTTGAAACTCAGTTTTGAAGAAAATAAAGAAGACATCAATACCATAACAGTATACACAAGACAACAAATGATGAAGGAGTTCACCCCTCCTATGCTACATCTCCTGGTCCAGCTTCCAATGTTGGGCCCCTTTCATTATACTCAAAAATATGTGTTTACAACAATTTATAGTGCGAAGAATGCTAAAACAATGTCTCCAATGGCTCCAAAACAATCAAAAACCCCTAGTTGGGCTCTTTATGCACTCAAAAAGGTTCCCATCGGGGTTTACTCTGCATACATCTAACTTAATTGCATCGTTTGTTCACATGCATGCCACAACCGTCGAAACCACCAGTCTGTATTAGACTTTATATGTGCCACGAACCATGCCATAACCTGAAACTTAACCTCCACCATAGACCAAGGTTCCAACGTGGGTTGGGTTCATTTCCACCAACATAAAACATAACCACGCCAACAACGACGGCATGTGATGTTTTATGGTTTGTGTCGTGGCTTGCTGACTGCCACTCAAACTGCCCGTTGTAACATGAACCGAACCTCCAAAACTGTTACATGTGATGTGATATGTGTATACCGTCAGAGTTTGATAACTGCGCCATTAAAACTTAACCCCGAAACTTTGGGTTATAACATATGTCATATGGTTTGGACCTTCATATGGTTTGGTGTTTAACAATATAATATATGGTCGCGACATGGGGATATATATTGATTGGTGGTGTTGGGGCCAGGGTTAACCCCGACCCCCTGTCTGCCTACCATGTATCGTGGTTGGGTGGTGTTGTAGCTCCTAGAGACAACCGTGAGATGCAAAAGACCAGTGCCTAGGACATCTTGAAATCAGAGGTTAGATGTAGACAATTTTAAGGGTGCCTCTAACAGAACATGGATTAAGAGGATAATGATCATGGTGGTTCAGGAATGATGATGACTTTGGAGTTTGATTCATGTGAATCACCCTACACTGCGAGAGGGCTCAGGAGGCTGTATGGTTCGGTGGATTTTCAAATGGGCCAATTATGAAACAATGAGCAGAGGTTTTCAAAATATGTAGAGGTGCTGAGAAGGAACGGAGGAGGAACCCGCAAGAGACAAGCTTAAAAGTCTTAAGAATCTATCTCCCGTGAACTCAGAGGAAGCGGATGTAAGTGGAATGTGACCAACAATAGAGATTCGTGGAGCGCGAATTAAGGGGGCTCAGCAAGTTTAACACATGAGCGTTATTCATACACGAATTCATGAATAAAAATGCATACCACCAGCAGCTATTTTACACAAATCATCAAAGCAACAGAACATTGAAAAATGATTATACATAAACAGGAGATTACTGATAAACAAGAGAATACAGATACATACTACTCATTGCTCCATCTAGAATCTAAATAAACAACGTTGTATATCATATTATGTTCAAAACAGCTCTCCCAAATATGTGTCTCGAAGCATAAAGAGCACAATCATACAGAACTACAACAAAAAATCTCCAAAATTCAGAACCTTTCTTTCATCTCTGAACTCTCTACAAATAGAGTTCTCCTCAAGAGTTTACGATCGAATAAAATTTCATGATCGACCCACACATGTGAAAATCAAAATATCATAACCAAATCGCAAAGCGTGCGTCAATCAATCACTCCTGTAACCAGAAAATCAAAACAGAATCAGGTGAAATCGAGACTTCAACCGCAAAACATCATAATCAAACAGTAAAAGAAACAACATAGTTGGCCACGGAGGCCAAATCCTGGAATCTTCAAATAGGGCGGTGAGTAGTCGTGAACAAGTGGGCACTTTGGCTTCCATCACATGATTCCACCTGCCTTTGAAAGCCTCCACTCCCTTATTCTCATGATTTCCATTAATCGTTACGAAACGACCAGTGTTGCGCGTGCCTAGCTCTTTAGCAGGGAGTTCTTGGACAAACTGAATATACCATAGCTACGTTTGTCTCGCCAAAAACCCATGATGTGTTTGACTTGCAAAACTGGAGATCAGGTTTTGGAGGGGGGTCGAACTAGATCATGAGTCGTCAGATGTGTGATAGGGAGCAGAGATGAGGGGAAGATGGCAGAGGTTTAGCAGTGATAGGACGTGTGGATAATGGATGGAAATGGCGGAAGTAATAGTGGAGTTAGCGGGAGTAATGGCGGTAACAAACCCTTTTCCTTTATAATGGCAGAGCTAAAAGTGGGGCCTGCGACATTAACACACAACAGGATGGTTAACACTGAAAAGAGCAGGACAAAGGTCGTGGGAGGGCTTTGATGATGTGGCAAGGAGGTGGGGTCACCCACAAATTGCAATCGGGAGTCAGGATTTTGTTATTATGAGAAACGGGGGGTAAAGGTTTCGATTTGCGATTTGCGATATCGTAAATCGCAAAGTCAAACATTATCGCAAGTCAAACTCATATCGCAAATCGCAATCGGGAGTCGGGGATCAAGACCGGTAGCAAGAATGAAGCAATGTAAAGTGCGATGTGCGATGAGTGGAAGGTGATGTGGCATGACGGAGGTAGGGCTACTCGTAAATCGCATTCGGGAACCAGGATTTTGTTATTATGAGAAACGGGGGGTAAAGGTTGCAATTTGCGATATTGCAAATCGCAAATTCAAAGATTATTGCAGGTCAAACTCATATCGCAAATCACAATCGAGAGTCGGGGATCAAGACGAGTAACAAGAATGAAGCAATGTGAAGTGCGATGTGCTATGAGTGGAAGGTAACGTGGCATGATGGAGGTAGGGCCACTCGCAAATCGTAATAGGGAGTCGGGAGTTTGTTATTATGAGAAACGGGGGTAAAGGTTGTGATTTGTGGTTTGTGATATTGAAAATCGCAAAGTCAAAGATTTTCGTAGGTCAAACTCATATCGCAAATCGTAATCGGGAGTCGGGGATCAGGACGGGTAGCAAGAATGAAGCAATGCGAAGTGCGATGTACGAAAATGTAAGTGGGTAGAAATAAAGGTTTAGGGAAGGGATAAATGAATTATGAATGATAAAGGTTCACGCGGAAAAAGGTGAAAAGGGCTAAGGTTTTATCGCATCGGGGGTTTTGCGATGGAGTGCAATGGTAACATGTATGGAGTTTTGTGATATGCGATCGGCGATTGATGAACGGGCCCACACCAACGTTAAAAGTGAAGGTGATATTACATATACCATATGTGAAATATGACATATGTAATGGTTTGCGGGATACAACAAATGGGTTCTGGATCATAACATTTGGACAATAGCTCTTTCCTCTTTTGACTGCAGGGTGTCCGCCCGACCTATGCTTGAATTGCTTGGCCTTCACTTTAACCATTCACGCCTCATTCATGTGGTTTGCTTGTAGGGGCCACTTCTCCACCTTGTGTGCGGTCAGAGGCCAACATTGGCTCCATTGGGGACGACGCACTTGTTTGAGTGCGTCGAGAACTCGCAGACCACTTGCTTGTGTTCTTCTTGATATGCCCAGGATCATCGTTAAAAACATTTTCAAGCAATTTTAATAAAAAAACAAAACAGGAATTCATGCGAAAATAACAAACAACATATATAAAATTTGAGGATATGTGCAATGGGTCATCGTAGCCTGCTATTAGTGCTGGAAGTAAGGCTTGAGAAACTATCCATTGACAGGTATCTCGAGTATGTCTCCTTCCAAGTTCTCCAATGCAAAGGTATTGTTGCCTTTGACCTCTGCCACCCTGAATGGACCAAACCAAAGGGGGTCGAACTTCCCATGTTTCCCTTTGTCTGACCGCCTAACATCCCATCGCAACACCAAATCCCCTGCTTGAATTTCCTTGTATTTAGCTCTTTGGTCAAATAAGCCTCTCATATTTTCCTAGTACTCTACTAGTCTGAGGCTTACCTGTTCCCGTGTTTCATTTAGTTCGACCAATTGGTTCATTCTTCTGATAAGGTTGTTTGGCTCTTCCTCGCTCTCTTGTAAGAATCGGGCCACGGGTAATGCGAGCTAAATAAGGAAGACTGTTGCTCTGCCATACACCAGCTCATAAGGGGACTTCCCTGTGGATCTTTTAGTGGTGATGTGATTTGCCCAGAGAGAAAACTTGAGCTGGGAATCCCCATTCTTTTGGTTTGCGTTGATGGTCTTTTTCAAGATCCTCACCAGTGTCTTGTTAGATGACTCCGCCAGCCCGTTCCCCTATGAGTAATATGTAGTGGAGTGCCCCAGACTGATATTATAACACTAGTAGAAAATGATGAAATTAGTGACTAGGTGACTAAAAAAGTTAGTCACCACAATTATTTCAAGTGAATTACTACTAAATTTGAGAAATTTTAAGTGACAGAACTAAAAATGACTAACTTAAACGACTAATTTAGTTTAGGGATAAAATATATGACTATATAATAAGTGACCAAACTAAAAGTGACTAACTAAAATGACTAATTTAGTCCAGGACTAAAATATATGACTAGATAATAAGTGACCAAACTAAAAACGACTAACTAAAATGACTAATTTAATCTAGGACTAAAATATATGACCAAATAATAAGTACAACAAGTGTATGAATTAGTCATTTATGTTAGTAATTGTTAATTGTGTCACTCTAGAAATGAAATATTGCAATTTTGATATTGAAGTGTGATTTGGTCGAATTTTATTGGTTGCAGTGTATTTTGGTGGCCCAATGGGAAGCTTCCACGTGGCCCAACTAGAGGCCACCACATGGCGCCTCCACATTGGCTAAAAAATTGTTAAAGGTTGAAAGGCCTTGGCAGGAATCAAACTGATGACCTGCCATAACAAACTCCAAAGCCTTACCATCTCACCTATAGGTGGTTCTCAACCATAATGTCTGCCACTTATATTTGAACGACATGTATGGGCGCGTTGGGAGGAAGGGTCGAGCGGTGAGCCCTGACCCCAGCTAGTCGTATCACACCCACAGGACCTGCCACGGAGGCGAACTGAGGAAAGGAGCATGGACCAACCCTAACTCCTAGTCATTTTCATAGCACATGTTCACTTAGTCATGTTCACAAACCCACATATTTTAACTATAAGAAACTTTTTATTATTAATATTATCTCTCTCTCTCTCTCTCTATATATATAATTCGTGGATATGGTTGCAATATTCATTCATGATTTCAAAATATATTTTCACTGATCTTTTATTCTTAAGATTTGTAGGAAAATTATTTAAAAATAAAATCTTTGAAGATAGCTTATACTCTAGTTAATAACATATTTACCATAGTTTAATTTCCAGTATAATTTGAGTAAATCTTTGCATAAAAAATGGATATGAATACTTAACTAGGATTACTTCCATAATTATTTATGTGTTCCTTAACACTTGTGTAAAAGTACAACTATAAATGTATAGTTTTATTAGTGGTTACTACCCATCAAGTAAATAATTTGTCCACTTCACTTCTCATTTTTTTTTTTAAATTTCCAAAACAAATCTATATAGAACCGTAAACATATCTATATAAAATTATATTTTACTATTGAGCATTATTAATTTAAAATATATGAAAATAATTATAAATATTCAATTTCCTAACTATCTAAAAATAGTAACCTTCCAATCAATATAAAATTATATTTTCCAATTAAGTATTTTCAATTTAATCTATATAGAACTCTATTTTCAATTTAATCTATAAAGAATTCTATTTTCCAATTAAGTATTATTAATTTAAAATAAAATATATGTAAATAATCATAAATATTTAATTTGGTAATTCACTAAAAATAAAATTAACGTTCAAATCTATATAAGATTCTATTTTTCTTATTAATTAATGTTATTAATTTAAAATATTTTTAAATAATAATAAATATTCAAATGTGTAACTATGGCGCCATAATGAATATCCTATGTGTAACATTAATTTAAAATATTTTTAAATAAAATAAATATTCAAATGTTTAACTATGGCGCCATAATGAATATCCTATCAATTGTGTAACTATATGAAAATAAAAAGGGCGCCATGGTGAATATCATTTCAGAAAAACAGTGTTGTGCGCCCCATTCGACCTCTTCAATCATCTAGGGCAAACAGTGATGAAAAACCCGAGCAAGATGTTAGATCACGCCGGAGGAAAAGGAAAATTTACAGCAAAAGGAAGCAGAGTACTCATCCCTCGGCACCACTGCAAATACATGGTTGCAACCTAACCTAAGTGGCGAAGGACTAGCAGCTCGTGAGGGGGACAATGATTTCAGAAAAACAGTGTTGTCCGCCCCATTCGACCTCTTCAATCATCTAGGGCAAACAGTGATGAAAACCCCGAGCAAGATGTTAGATCACGCGGGAGGAAAAGGAAAATTTACAGCAGAAGGAAGCAGAGTACTCATCCCTGGGCACCACTGCAAATACATGGTTGCAACCTAACGTAAGTGGCGAAGGACTAGCAGCTCGTGAGGGGCACAATGCTGCAATCATTGATCACCGTATATCTATATTGGAAGTTTTCGAAAAGCTCAAGATGAATCTGAAGAGATATATTACAACGACCTTTACATACTAGACACAGGTAATCCACTCTGTTGTTAGTCTCCTTTATTGTTTATGTAGGGTTATGAATTTTGGTCGGTTGTTGAAAATTTCATTTCATAAATTGATTTGTGGATGCATGTTGATGTTCCCTTCGATGGTTTATTTTTGGATTATTTTACATTTACGCTGGTTTGCTACCATAGAAATGGCGTAGCACGCATTGAAATTTAATTACATTGTTAGAAAATCTATCTTTGTATATCTGCATCTTCATCCCATATAATATATATCTGCATCTTCTTCCCCAAGATCTAGATCCCTCCCAGTACTTGATGCCAAATAGTGGTTCTGTTCACATTGGCAATTTGTGATAGATCAAAGAAGCCCCTGGATAGCAAATACAGAGTGATATGGTCTGGAATCCTATAATCATTACCACAACCTACCCAGGAATCCACCCCAAATTTTACCCTTGTTCGCCTCATCACTCCAAACAAGTCTGTTACCTACTAATCGAAAAGTGAAGACAACCATCCATTAGTTAGGCTCTTTACAAGATTTCTTATTAGCCATCCATTGCTTCATAGGAAATATACTTTTCTTTTATCACTTGGGCATGTGAGCCATCACTCCAAGTCTCCATGCACTTTTTGCTTATAAAGATTTGGAAAATAAGAAAATGTTCTAAAGTCCCTATCTACCCTGGGCTTCTGGAACTGATATCCTCTTCCAATTAACTAGTGGTATACACTCTCTATCTTTGCACTTAGACCGAATAAATCTGTAGTATAACCTTCTAATTACCTCCAAAATTCCCTTTTGTATCCAGGATAAAGACATCCAGCTCTCTAACACTGCTTTGACCAGGACCAAATGACCCCCTCTAGACAACCAATGATTGCACCATAAGTTTAATTTTTTCTCCACTTTTGTGATAAGACATTGCTGACATGTTTCCTGATATTTATTTGGGTAAAGTATAAAGTCCAGGTACTCCATATCACTCTCCATATCAAACAGTTGATAAGGAAACAGAGCAGACATAAAGACTTGCTCCTTATCAGTGATGCCACAAGGAACGGGTACTTATTGTCATTGTTCCACATCCCTGTTGCCAAGCAGAAAAGATCTATAATATCTTTCAGTCTATCTGCACTTCTCTTAGAGCTATCACAGAAATTTAGTAACAAAAAGAAGATATGGCAAAGTACAAGTATTTGCAAATTTGATTTCTTTAAAATATCCAGCCCTAAGAGCTTCCTTCAAGCCCCACTAAGGCCTTCTGCTACAATAGGAAACAATAGTGGAGAAATGAGGAAACAGAGGAGACAAAAAGACTTAATCCTCGTCAGTGATACCACAAAAGGAAATGGTGCTGGTCCAAATCGATCTGCATACCTGTTGCCAAGCATAAAAGATCTATAATATGTTTGATTCTAGCTGCATCCCTCCTAGAGTCATCGCAGAAAATTAGTGACAAGTATGTCACCAACAAAAGATTTGACAAAGTACAAGTATTTATAACTTTGATTCCCTAAGAATTTTGAACCCTAAGAGTTTCCTTCAAAGCACCAGTAAGGCATTCTGCTACAATAAGAAACAATAATGGAGAAAGGGGGCATCCCTGTCTCACTTTCAGGTCTAAAAAACTGAGCTGCAGCTCCATTTATAATAAGTGGAGAAAGATACACAAGTGACACAATTCATCACAAATGTAACAATCTGTGCAGAGCATTCCAAATGTATTATCATTAATCACAGGTAGAGCCAGCTAACTGTCATATGCCTTTGAAATTTCCATCTTCACCACCATAGCCTTGAGCTTCTCCACTTTAATAGAATGTAATTCTTCTTGTGCCACCCCCACATTCTCATGGATAGATCTCACTTCCAGGAAACTAAATTGCTCACCAGAAATCTGATTTGGAAAAATCTCCTTTTACCTGCAGGAAGTTATCTTGGAGATGATTTTATAAATGAAATTACAGAATGAAGTCGGCCTGAATTTTAGAAATGAACTGGGGTTATCAGTCTTTGGAATCAGTGCACTGTGCAGTAAAGGTAGCATTATAGGATGCCAGGATTTTTCCAGAGAATCTGGACTTTTCATTAACTTTCCACCAGTCTTCTTCTATGAAATGAAAACATCCTCATAAGAATTCCACAGGCAGCCCATCAGGTCTGTGGCTCTTATATTTTGAAAACTTTGAAGAATCCATTACATTTTGGTTGTCTTCAGGATTTGCAAAACTAGGGAAGAATGTAGACATTCTTAAAACCTAAGCTATTGTTGCTCTTCGCTCACCCTTATAAATAGATCCTAAATAACTCACACCCTCTTGCACTATATCTTTGAAGCTAGTTGCCAGTAATCCGTCTGATTTTTCTACCCTCCACAGTGTATTTTTTTCCTTGAGGTTGCAAATGATGAAAAAACTGACGAGTTTTCAACCCAAGCTTGTAGCCACGATGCCCTACTTTTTAGACTCCATGAATTTTCTTTATCCAAAAGCAGTGCCCTCTTCTTTGCCGTGTTGCAAACATCTCGATAACATCCCGATTTTATCTCAAAATCACGATTTTTTGGCCTGGCCAATTTTTGCCTATTTTTACTGATATTTTCCTGATTTTTACGATTTTTTTTGGTTTTCTAGACCCTTGCCGATTTTCTCCCGATGTTGAAGTTCGCAACATTGCTTCTTTGCTTCCAGCTCATTCACCTCTAATTTTGTGACTCAATTAAGAAACCAAAACCATCACTTGTGTACAGGGAATCTAGTTTTGCCTCCACTTCCTTGAGCAACCTCTCCTTGTGTATTTTTTAAGTTGCCAACTCAATGGACCTGTTTAGCCCTTTTGAGGTTCTACTCAAATTGTAGACCAGCTGATCCCTGAGAAGAACCATCAAATGAAATCCAGACATCCTTTAGTTTCTTGACATATTTCTCCTCCTTAACCATTCAGGATCTAGGTTGAAGGGACGAGGGATTTTTTCTTAGTAGGAGCCAATTCTAGTATTACAGGGGAGTGGCCAGAGTCCCCTACACACAAGACTGACTATTTGATCTGATAGCTTCATCTAAAAAGAGGTCTGATATAAGAAAATGGTCCAGCCTTTTCACAATTCTATCTACTCCAGCCCTCTTATTTCTCTATGTAGGGGAGAACTTTATTACCTCAATATATATCAGCTCTACTTCATCTGTTTTTCAAAACTATACTTTGATAGATAATCCACATGAGCAGGTCCCTATATCTCTGAAGCACCCAAGGAGAAATTGAGATTCCCACCCAAAATTGTCAAACCTTGGTTGAGCCATCCCCGGTGGAAGACTCTGTCCCAACACTCAACTTTGTCAGTATATGGGCCATATATGTTCAGGAGAGAAAGTTCTCTTGGCAGGTCTTGGGCAGTATAGTTAGCACCCAAATCTGAAGAGAATGACCAACAATTAGAGTAGGTGAAGGACTGTTTTCTCCACCCAAAGATTAGTCCTCCCACCTCCCTAGCATCAATAAACGTAAATTGCCATCCCATAAAAAGCCATTCCAAGTCACTTACGATTCTACCCTATACATTCATATTTCAATGTAGCGCATAACATCTGGTGTGTGCACATTAACTAGCCCCTTAAGAACAATTTTTTTGAGGGATTAACTAAATCCTTGTTTAGGGTTAGGGCAATAATTTAAAACTGACTAACAGGGCATTTGTTCCTCTTGGAACTCCTTCCAGCAACAGTTATTTACTACCAAACAATATCTCATTACAAGTGTGTTTTTGTGCTAATGACATACAGGATTTTTTGCCCTTAATACTAATTTAGTCAGCTTTTTTCATCCACAAATGCTAAGCCACCTTCAACATCATTAACGAAAATAAAACCCTCCTTATTTATAGGATGGAGATTATATTTTCAGGCATCAACATTTTATCCTCATATATGGACATGAACTCCTTATCATCACTTAAGTTCACAGTATTAATGGAAGAAGTGGGTTCCTTATCAGGCCAATCAAATAATTTTGATATTAAAAACTGAAAAGAAGATTCATCAAAAATTAAATTCAAGGAGGCCTTTGGGTTGGGGACATACTAAATTAGTAAGTTCTTTAATTGGATATCCTGCTTCTATGAGCTTAAACTGTGGATATTTCTGTGGAGTATGCTTAGTCTCCAACTTGACTACTTTTTGTGGACACTCCAAGGGAGTCAATGGCAACTGAAGTTTTTCCTATACACCCTCCACAACACCATCAGAGCTTGTGTCCATTAAAGAAGTCTGAGTCTACCCCTTTTTACTTGGTGTCTACCTTTTCCAACTTTTCTCTAGAATCCTCAGCTTGAGACTCTTTTCAGGGCCAATTCTGTTTCTAGTTAGGCATGCTTCATTCCACTGCAAGTTGGCAATAGGAATGGCATCTCATGCGCTGAAAATGAATGCCTTCATATTCCATAATTTATTCAAACTATAGGTTACCTTTTTAGAGAAATTGCCTCTGCCAAGCCCTCCCTTAAATCCACACCCACTAATATGTAAGCCATATTCATAACTACTGTACTCCTGAAGGATAGATATGCTTATAAAAATGCCAAGGGAGTTTCTGATTTCCCTGAAGACATCATTGGGCCAAAAGGTTATAGGAATACTTGGTTAATTTACCCAGATTGGAACACAGTCCATTCTTTTCATCTTTGCATCAAACACAGGTGACTAATGTTTGAAGAGTAATGGTTGGAAGCCCCATTTCGACTGACTATTTAGAACCTTCTTTGCAACTTGGTGAGATCAAAGTACAAAAGCCAATCATTCTTGAGTTAGCGCAAAACAATTTGGTAGATAGTCCAAGAACGGCACCAATTTTCCCACCAACCACTACTTTAGAATCTTCTCCGCCTTTCTCCTTCCCTGAAACTTCCCAACGATTGCTGATCCCACCATATCTAAAATTCCATCCATCTTTACAACTTTTGCCAACACCTAAGTTTACTGGATCCTTTCTCCTCTCGACACACTTTCGGCTCTGCCAAAACCCATTCACCTGACCATCTGATACAGGATTCATAACTTAACTACCCCTCTCCAAGTGGAGACTAGGATCCAAATTTGCCGCCGTCGGTTGATCACTGGTAAACCCATGGTAATTACTACTTATCATGAAATCCAGACATGAATCCACTTGTAGAATTCCGAAACCCTACCACAATCCAAAGAGAGATTGTTGGATACCTTTCTAAAACCTAAGGGATGAGTAACCTGTGAACACGAGCCTTCAATACACTTGGACTTCTGGATAGTTGTGTCTCTGAGCTCCACACACGCATGAGTAAAGGCACCAGATTGAGATCTGCCTTAGATACAACCACCCAAGCATTGTATGGATGAAAAGGTATCCTCTTCTGACATCACCTGCTGCAAACCCACTGCCCCAGGGTACAAAACTGTCTTGAATACTGGTGAGTTGTTTAGGTAGACCTAGCACACTAGGGCAGGACCAGATTGGAAGACCCTCAGATGATTCATCTGAAAATCCCAAAAATTCTTGGTCCATCAGTTCGCCCCCTTCATCCATCAGTCCATCCCCAATTGGCCTATTGTATTCCAAGGATAAAGCTCTTATTTGATGGACCACCTGAAAGTATAAAATTTCTGTATCCTCTAAAATCATTTGATTCCTAGCTAGCCACACTCCCAAACATATCCAAACTCTAGAAATCGGAAATCCTATGATGTTCTTTAAGGGAAAAAATAGAAAGAAGTTTTATTTTTATATAAAACTGGTTATTATATTAGTGGGTCTACAAACCTGCAATTTCAGGAATATATGTAAACTATACTTCAGAAACCGCCATCCCAAAACTGGTCCATACCTAAAATATGAAACTGCCATGACCCAAAAAATATTTGCTATAATTTAAATCACCTGGCTAAACCTTATCCACTGTACAATTTTGTGAGATATTATGTAGTAGCTTGACCTATTCCTAAAGCATAGGTGAGTCTAACTTCCCCTCTCATCCTCAAGAACTCCTCTATCCTTACCTAGGTAGCTTATTATTGGCTGCTCTGTCAAATTTTAGACATATCCACACTTCAAGGATTGTGTACAAACTTAAAAGCGAAGACTCTGGTTTACCAGTCATTTATTCCATATTATAACATTTCTGCGTCCCTTTTTTGTAGACTCTGTCCATTACCTCCTTCAAGTTCCAACATTGATTATATTATTTTCCCCTCAAGTAGGCAGCCTCATCTTGGTTTGCAGGGTTTCCCTGACTGAAATGGTGACACCTCCATATGGTTCCTTCTCCACTGACTATATCCTCACAAGTCCAAACAATGATAAAAGTAAACTTCCAAAAAGCTGATTTTTTCAACAAATACGCAACAATGCCTTTGCAAAATTTATGATACACTGTTCTGCAATCTCCATTCATATATTCTCCTTTATGTAACTATAAGCTCATGTATCTATTAGTCTTGCTTGTATCAACAGATGGTTGAGCATCTTCACAACTTCTCTTCAGCCCATGAAAGCCTCTCTTCTCAAGATTATTATGGGTTAGAATCTTATCATGGCGTGTGCCATGTAAAGGCAATGATTTGGATTGTCAAATGTTATCCCACAACCTTTTTCTTACCTCTAGGTCTCTCTGTCTAAGTAGGGGTATTTGATAGCTCTATTTGACTATATATTGTTTATTTCTGTCTGGATCCTAACAATGTGAATAAGACTGTTCTCATGCTTCCTCCAAAACTCTAGCTATAAATTTTAAAATTGCAATATGTTAAAACATATTAACATGACTGTTTATTTTGTTTAAAATTACGCAAATTCACAACATATATATGTATTATGTAAAGGGAGAAAAACAGAAAAGGAAAAAGAACCTATGTTTTCATTTAAAACAAAAATCCAATACATATTCATATTAAGCTTAGATCCAAACAGAAAAGGTTGAAACATCTAGCCCCATTGGAAACTTTTCCACATAAAAAGACACCAAATACTGCCTGAAACATGGATGCTGAGTGAGCTATTATCAAATGGCTATCATATAAACCACAAAATTGAAATTTTGTGTTTGTTCTTATTCAAGTTCGAGTTTATTTCAAGACTGCTACAGTCTATGGTCATGTGCGATTATGAATTATATGTTGAGAATTTAAGGGCTATAGATTAATACAAATTCTCTTCTTGATAACTACTTGTGAGCTTGCTGAGTTAATCCTTCATCAAGTCAATTATCAAAGTGCTTATACAAATGTAGAGAAAAAATTGATCTTTCTTGTAAAAGAGTATTTTGCAATATAGTTAGGAAGGTAAATCTTTGATTTACCTTCCTTACTTGAGGTTTCTGACTTTTACAATTCTTTCTTCAGAGATAACTTAATCATATCCTTTAGTCAATATCTCAATCTTTCACTTACTTCAGCAATTACTAACCTTTACCTGCTTCTGTAGAATATGTCCTTTAGTTACCTTGGAAGTTGTATCATTCAGTTCTTCCTTTAGATAGGTCTGCAATCAAAACTGTTCTTGTATTTACTATCTTTCAAACGATGTCACCTTCAGATTTATACGTAGACAATCTTGTCCTTAGATATTATTTGTTATACCTTCAAACTAGTTCTTTCTTTTAGTTGGTTCTTGCACTGTCAACTTCATAGGAAAGAATTCAAATTCTTTCAAACTCAATGTAAGCAGCTATTCCGAGATCCTCGAATGTTCTATTTCACTGTGTATACGTATTACTGTTTTGACCTTATTTTGTGCTTCGATTGTAAATACTTCACTGTACATGTCTCTAACTTCTGTTGACCATTTCTGTGAGACCCTGTGTCATGATACCATCAAACTAAAATGGCATACTTCTCATCAAGCTGTGATGGCACTGAACCAGTGAGACCTTTCTCACTGTGGTAGCACGAAACAGTGATAGATTTTTTACTGTGGTAGTTCCAAATTGTAGTGTCATACTCATCATGTGATTGGTTATACCGAGACTGTAGTTGACCTGTGATTATAACACTAAATATCTTCACTGTAATACGGATTATACTGATATCTTTTTGTCACACCGAGCCTTAACTGTAAATACACCTTTATAACTCATTCTCCTCACTGTTGTGGTATCGAAATAATCTTATAAGAGTAGTATTGAATTGAGGCAGAGGTAATTTCAACACTGTGATGTCATTGAGATTGACCTTTCTTGTGAACTTGCACCTAGTTTAATTATTGGACTGTCTTACTATGATTTGAGCCCTTTTGACATAGGTCCTTTTAGAATGTTTCGAGTCCTTTCAAACCGCCTTTGATCATAACCTAGCTCTGATACCATGTTGAGAATTTAAGGGCTATAGATTAATACAAATTCTCTTCTTGATAACTACTTGTGAGCTTGTTGAGTTAATATTTCATCAAGTCAATTATCAAAGTTCTTATACAAATGTAGAGACAAAATTGATCTTTCTTGTAACTGAGTATTTTGCAATAAGTTAGGAAGGTAAATCTCTGATTTACCTTCCTTACTTGAGTTTTCTGACTTTTACAATTCTTTCCTCAGAGATAACTTAATCATATCCTTTAGTCAATATCTCAATCTTCCAGTTACTTCAGCAATTACTAACCTTTAGCTGCTTCTGTAGAATACGTCCTTCAGTTACCTTGGAAGGTGTATCATTTAGTTCTTCCTTTAGATAAGTCTGCAATCAAAATTGTTCTTGTATTTGCTATCTTTCAAACGTTGTCACCTTCAGACTTATACGTAGACAATCTCGTCCTTAGATCTGATTTGTTATACCTTCAAACTAATACGTAATTCCTGTTCTTTCTTCCACCTTTTGTTAACTTCAAACATGACTGTAATTGTTACTTAAATATCTGCAGTACCTCAGAGACAGATCTGCAAATCTGTTCTTTCTTTTAATGTGTTCTACCCCAGACGTTAACTTAATCTTTGCTCCCTTCTTTATGTTGTATTGCCTCAGTAGAATCTGCAAAATTTTCTTCTTTTGCACGTTTTATAACCTCAGTATCATCCGCAGATATGTTCTCTTAACCGTAGCATATGTAGGGTATATATAGTAGTTCTAGCCAAGTAATTAAGCCAACCTTATAGCCATTAAGTAGGCCGACTTTAACATTTGTTTGTAGGCCAACTTCATAGGCATATCTTCAACGTTTGTAAGCCGTTTTTCTGCAACGTCTTCGAGGTTATTCTTCACGCCTTTTACATGACTCTTAATTACACTTATGTACCTAATAGACATCAAGAAGAAGTCTATAGACCTATACTAAGAATCTTGCTCATGAAACCCATGAAGCAAGTAAACCAAAAATTCATTTTATTATTATTGACTTCATTTTTACATAAGTACATAATTACATAGTCATTATAAGGAAGACCTACCTAGTTACACTCTTCAACATTATAACTATATATAATTTTGATGTTTCTAGGTTGGAGATTGTACTATTTTCATTGGAGGATGCTACTATTGATGCGCACAAGGCTCTTGAGTTACTTGGTAGGATTCTCGCAAAATTGGTTGTTGAAGGGATATTCTTTATTCAAGATACAACAAGGCAAATCAAGGATGGAGGTACATAGCTAGGAATCTTATTAGAAACGAGGGGATTTTGAGGTATTTCTCAAGAAGAAAATTTCAAGGTAGTCTGCTCACAATTTTAATGCCTGATCAATTTTGTGGTTTATTTGTGATCTCTCATGTTGACAAGTGAATGGTTGGTTAGTTTTTAGCTCGTGCTCACATTTGTTGGTTCCTGAAGCTTGAGCACTTTATAACAAAAATAGGCAAAGTCAAACAACACAAATGGTCCACTAGCTCTCTTTTCATTTGCTAATATTATAATGAAGTTTTAATAGAGGCACTGTTTGTTTGTTTATTTTGGTTAGAAAAGGGTTTGCTCTTGGTTTTATGTGATTTTCAATTTATCGTATGTAGCATGTTGAGAAATGGGAAAGAATAACGTGACATTTATTTTGCAGAAATTGATGTTGAAGGAAAATTGCTTTGACATTGTTGATGTTAAGGTATATGTTGTATAAACTATTTATAGTCTAATTTATGTTGTATTCTAGTGTTCATTGTCTTTCATTTCTTACAGTGCATTGTATTTTCTTTTGTTTTCAGAAAATGAAATCAGTATTGATGGTAAGAAGCATGAATTGAAAAAAGAGAAGAGCAATAACATTGGAGCGACAAATGAAAAAAGAGAGAGGAGAACTGGTTTGGTGATACCCTTAGAACCAATATCTCGCATAAGACACACATATAAAGACTGATGATCAAGTCTTCAGAGTTGGTGAATTCACTTGTAATGCCTTGACAACACAACGATAATGTTTTGAAGTGATGAAACATCATTTCATGTGTAAATTGTAGTCCAACTAATATAAAGTTGGAAACTCATATTGTAATATTTTAACATTTCATATAATATAATTTATGTGGTTGAAATTATTTATAGTTGCACTTGATGTTGTTTAGTTTTGTAATTAAAATATGCGACTTTGTGTTTTCATATTAGATGAGCATGCACATTGTATGACATTTTTTAAATCATACAAATTAATTCATGTTGATTAATAATGAACACAAATAAAATGAATATGCGACTAAATTAGTCATTTATAATGATTATTAATGAAATGAATATAAACTACTAAATTAGTCGTTTATATAATGAATAAATGACTACTGCAAATGATAAATTTGTGAGTACAAATGATGACTAAATTTTGCATATATACGACTATTAGTAGCTAATTTACAGTATCTTATAACACGACTAAAATTTAGTCACATTTCTTCGGTCATTAATTGGTTTCAAACAATGACTAAAATTTGCATATATATGACTATTAGTAGCTAATTTACAATATCTTATAACACGACCAACATGTTGGTCATAGTTCTTTGGTCATTAATTGGTTTTCTCGGGTGATCATATAGTAATATATTTTTTTTTGTATATTTGGTCATTAATTGCGACATTTAATGACCAAATAAAAGACCAAATCAATGACTAAAATAATGACTAAATCAGTGACCAAATGAATGACTAAATGAATGACTAAATCAGTGACAAAATGAAAGACCAAATGAATGACTAAATTAGTGATCAAATCAATGACTAAATCAATGACCAAATCAATGACCAAATATACAACTAGATAACAAAATTGAGATAACCAATTAATGACTAAGCTAAAAACGACCAAAAGTTGGTCGCGTTATAAGATACTGTAAATTAGCTACTATTGGTCACCGACCGAAAAATAGTCATTTATATGCAAATTTTAGTCGTTTTTTTAGTAACAAATTAGCCATTTTGTACTAGTGTAATGCTGACAGAAGTTCACGAACCTAGCCGACTTAAAAGCTTGGGCGTTATCTGTTATGATTTTAGCAGGGCATCCAAACTTGGCTATTATGTTTTCCTCCAAGAACTTGATCACCATCGAATCTGTGGCATTCCTTGCGGGCACGGTCTCAACCCATTTAGTGAAGTAATCTGTGGCGGTGAGGATCCATCGATGTGATCTGCCATCAACACAAACTTTTTTCCTAAAAGGTAATGTTTCCACATCTTTGAAGCATGTATTACAACAGTGAGTTCTAAATCGTAAACACTATAATTCTATTCGTGTTTCTTGAGTTTTCGTGATTCATAGGCTATAAAAGAGTTTTCTTGTAGTAGCACCCTCCTAATCCTTCTCCACAAGCATCTGTGCATACTACAAATTCCTACTCTAGATCAACAATCTTTGAAATAGGTGTTGTGGTAAGTTTCAGTTTTAGTTGATCAAAACTACTTTGTCATTTTTCAATCCATTCAAACTTTACTCCTTTTCTCTGTAGAGATGTAATAGGGTATGCTAAGGCTGAAAATCTCTCTATAAACCTCCTATAATATCCTGTAATCTCCATGAAGGATCTCACAGAAGACAAATCAGTAGGTACAGGCCACTCTCTTATTGCTTTTATCTTTTCTGGGTCTATTGCTAATCCCTTCTGTGAAATTATATGGCCCAAATACTGAATTTTATCTTTGAAAAAATCACATTTGCTAAACTTAGCATACAACTTGTTTTCTCTGAGTGTTTGTAAAACAACTCTGAGGTGTTCTTTATGCTCATCTTCATTCTTAGAATAAATCAGAATGTCATCAATAAATACTAGTACAAATTTTTCCAAGTATTTATTTAAGACATTATTCATCAAGCACATAAAAGTAGCAGTTGCATTAGTCAACCCAAACGGTAGGACCACAAACTCATAGTGTCCATACATGGTTCTAAATGCAGTTTTACTTATATCTTCATCTTTAATTCTTAGTTGATGGTAGCCTGTCCTTAGATCAATTTTCGAAAACACTGTTTCTCCTCTAACTTGGTCAAAGAGATCATCTATCCTAGGTAAAGGATATATGTTCTTGATTGCCAATTTATTCAATTGATGATAGTTTACACACATTCTGAAAGTACCGTTTTTCTTCTTCACAAACAACATTGGTGCTCCCCATGGGGATACACTTGGTCTGATGTACCCTCTATCTAGCAACTCATGTAGTTGCGTCTTCAATTCCATCAGTTCTGGAATACTCATTCTATATGGGGCTCTAGAAACTAGTGTTGCTCTCGGCACTTAGTCACTTGAGAAATCAATTTCTCTCCTAGGTGGCAGATGAGGAATTTCATTTGAAAACACATCCTTAAACTCTCTCATGACATGTAATGTTTCTAAAGGATTCTCTTCTGATTTCTGTCCCAATTCTTCTACATGCACATAATACACTTGGCAACCCTTTCTAGCAATTCTTTTCAATTGAAGTGCTGAAATTTGTCTTACATATATGGGCTTGGGTTTTCCTTTTACTATTACAGGTTTTCCCTCCTCATTTATGCAATGTATTGTCTTGTCTAAGCAGTTTAACATGGCTTTCTGTTTCTCTAACCAATCCATTCCTACCAGTACATCATAGGACCCTAAAGGTAGAATATTTAGATTCAGTTCAGTTTGATATCCATTCAAATTTATGGCTATTTGGGGTAACTTATGAGCCACTTTCCTTTTTGTACCAGTGGCCAACTGAACTAACCACGACTGCTAAATTTTTTTGTCTTCAAGTTACATTTTTCTACCATTTGAGGACTGATATAACTTAAAGACGCACCTGGATCTATTAAAACATAAACAAGTTGGTCAACAATCAAACCTTCTACTTCAACCATAGTGGACTGATGTTCTGCTTGACGATCTTCCAGAGCATCACTGATTTTGGGGATGTTTCTTGCCACATCATTTACAATCATTGCTTCTCTCAGTACTTGTATAGTCTGAATGTTTCTGTGTGGACAGTCCTGTTGAGAATGCAGCAAGATGATGGAGCTTAGTGAAATGAAGTCGCCTTCACTAAGTGGTCTGCGAGTACCCCGGCGCAAAGTTCATTTTTAGACCACGCCTATTTTTAGACACACGATAATAACTGGGAATTCCATGGAGAGACTTAAAGTATGCGACATGTCGGTAAAAATAGATGAGACCCTTATTTTTAGGACCCAGGCTATTTTTAGACTGATCTCCTAAAAATATGGAAGTCAAACATTATTTACCCTTAATAATATTTAGACTATAAACAGCAGTTTACTCTCTTGGCGCACTTCAGTTTGAGTCATGGAGGTGACTCATGCAACTGACACAAGGAATCACGTGGTTCCCAGGGTTTGATGGCATCTTGCATGGTTGGCTTCAGTTAGACTTCAGTGGCAGGAGTTTTGGAGGAGTTAACGGGACAGATAGTGGAGTTGTGTTCTGTTTGTTTTAGTTGAACTAGGTGGGATTAGTTAACTAACTAATCAACTAGATATGAGTGGAGTAAATTAAATAATATTTAATTTACTAAATATTAACTCATTAGTCAACTCAAGAACACTTCAGTTCACTACAGTGCATGATCAGTTCAGTGGAGACCAGTGGAAGAGGTAGATGAAAGGGTGAGTAAAGCTATCAGTTGGTAGATTTGTTTTGCATGAGATTTGCATTACACTTGGAGGAATTGTCCATGACAATTGCGCAGTCAAGGCAAGGGGATTCGAACCTTGAACCTCTTCATATACAGGCCATGATTGCACAATAGAGGCAAGGCAGTTAGTGGTGTGTTTTGAACCCGAGACTTGTTCAAAACCAAGCTAGATTGTGAGTAACTTCATGAGAGAGTACTGAGTACTTGTGAGGAGTATTGTACTTGTTTGGTTACTTGATTTCTCCATTATAATATACACAATAGCTGCGGGGTTTTCAGCTATAGGCTTTCCCCATACATACCGAGTTAATGTGTGATTGATTTGATGTGAGATTGCTTCTATTATTTCCGCATGTGACAATTAATTGTAGAAGAAGGTTATGTGTTATGCATGCAATTCGAAATTGATGTATGATCGGGTTAATCTTCAGTGAATAAGTGATTTATTCAGCTAATTTCTACAAGTCCCTTAGTAAATGAGGTTCTTCACAACCCCAACACTTTAGAGGTTCTCTCATTTTAACAGTCCCTTCTCTTTTATTGTTTCCATTCATCTGCTTGGACCCCGTTTGTGATTGAGCCGGTTGATTTTCTCCATTTTTTGTGAACTTCTTTCTTTAATATGCTGGTTTTGTTCTCTTCCCACTGGAGTCACCCTTCTCTTTGTTTTTCCAATTCTTTACTTGTTCATTTTTTCCCTTGAATTGTTGGTAACACAGTCTTGCCTTGTGCACCACTTCATCCATAGTCTTGGGATTATCAAACTCTATCTTTTCTTTGTATATGGTAGGTAGACAGTTTAAGAAACGTTGTATTTTTGCCTTCTCCTCTCTTATATAGGGTACATAGTGAAGTAGGTTGGTGAATTTGGTTACGAATTTATCAATAGTAAGCTGGTCCAATCTAAGTTAATGAAATTCTTTTGCTTTATCATGATAATAACGTTAATTCATGTATCTATTTTTGAATTTGACTTGGAAATCCTCCCAAGTAACAGTTTTCTCATCTATGACATGAACCATCTTGGTTTCTTCCCACCACAAGGTAGCCTTACCTTGCAACTGATAGATAGCCAGCCTAGCTCTCAAGTTACTTTCATATTCATAAACCTGAAAGTACTTTATCATTTTTAGAAGCCATGCTTCAGCATCTTCCTCCTTCTCTCCATCATAGGAGGGAGGCTTGATTTTCCGTAATTCACCTTGCAATTCTTTATTCCTCCTAGATTATTGTATAGAGGCATCATCTTCCTTAGAATCTTCTGAGTGATTTACCTTTCCCTACCTCTTCCTTCCAGAATCTTCACCCTCTTGACTATTCCGGGAGGTCAATTCTCTTATTAATCAGTCTTGCTCTTCACTAGCTAAAGATAACCTTTTATTGTGGTTTTTCAGTCGCATCATTTCTCTTTGGATTCGATACAACATAGCCATCAATGGAGCATTTGGATCTACTGGATTTTCTCCACCACCCAGATCAACACACAGCTCGTCTGTAATATTCCCGATTAGCGATAGCTAATTGGAAATATTAATTTTGATTAATTTTGCCTTATATAGTTAAAATATAAATAAAGTGGGTAAAAGGAGAATGCAACTCACTTAGGTTAAAACACACTCCCTAAAGTCCCCTAGGAGACATAACGTTGTGGTCAAGGTGGGGACAAGGGGCCAAATGACAACGAAGGGGGTGACACACTTAGACAGCGTGGACCCAGCCAGTGCAGATGAGTTGGCAGCGTTGGCCAAAGAAAGACAGCGTAAGCATGGTGGGGCCAAGGAGAGAGGGAGGCTCACCAAAGATAAATAGAGGGAGGCTACCTCATTTCTAGGATTGATGATTATGCATTTTGGAGATTGTCTCTAGACATTGAGCACGCTCGCTATTTAGCTAGTCTGCACGTACTGTTTAGTACACCGGGTGTCTCCGTGCGGAGATCCCAACCTCGGCCCCTGGAGACTTCGAGTGCTTGCTCGGGTGAGGAGTCCTACCATATTTTGTAGGGGGAGATCAGAGCTTCAGTCATTGAGGAGCATTCCTTGGAGGGACAGTGCAGTCTTGTAGAGGGAGGACGTAGTTCCAGTTGGGGGAGGTTCCGGATTGAGGTTATTTGGGTGGATTCAGACCGGAGGAACAGGGAAGGGATCAGCGCTTACCTATTGGAGATATTTTGCAGAGGGAGAGGCCATATTTAGCAGTGTTGCCTTCAGGTTCAACGTTTTCCCTTTAGGGATAGCGTAGTGCCTCAAAGGAGGTATTTTCCGGGGTCAGCCATTCTTGAAAATCTCTCTGGGATTTTCTGGGTATTGGGAGAGGAGGCCATTCCCAGAGTTTCAGAATTTTCCGAGTTGGGGAGCAACCCCAAAGACTCATTCCATTCCAGCAGTTGCAGTAGCACGACATCATTTTCCAGCAGCTTGGAGATTACGTAGTTGATAGAGGGAGCAACCATTCCACACATTGTTCTGAGAGTATTTCTACACTTTCCTTTAGCAAGTCGAGGTGCCATCATTCTGATCACCTCTATACTTTTATTATTTCTGAGTATTAATAAAATGCCTCAGCGTTCTCCATATTGTGTATTTTGTCTCGTGGTTTGTATCTAGTTGCTATATACCTTGTTTGTGTGCTTTATATTACTGTTTATTTCCCTTCGGGATATTACAGTGGTATCATAGCTCATAGACCTGGCTCAGCCTATGGAGCAAGTCGTCTATGACACCGAACGAGAAGTCGTACATTTGCTACAGGGGTAGGAAGTACTGTGACTGAGAGCGTAGGTTGCAAATCACCTACGGAGAGGGTGACTGCGCTCCAGTAGTGGACACAGAGTAGGAGGAACCGATGGCATATGATAATGCCGCAAAGGAGTTTGGGGAAATGCTCCTCAAGTCAGTACAGGACCTGTCAAGGCAGATAGAGGAGATGGGGTAGAGATTCACGGCAGTAGAGCCCAGACAGCGTGAAACCCCGAGGGGTTTCCATATTGGAGAGGGATTAGGTACGTCCCATCATTTGCAGGGGCACTACACAGCACAGCAGGTGGCATCCCATGCACCCCCACGTTCCACGATGCCCACTTTTCTGGCAGCAGATACAAGGGTGGGAGCACAGCGGGAGCAGCAGCCAGCCCACATGGGTGACTACTTTGCCAAGTACCAGGCCTATGGACATGAGTTCAGAGATGCACTCACATTTCATGATTTTTTCTTGCTTAAGCGGGACAGTAGACCCCGCCATCATCACAGGGGGAACAGAAATTCTCAGGACGGAGATATGCATTGTACTATGGGCAGGTTTCACTTGCCAACTTTTGAAACCTCAACCAGATGGCAGAAACGGAGGCCATCAAGGTGGCAGCACTGCATCTAGATGGCGAGGCCCAATATTGGTGGTTCCACAGGAGGGTTACACTCGGGCACTCGATAGTGACAGCTTATGCCAAGTTCACCCGGAGATTGATAGAGAGGTTTGATCAGAGGGATACGGAGGAGCACTTTGTTTAGATGACGAAGCTCAAGCAGACCGGGAGTCCGGACACATACATCTCAAATTTCCTGAGACTCTCAGTGATGGTGCTAGATTTATCGGCAACACGGATGATCTACATGTTTAATGATGGGTTAGCAGAGCCTCTTCGGGGATTATTCCAGTCCACTAGGCCAACCACACTTCATGATGCAGTTGGCAGGACTAGAGATTTACAAGATGCTTTACCTCGGACTAGAGCACCTTACCGTCAGAGGATGGCATTTCAGCCCAAGGGGAGGGACGTGAGGGCTCCGCCTCCAAAGGAGAACCAGAGTAGAGGACCGATAGATGATGAGACCATGAGGGATCTGAGGAGGAAGAGACTGTGTTTCACCTGCTAGGAGCCATGGGCACCAGGATACCATTGTGCTGCAGGCAAGGCACATTATATTGAGGTCTTCTCCGAGAGCAGTGGAGAAGAGGATGAGTACAACGACATAGGTGCAGGGGGGAGCCATGCAGTGCAGAGGGAGGATCATCTGCCGCCCCCACCACCAGGAGCAGGGGGTGCATATTTCGCACCTACCGGAGGAGCCCTTGCAGCCTTGCGAGGAGTTCCCAAGTATTTGACACTACGTGTCTGAGGTACGATGCAAGGGAAACGAGTGTCAGTACTAGTAGACAGTGGGGAAACCCACAACTTCATTGATGCACAGATGGTAGAGCGGAGAGGCATTCCGACGGAGAGTTTTGACGAGTTTTTAGTGTTGGTTCCAGGGGACTAGACCATGCAGTGTGCTAGATACGTCCCAGCGTTGGCAATGACGATAGGCACTTACACACTGACCAACCACTTCTTCATGGTGAAAATTCTAGACACCAACATGATATTGGGAGTGCAGTGGCTGCTCACTTTAGGCAAGGTCACCACGGACTGGGAGGCCTTGGAGATGGAGTGGGATGATAAGAAGATAGGGAAGCATGAGAAGATACGGGGCATGCATACGTACCCACCTCAAACAATCTCAGCTCACTGGATGGAGGCAGACTTCCGGAAGGGAGATATAGAGTGGGCAGTAGAGCTGCATGCTTCAGAGGCAAGATCTACAGGGTAGGTCGTACACCCAGAGGTGCAGACCCTCCTTGATAGGTATGCTACGATATTTGGGGAGATAACGCCAGGACAACCACCGGATCGGGGATTTGAGCACACGATCGACTTGGAGTAGGGCATACAGGTCGTCATCACTACACCCTATAGGCACCCCAAGGCCTATCGGGACGAGATTGAGCGGGCTGTCCATGAGTTACTGGCTCTTGGAAACATTCGGCCCAGCACCAGTCCTTTCGCTTCTTCAGTAGTACTGGTGAAGAAGAAGGACAACACATTGAGGATGTGCATTGGCTACAGGGCCCTGAACAAGAAAATGATGAAGAACAGGTACCCTATCCCACGGATTGACGAGCTGATGGATGAGTTGAGGGGGGCACAGTTCTTCTCGAAGATTGATTTGAGATCCGGGTACCACCAGATTCGCGTGAGGGAGCAGGACATTCCCAAGACCGCTTTTAGATGTCACTATGGCCATTTCGAGTTTCTGGTGATGCCCTTCAGGCTAACCAATGCACCCGCCACCTTCAAATCATGTATGAACCACATCTTTCGCAGTCATTTGAGGAAGTGTGTGCTGGTATTCTTTGATGACATACTGATATACAGCAGGACATGGGAGGAGCATCTCCAGCACATAGAGGCGGTATTGCGCATTCTAGAGGAGTAGCAGTTCTATGCTAAGCTCTCCAAGTGCGAGTTCGATTTGTCATAGATGCTCTATTTGGGGCACATCATCGGGGTGGATGGAGTGAGGGTCCATGAGGAGAAGATCAGGGGCAGCAGGGATTGGCCAGAGCCGAAGAACGTGATGGAACTTCGAGGATTTGTAGGCATCTGCACCTACTACAGGAAGTTCGTCAAGGGATTTTCCCAACTTGCTGCACCCCTTACGGATCTGACCAAAAAGGGGGCATTCAGTTGGACGGATACAGTGTAGAGGGATTTTTACAGGCTCAAGGAGGTGATGAGCAACTTTCCAGTGTTAGCATTGCCAGAATTCACACAGCCCTTTGTTTTGGAGTGTGATGCGTCGGGAGAGGGGATAGGCGCAGTTTTGATGCAGGGAGGCCACCCCATAGCTTTTGAGAGCCAGAAGCTCCTACCCCATGAGCGGTTGTATGCCATATACGACAAGGAGATGTTGGTCATCATGCATGCATTGGCCAAATTCCGACAATACTTGGTGGGCAACAAGTTCAGGGTGAGGACAGACCATAACAGCCTCAGATTTTTCTTAGAGCAGAAGCAGTTGCAGGAGAGGCAGCAAAATTGGGTTAATAAGATCCGGGCTTACGATTTTGACATTGAGTATGTCAAAGGAAGAACAACGTGGTAGCTGATGCGCTCTCACGCAGACCAGCAACGTTGTCCCTGATGAGCTTAGACACGGATTGGAGGGCTCGATTATTGGTGGAGTACTCCAAGGACCGTTTTTCCTGTGAGATTTTGGATGGGCAGGTGACGGATGACAGGTACAGGGTGATGGATGAGATCATCTATTACAGGGACATGATCTTCTTGAATGAGGGCTCTTAGCTCAAGAAGAAGATATTGCAGGCTTCTCACGATTCTCCACTATCAGGCCATCAGGGGTTTACTAAAACCTACAGGGCCATCAGGGAGAGGTTCTCTTGGAAGGGCCTCAAGGAGGACGTACTCCAGCATGTCAGGGAGTGTGAGGTTTTCCAGCGCAATAAAGGGGAGATGAACCATCCGGCAGGTTTATTGCAGCCCCTTCCCATACCAGAGGGGAAATGGGAGAGCATTTCGATGGACTTCATCACAGGGTTGCCCACGGTGCAGGGCAATGACTGCATATTTGTAGTCATTGATTGACTAACAAAATATGCTCACTTCTTTGCTATATCTGCACATTACATAGCAGCACAGGTGGCGGAGCTATTCTTTTGGGACATTTTCAGGTTGCATGGTCTCCCAAAGACCATCGTCAATGACAGGGACAACCGCTTCATGGGAAAATTTTGGCAGGAGCTTTTCCGTTTGGTGGGCACAGAGTTGACACCGAGCACTAGCTACCATCCTCAGACAGACGGACAGACCGAGATAGTGAACAAGTGGCTGGAGGGCTATTTGCGCAACTATGTCAGTGGGCAGCAGCGGGCTTGGTTGAAGTGGCTGCACTTAGGGGAGTACTGTTACAACAACATTCATCACATGTCTATTGGCATGTCTCCATTTTATGCATTGTATGGATATCATGCTTTATCTTTTGTTGACATGATGTTTGGTGCCAACAAGGATCCTAGAGCCAAGGATTGGATCCAAGAGAGTCAGGACATCCTCCGAGCTCTCAAAGACAACATGGCTACAACACAGAACCAGCAGAAGCTGTATGCGGATAGGGGTCAGGTAGAGAGGCATTTTGAGGTAGGGGATTTGGTCTACCTTCGCTTACAGCCGTACTGACAGTCCACGCTGAAGCAGAAGGGGGCTGAGAAGCTCAAGCCACGCTTCTACGGTCCTTACAAGGTGACACGCAGAGTAGGACAGGTTGCTTATGAGTTGGAGCTACCCCAGGGCAGCAAGATTCATAATATTTTTCACGTATCATGCCTGAAGAAGGCACTGGGACAGCAGGTGACGGTGACAGAGGAGCTTCCACCTACAGATGATGAGGGGCACTTGGTGTTACAGCCGGAGGCCATTATTGACACCAGGGAGAGACAGCTGCGGAGCAGGACAGTCCGGGAATTCTTAGTGAGGTGGAGGAATTTGCCGGATGAGGATGCCACTTGGGAGAGTGAGCAGATCTTACAGCATCCATCATTACAGTTGCTTGAGGACAAGCAACATTTTTCCGGGGGAGACTGTAATATTCCCAATTAGCGATAGCTAATTGGAAATATTAATTTTGATTAATTTTGCCTTATATAGTTAAAATATAAATAAAGTGGGTAAAAGGAGAATGTAATTCACTTAGGATAAAAACACACTCCCTAAAGTCACCTAGGAGACATAACGTTGTGGTCAAGGTGGGGCCAAGGGGGCCAAGTGACAACGAAGGGGGTGACACACTTAGACAGCGTGGGCCCAGCTAGCACAGATGAGTTGGCAGTGTGGGCCAAAGAGAGGCAGCGTAAGCATGGTGGGGCCAAGGAGAGAGGGAGGCTCACCAAAGATAAATAGAGGGGAGGCTACCTCATTTCTAGGATTGATGATTATGTATTTTGGAGATTGTCTCTAGACATTGAGCACGCTTGCTGTTTAGCTGGTCTGCACGTACTATTTAGTACATCGGATGTCTCTGTGCGGAGATCCCAACCTCAGCCCCGAGAGACTTCGAGTGCTTGCTCGGGTGAGGAATCCTACCATATTTTGTAGGGGGAGATCAGAGCTTCAGTCATTGAGGAGCATTCCTTGGAGGGACAATGCAGTCTTGTAGAGGGAGGACGTTGTTCCAGTTGGGGGAGGTTCCGGATTGAGGTTATTTGGGTGGATTCAGACCGGAGGAATAGGGAAGGGATCAACCCTTACCTATTGGAGATATTTTGCAGAGGGAGAGGCCATATTTAGCAGTGTTGCCTTCAGGGTCAGCGTTTTCCCTTGAGGGATAGCGTAGTGCCTCAAAGGAGGTATTTTCCGGGGTCAGTCATTCTTGCAAAGCTCTCTGGGCTTTTCTAGGTATTGGGAGAGGATGTCATTCCCAAAGTTTCAGCATTTTCCGAGTTGGGGAGCAGCCCCAAAGACTCATTCCATTCTAGCAGTTGCAGTAGCACGGCAACATTTTCCAGCAGCTTGGAGATTACGCAGTTGATAGAGGGAGCAGCCATTCCACACATTGTTCTGAGAGTATTTCTACACTTGCCTTGAGCAAGTCGAGGTGCCATCATTCTGATCACCTTTGTACTTTTCTTATTTCTCAGTATTAATAAAATGGCTCAGTGTTATCCATATTGTGTATTTTGTCTCGTGGTTTGTCTCTAGTTGTTGTATACCTTGTTTGTGTGCTTTGTATTACTGTTTATTTCCCTTCGGGATATTACATCATCCCCTTCACTCATGGTTCGCAACTGTATACTTCAGCACTGTTTCACTATACATGAAATTAAACATTAATGAAAAATAAATTTAATAAAAATGTAAAGCAACAAAAATTTTCTGGTGTGAGCACACATTTTTTCCCAGTGTTTTAACATGGTCTCTGATACCATTTGTAACACCTCTCACTTTGCAATTTTTTTTAAAATTTTTAATTTTTAATTTTTTAATTATAATAACATCTTTCTCATTATTATGATTACAGTTTAATTCGTCATATTTCAACGTACCTCTGTCGCTCATAGCTTCTTTTATTTTACCATGTTTGTTTACGTTTAAGAGTATTATCTAACTTTCCAATCTCAATTTTAACTTTTCTCTAAAATATATTCTTTCTCCCTAACAAATATGAAACTGGTGTTTTAACACATCTCACCCTTTTCAAAAGTATGGAGATAACATGCCTATGTAACTCCTACCTCCACCTTATATTTATTTATTCCCATTGACAATGGTTTAACCACGTAGAAATATAACATCTTCAATTACTATACATAACTAATCATTTTGAAATACTCTTACTTTCATATTTTTCCGTGCTATATTTTAATATTTCTTTGGTCCAACTATATAACTTCAACATACCTAATTGAATTAAGTCAACTCCTCTTTTTAACTAATTTGTTTAACCTTCACAATTCCACCGAGTATATTTCCCCACGTTCACTTTATGATATATATAAACCAAGGTTCGATTTGTAACCATACATTAATGCAATCGAACACATTTTATTATTGATATTAACCTATACATAGTGCTTCTTCCAAAGTTCATATTGTTCATGAATATTCGTTTAATGTTGAGACTAATTAGTTTGTTCTTTGGACCTATGGTATTATTTGGACGTAATATGTATGTTATCATATAGTTGGAATTCTCGTAACAATAACTTTATGACCTTGTTTCATATGTTAAGTACCTTGCTATTAAACACATCGGTATTCACTGACAAGTTTGTTGATTCGATATCCATTGTGTCATCGGTTTTGATCCTTCCGTGAGATTCATAGCAGTCACTCTTTACTGTCGCTCATACATTTCATCTCCCGATGTACCAAATCTCAACTAGAAATTTTCTCGGGATATGTCCGCATTAATTTTCATTTGGACGCACAGCTCTGGCTAAGTCTTTGCAACTCATATCTGCTACGAACATCAATTCTTAACCTTCCATGATCAAGAAGGTAACCCCTGCCTACAAGCGGAGAACCATTCACCATTTTCTTACAGGTAAAGGTTTCGGTTTACTACGCTATTCAACTATCTCTCTAAGATTATTTAGGCCTCTTACATTTTCGTTTTCCACTTTGCTATCGTTTTAATCTTGGTTCTGTTACCTACAAAGAAGAATCACTCATTACTTAACTCGAGTCCAATTAATTTTTGAATCCATGGTAAGAAATTTTTATGATATTCTTTATTGCTGGAACGAATTCCGTTTCCCTTTTTCGGCGAATGAGTATGGACCGAGGTTTAATAGGTATCTATCATGCGTTCTTAGTTTAACAAAATCGATATGAATTTTTTTATAAATTTTCGTGAGTATTCCTGAGATAGACGCAACCATTGACATCGTCTCGCCTCTCTCACGGAAGTGACTGGTTCTTGTCAATTTATCACTTAGTATTCCAAGACTTACAATATCGTTTTGAAATTCCTTTCTAAGTGCACCCTATTTCATCGTTTTTGTTCTAGGGTAGTTAAATTCGGAGCTACACTGGTCACATGATGCAACATCTCAATTATTCGGCCACAGTGCTCGGACCTTACAGCGTTTTAAGTAAGTTATCTTTATTTATGGTTTCCTAGTCACTGTGTAATACTGTTGTCTTTTACGTGTAGTTGAGAACAAGAATTTAAAAGTTGAGTTCTGCTCTTCATTAATGTTTCTACAGTTTTGTTTTTCGTTACATATATATTCCCTCCTGTACAAGAAATGGACTCCTGTGCCTCTCTGTCTCTGGTTGAATGATAGCGTAGTCAAGTTAATTTATTAAAATGGTGGCCATTTTTTTAATCTGCCACGTCTTCTTCTTACATATCATTTTAATAGTATACACTATTTCTTATTTTGCAATATATTGACATTTATGTTCAAGATTTCAATATTTGATATCAAATCAAATTCCTTGTTTTTTCTTGGAATACAGGTATAGCATGGATCCTATTCCCATAAGGTATTTGTAATTATTTGTATCTGTACTAACTCTTCCAGTTCTCCTTTACTTATACGTTTATTCCCATAAAATATTTAAATATGTCTAACTTCTGGTTTGCTTACATACAGGTAAGCAGAGTAAGTTACTGGATATTGAAGTTTAATTCACAATTCGACCTTTTTGTTTCAATTCTTTAACTGGTCACTTTACTTCTATCCAGGTGGGTATCAATATTCGAGAAAGACTTGGCGTCAATATCATGACTCCGTATTGTTATTTTTCCTTTCTATCTATATGGGACTTAGTTCCTATAACTGTATAAGTTTACTGCTCGTAGCTCTATATAGAACAAAGTACTGCCTGTACCTTTTTATTTGATACTCATAACTATCATATAACTGGACTGTGTTTACCTCTCAATGAGGAAATGAGATTTCCATCTATACTTATTGTTGCAGTAATATGTTTTCAATCTGTTATTCGCAATAGCTCTTCTAATTGGTTCGTATGGAAAAATAGGTTAGTTTACATATATGTCTGAATGTTTTTCTATTTATGCATTCTAATGCATGTCCTCTATATTTCGATTGCTGGTATAGTACATAATTCTTTTTCTAATAACAAGCACGAATGTCTTCGTTATAGTTATGTATTTGTAACCATACATGTAGTAGTCTCTATAACTTGTCAGTACAGATTTATCTTATGTAAATTACTATGTCATATTACATACTGTTGTTTCATATTACAATTCTTATATATACTTGTCAGTATGTAAAATTGAAAGCAATACTATGAAGTTATTCAATATTCATGTACAAATAACTTCTGCTCAGATTTAATTCAGTATACCATATCAGAATGTTTTTGCTTTACAAAGATACTTTCAATTTTTGCTTTTAGAGTAAAGATACAATTCATGCATATGCATGTCTACATTAATTTAAGTTATGATTTATCTTCCTATAGTTAGTACAGAAATATTTAACTGTACAATACATCATATATTTAGCTATAAAGTATCTAATTATTCCAAATCTGTATATATATATATATTTTATTTATTTTTTTAAATTTTCTCTGAATAAGACTAATTCTATTAAGAGAAGAAACATATAGTACAATCAAGCTTGCCTGCTAGTACAAGCAAGCTTGCCTGCAAGCGAAGCAGAAAAGCAAGGGAGCCGTAGGTGAAGGGCTATCAACCTTGCTCCTGAATTATAATCAAAAGAGCAGAGAGATAACACGGAAATGCAGAGAAGCTATATTTGAACAGAGGTATCTACCCAGAGTGGGTGGATACTGCCAAACGACATTTTTTCCCTTTTTTCTTGCTTACTTTGACCCAATCAGTGGAATTTGGCTAAGCCATGACTAGTTGTAGACTATTCTTCCCTGGGGGCGGAATATCCTTATCAAAGTCAGAGGATGAAGACACGTGAGAGCGTTTCTGAGAGATCATCAGGGCAGAGGGGTCCGCAGGACTGGCGGAGGGTGCGTCCGGCGGAGCCCCATCATTCTGCCCATCTGCTACAATTTCCTCCTCATCCAAGCTGGAGGAGTCTGAATCATCCATTGGGGGGGGGGGGGTGGGGGGGGAGGAACACAGGGATTCCAGCTCTTGGATTGGGGTTTGCGATTCAGATTCTTCTTTTTGTCGAGGAACTGGGAACAGGCATTTTGGAGGTGCCCCGTTTGATGACAATGGCGGCAATGGAAGGCTATATTTTCGTAATCCAAGGTTTGAGACCAATGGAAATCCCCAATCTTGAGGTTGATCTGATCCGGCAGTCCTTTGCTGATATCTATTTCCGCACAAATTCTGCCATAGGTGTACAGTCCATTCTCCCTTCTTGAGGTATCTGTAGTGAGGTAGTGTCCTAAGGAGTCTCCAATGGCTATGAGAACAGAAATATGCCATAGATGCGCCGGAAGGTTCGGTAGCCTGACCCAAATGGGAATTTTGGTGATGACAGCTGTAGAAGGGTCGAAGTCTGGAAACCATGGGGTGAGGAAAAGTCCAGTCGTGCCCCAGAACCAAGGGCCTCCCGTTAAGGCTTTCTGGTAATCTGTATTTAATTCAAAAGCCACAATGAAGAAGCCTTTCGAGCATAAGTGGATCTTGCTTTTTTTAGTCCAGTTGTTATGGATCCAATGGTATAGATCTGCAGTGCGAGGCCATAGACCATTAAATCTGCATATGATTGCGGATTCTGCAAATTCCTGGTAGAGTGCTTCAATCCTAGGATCAGAGAATTTGATAGAAGGAATTTCCTCCGATTTATCCACCAAAAACGGCTTTGGAGCCATATTTGGTTGAGCTGATTTTGGAGAAGATTAAGGATGGGGGATCTGAGAATGTATAGCTTCTTTGTAGGAGAAAGTGGGAGCTGAAGAAGACTGTCCAGCTATGCCTCCTCTCAAACGAAGGGTTAATACAATAGAATCATTTCTTTTAATGCTGTAAACAGAGAGGGGAAGAAGGTCTTCAAGTTGTTTACCATGGAATAAGAGTCTCTGATGGACTGAGGGAATCCCAATCCGATGTTCCAGGTTTAACTTGAGGTTCTGCACCAAGTCTGAAGAGCAAACCCATTACAAAATGGTGTTGCCTGAAATAGATGAAATCTGGATCTGAAATGGGGCAGAGTAATCTTTTATTCCCTTCTTATCAGTACAGATCAGAGAAGAAAAGGAGTTGGAGCACAGGAAACCCAACTCCACCTGGCCCAGCTAAGGTTTGGAGGAGGAGGCAAGAATTTTTTTGCTACACAAAAACCCCACATCAGACCCAACGATCTGCTCTGAGGGTCACCACTTCCTCAGGGTGCAAACAAAGGCAGAAACTGAGCATTTGGTGAAGCCTTTTGTATCTGCCCAGTGAAGAGCGGCACAAAGACCTCGGGGTAGAGAGAAGCCTCTGAATCCAAGGGAAGCCACCACAGGAACCAAAGGGTAGACGCAACTTTCCTTTGCAGCAATGAAGTCTGCTTCGTCCATGGACACTGCAATTTGTGTGCTCGCTGAATGAACAACAGCAACAACATTCTTTGATGAAGCGTTCAGCCCAAGCAGAAGCAACGCTTGGCAGGGGGCCGCTTCGAGAGCTTCCCCAGAATATTTCACAGTGGCATCAGCAACATCAGAAACGAGGTGTGGAACTGGATCTGAAGCCAGAGCAGCTGCGTCGGCGGGGGCGACAGCCGAACAATTCGAAACCCTAACGCCGGCCATCGAGATCGCAATATCTGAAATATAATGTAGTCCCTTGTTCAATTGTATGACAATTGTTATATTCCAAATCTGTATATTAATTTCTATTTCAGAATGTATTTCTCGATGAGTTGTACAATTTAACAACAAAATGCTAAACCAACTAAAATATGGAAATGCAAGTTTCTTGTGAGGTACCTAACCTCAGATCTAGACCCATCACTAGGTTTTAGACATTCTGAGAGTGGGTCCTCTACAGAATATGTCTGTGCAACAACACAAATTTTACTATTTCTTCTATAGTGATTTCTATTAAATGTACAGACCAACAAAAGATAATTGTAATCTATAATTTTTCCAATTTCTAAACACAGATTTAAACTCATAATTTTCATATTAACATGGCTACTTTATCACTTCCAATAGTTCATCACAGCATTAAAATTTAAGTCAAAGACCATTTCAAATTAAATGTGCATACCACTTAGGTTTGACTAATTGCCTCCCAACCTTAGAGCTATTTCTCCATAGCTCACCCCCGAGCAAAGATTTGTTCCTCCAGTGATAGACAACCCTTTGTCTATCCTGAATCAGCTTATTTAAGCTTGATTTCCCTAGCTTGTTTCCCTTAACTGCGTCCAATTAATTCAGGATGTTGTATTCATGTTTGCCTAGGCTTTCCCTTTGTTTCTTCCACAAAGGTACTTTTAAAGCTAGCTTTTATGCTTTCCAACTTTATTCCACCTCATCCCAGTAATTTCCTCTTTACTGAGGTATTTTTTTATATTTTTATCTCCCATCTAATTTTAGTATTTACTTTATTCCTTCCAAGGATTTTTGGAAGTCTTGGAAAGTCTTACAACCTTATCCATCCTCATGGATTTGGTTTCTAGATCTCTATTCACAATCTAGTCATTGCACATTAATTTCCATTTTATTTTATTAACTTGAAATAATAAAATAAATCCACATAAATGTTTTCCATTGAGGTCCACTGTACCCTTTTGAACTTGTTCAAATGTCTAATAAAAGCATAGCAAACTGGGGATATTACAGTTGGTTGCTAGAACTCGCGTGAATCTCACCTATGAATTTGATTCCCCATTTTTTGAACGGCTCTTCAACATGAACTGGGATCAATGGGAGAGGTGCGAACCTTTGCTTTTCGGCAAATTCCTGACACTTTTCGTAGGCCCGGACGTGAGCATGTTCGTCACCAAACATCTTGGCCTAAAAGAAGCCTGCTCTCAGGATCTTGTGAGCAGTAGATTTCCAGTTGTAATGCCCACCACATATTCCTTCGTGGAACTCTGTCATCACTTCGTCAACCTCTTGCTCTGTTAGACATAGTAGTAAAATCCCAATCAGGTCCCTCCAATACAGTGGCCCGTTTGCCACAGTATACTTTTGAGATCTTAACCTTAAAGTGCGATACTTGGTCTTATCATAGTTAGGGGGACACATTAGGGTTAAAAGGTACTCCACTATATCTTTATACCATAGGGATAGAAGGTAATTTACATGTGTCTTTTGTGTGGAAGATTCTATGCCCTGATGCACACATGTATCCTCCTATAACAGAAAGATTTATACCTAAAGCTTGACAGTTGGATTCAGAAAGAAATTTTGCCAACCCTTGGTCATTTATGAGTTTGGTAGGCTTTATCTCCATATCGTACTCCTAAATCTTAGCTATCCATTTGCCCCTTTTTCCTTCACTGTTGCCCTGCACCAGAATATCCTTCACCGCTTCAGTGGGTATGTAAGCTATTATGACAGACTGTAAAACGTACACCCGAAATGCCTTAAGTGACTTGACCAGAGCGTATGCTTGCTTTTCCAGAATGTTATATTTTAGTTCGGCATCTCAGAGGACTTGGCTGAAGAATGCAATAGGTTGTTCATGCCATTCACCATTTTTTGTAGTAGCACCGCAGCTATTGTGTGAGGGGAGGCGAAAGAAAAAATCATGAATGGATTTCCATAATCTAGACCTGCCAGCACTGGAGCTTCTGCAAAGGCCTGCTTGATCCTATTGAAAGAATCCCTGGATTGAGGAGTCCATTTCACTTCACTATTCTTCTTCAGCATTTCGGTGATGTTTCAGATGATCTCGGCATAATTTGGTATGAACCTTCTGAGAAAATTTATTATTCCCAGGAATACTTGTACTTCCTTTTTGTTTCTTGGTAGGGAAATGTCGTTTATCACCTCCACCCACTTTGGGTCAATATTTACCCCTTCTTTGGTTACTATATGCCCTAATATCTTCCCTTCTTCCAAGGCAAACATGGATTTTTGGGGGTTAAGGGAAAAACCATACCTTCAACATTTGTCAAAGGTTCATCGAAGATGCTCTATATGCTCAGCATCGCTCTTCGAGAAGAAGGTGATGTCGTCCAGATAAATCACCACAAACTTATCCTGGTCTCCTATAAAAGCGATGTTCATCGCACGTTGGAATGTGGTGTCGATGTTTATCAGGGCGAAAGGCATTCAGGCATACATGAAGGTTCCCCAAGGCATAGTGAACGTAGTCTTCAAGGAGCACCGCACCTGGTTATATCTTGAGAAACCAACCATCATGGACATGCAGGAGGATCCCACTACCTTTTGCAAGATGTGGTCCATCTTCGGGAGGGGATAATTGTATTTGAGTGAGGCTATGTTCATATTTTGGAAGTCCACGCAAAGCCTGATTTCACCGTTTTTATTCCTCATAGGAACCAGGTTTGCCACCCATTCTGAGTACCTCAGAGGGATAATGATCTTTGTCTGCAACAACTTATTTATTTCCTTTTCAATAGTTGAGAGGAGAATATGATTAATCTGTCTCAGCTTCTGCTTATGAGGTTTGACATCTTCTTTAAGGGGTATCTCATGCTGTATGACGTCAGTATCAAAAGCCTTCAGGTCCTTATATGACCAAGCGAAGACGTTTTTGTAAGATTGAAAGATCTTCAAGTACTGCCCTCGATATTCTTCAGGGACTCGCTTTTATAGCTTCACTACCTTTGGATCTTCCTCTCTCCCAATATTCAAATCCCTGACTGGCTCATCGAGGGTTGGTTTGTTGGGGTTCACCGGGACGTCATTTTTGTCAAACAACCTTTCTAACGACTCAAGACCCCTAGGGATGATATTTCCCTTTAATTGTAAAACGCAATGTCCTGCCAGTGTCTCCTCCCATCTGGTTTTTGGCTCTTCGCTGTCATCTTCAACTACCGAATCGATCACCAAATTTGATAACTCGCCCACCGTCTCCATGAAACGTTTGACCTGTTCTTCGTCCTCGAAGACCTGCCAATGTTTTATGTTGTACGGAATGGAGGGGCGATATCTCGCTTCCACCTCGTATATGAGCAACAGATTCTGCAAAGGGTGGAAATTGATAGCGGCCATGGCTAGCGAGTTGGCCATCTTGTTCTTGTCCCTCGGCATGAACTGGATGTTGAAAGCCGAGAAGAAATTATCAACCAAGTCCCACACCTCATTCCTGTAAGCTCTGAGCCTTGGGTGCTTAGTTTGAAATTGACTCCTGACTTGCCTCACTATTAGCTCTCAATCTCCAAACACCTTGAGATTCTGTATGTTCGTATTCCGCACTGCCTGTAGTCCCAGCAATAGGGCTTCATATTCGGCCACATTGTTTGTGGCTTCAAATTCCAGTTTGAAAGAGAGAGGCACTAAGCATCTTTCCAGCGATATCAAGAGTACCCCGGCTCCGTTTCCTTCTCGTGAATAAGCCCCATAAAACTGAAAGGTCCAAATCTTATTATCCACTATGTTTATGGGATCCCCCTGTCTTAGAGGACAAACCTTCATTTCTTACAGGAATTTTTCATCCTCCTTGAGCATAAGACAAGAGAATTCACCCTCCTTACCATACACCAGAGAATTGGTCGAACCATAAACTTTGGTGACCATCTTTAAAAACCTGGACTCATGGTATAATCTTCTTTCCTCCCCACCGAACACTGGGATAGTGGCGTAGGTGAGGTCGATTTTTATTGACCCTCCAATCTTGGAACCCCAAGATCTGGACAACAACATTCCAAACAGGGTTGGGATATTAGCTACAACAATATCCATTACCACACTTTTGGGCGGAATCTGGGCTAAGTTCACTACCAGATCTTTTATCATACCCAAGCAATTCACCCTCTTGGAATCAAAAGAATACAGGTCTTTATAAGGCCTTGTAATCTACAATCCTAATTTTCCCATGACAGACAAAGGCAACAGGTTATGTGAAGCCTTGGAATCCAGCATTCAATTGTGTAATAGTGAGTCATGTATTACCAGAGTCACATAGAATGAGGGTGTGGTTGAGTCTTGTTCTTCTACATGCGGTCCAAAAACCACCATGGATCGTTCTTCTTGGAGATTGAGGCTGTCAGGCAGAGGGCTTACACCATGGGGTTGCATAAATTGGGACACCTGAGCTTTGTATGAAGGTTGTTTCAGGAGCTCAATAAGGGGAACCGAGATCTTGAATTTCTCTAATTTTGTCTGGAGGTTAAAGGTTGTGGGCACATTTTCTGTAATAGCTTCTTTGGACTGTTCTTTACGATGGTCGGGCAGGTTCAAAGTTATATATGGGGACTTCTCATTTTTGGGAGGATCAGCTTCTTGCTTTGTGGAAGTGGATGCAATGGCATTATGAGGGGCTGACTCTTCTAATGGCTTCTTCCCTTTACTAGCAGGACTAGGAGGAGTTTTTTCTCTTGATATTGACTCTTCATTTTGTTCTTGCACTCAAGTTCTCTTCGTGGAGGACTTGAGGTCATAGTTCTTGTGGAGTTGAGCCTGCATGAAATCCACGAACTGTCTGTAGTAATTGTCAATATCTTGATCCTAAGGAATGAATTCCTTCTCTTCTTGCTCCCCTTGCAGGATTATTTCACCCTCGTCATCATCAGAGTAAGCGAGGAATTGATTCTCTTGATTGTCTATGACTTCCTCAACTTGTCCCTCCACTTCTCCCTCCAAGTATAGAGGAGGTTGAATGTGGTCTTTTTGTTCCTTCCTATCCCGCTGCAACAACTGCAAAGGGGGCTTCCGATACTAAGGATTAAACCCTCGGTTAGGAATCATTTGATTGGGAAGAGGAGGGGAATTTTTGGCCTCCAATTCAAGCTTAATCAGCTTATTGGAAAGGTTCTTGATTAACTTATTCATTTATTCAATTCTATACTCTTGTGATTCCCTCTCCCGATTTGAAGTAGAAGCCTCTTCCTTGTTATTTCTTCTGGCTTCATGTTCTGTCTTCCCCTTAAATTTACCAGTAGAAGAAAATTTTGCTTCTACCTCCAATGCATCAGTCTGGATCTGATCCAGAGATGTGGATTTTCTTTCTCTTAGGGTGAACCCGAACTCTGGTTCGAAAGCTCCTGCGAAGACCACCTTTGCAGCTGCTTAAGGAGGCTTTATTTCAACAAGAAGAATATTATAGAGCTTATTGAACCTCTTTATGAATTCCATTACATCCTCATTCTGTCTCTTTTTTAGAGCATTGAACTCGGTGAGAATGTATCCATGGTCCCTCTTTTCTCCCCATTTCAATGTGAAGAAATTCTCCATTTCTTCCCAAGTGTCGACTGTGATATCGGCTAGAGACTTGAACCACTTTCGAGCTTCTCCATCCAAGGATTGGACGAAAATCCTTAACACCGCATCTAAGTGTTCTACATTCACATTCTCAGCAAAAGCGCATAAGTTTTCAATATGTCTCTGCGCCAAAGTATTATCTTCCCCAGTGAACCGAGGCAGGAGCTTTAGATAATCTTGTGGCATGTCATTCAGTAACTGAGGTAACGCCAATGGAGCATACTTGTTGAGGAGGAAACTAGGTACATCCATGAGGGGCGGTGGTGGTAGGTGATGAGGATGAGTTGGTTGGGGTATAATAGTTATGTGATGAGTAGAGGTTAATTTGGATATTTGTCTGTAAAAATCTTTGGAGTGCTACAACTTCTTTAACTTCTTTAGCCTTGAGAGGATGGTGCAACAGAGGTAGAGAAGTATCAGTGGATTCGGCTTTGTTTTTTATAACTGAACTGGCTAAAGTAGAGGCTTCTAGAGGATACTCAAGTACACAGGCCATGGAGCTAGGGCCATAGATGTCAGCCTTTTAAGATGAGGAAGGTGATTCTTCTAGAGAAAATGAGGGTAGGTCAGCCTAGCTTGGTTGCTTCTCCTTCCAAATTCTCTTAAATATGATATCTTTAGGATTAGATACAGAAGGGGTTTTCAGCTAGGAAGTATCTGACCGAGTATGAGGCCTTGTGTAAGCCAGGATTACAATTGATTTGAACTTTAATAATAGTGGAGTCGCCAAGGTGAGGGCTATGCAACTCTCAACCCTTCATGCTCACCTGATTGAAGGGTGAAGATAATGTCGTATCCCAAGGAAAAGATTTTCTAATTTGATCCTCGACAACGACGCCGAAAAGATGTTGTAGCTCCTAGAGACAGCCTTGAGTTGTAAAAGACCAGTGCCTAGGACATCTTGAAATCAAAGGTTATATGTCAACAATTTTACGGGTGCCTCTGACAGAACATGGATTAAGAGGATAATGATTGTGGTGGTTCAAGAATGATGAAGACTTTAGAGTTTGATTCATGTGAACCACCCTATACTACGAGAGGGCTCAGGAGGATTATGGCTCAGTGGCTTTTCAAATGGGCCAATTATGAAACAATGAGCATAGGCTTTCAAAATATGTAGAGGTGATGAGAAGGAATGGAGAAGGAACACGCAAGAGATAGGATTAAAAGTCTTAAGAATTTGTCTCCCGTGAACTCAGAGGAAGCAGATGTAAGTGGAATGTGACCAACAATAGAGATTCGTGGAGTGCGAATTAAGGGGGCACAACAAGTTTAACACATGAGCGTTATTCATACATGAATTCATGAATAAAAATGCATACCACTGGCAGCTACATTACACGAATCATAAAAGCAACAAAACATTGAAAGATGATTATACATAAACAAGAGATTACTGATAAACAAGAGAATACAGATACATACTACTCATTGCTCCATCTGGAATCCAAATAAACAACGTTGTATATCATATTATGTTCAAAACAAATCTCCCAAATATGTGTCTCAGAGTATAAAGAGCACAATCATACATAACTATAAGAAAAATTCTCCAAAATTCAGAACCTTTCTTTCATCTCTGAACTCTATACATATAGAGTTCTCCTTGAGGGTTTATGATTGAATAAACTTCCATGATCGACCCACACATGTGAAAATCAAAATATCATAACCAAATTGCAGAGCGTGCGTTGAGCAATCACTTTGGTAATCAAAAAAATCAAAACAGAATCAGGTGAAATTGAGACTTCAACAACGAAACATCATAATCAAACAATGAAAGAAAAAACATAGTTGGCCACAGAGGCCAAATCCTGGAATCTTCAAATAGGGTGGTGAGGAGTAGCCATGAACAGGTGGGCAGTTTAGCTTCCATCACATGATTCCACCTACTGTCGAAAGCCTCCACTCCCTTATTCTCATGATTTCCATTAAATGTTACGAAACGACCAATCGTGATGCGCGTGCCTAGCTCTTTAGCGGGGAGTTCTTGGACAAACTGAATATACCATAGTTGCGTTTGTCTCGCCAAAAACCCATGTTGTGTTTGAATTGCAAAATCGGAGACTGGGTTTTGGAAGGGGGCCGAATTAGATCATGATTCGTTGGATGTGTGATAGGGAGCGGAGATGAGGGGAAGATGGCGAAGGTTTAGCGGTGATAGGACATGTGGATAATGGATGGAAATGGCGGAATTAATGGTGGAGTTAGCAGGAGTAATGGTGGTAACAACCCCTTTTCCTTTATAATAGCGGAGCTAAAAGTGGGGCATGCGGCATTAACACACAGCGGGATGGTTAACACTGAAAAGAGCGGGACAAAGGTCATGGGAGGGCTTTGATGATGTGGCAAGGAGATGGGGCCGCCCGCAAATTGCAATAGGGAGTTTGTTATTATGAGAAACAGGGGGCAAAGGTTGCGATTTGCGATATCGTAAATCACAAAGTCAAAGATTATCGTAGGTCAAACTCATATCGCAAATCGCAATTGGGAGTCGTGGATCAGGACGGGTAACAAGAATGAAGCAATGCGAAGTGCGATGTGTGATGAGTGGAAGGTGACGTGGCATGAAGGAGGTAGGGCTGCCCACAAATCACAATCGGGAGTCGGGAGTTTCTTATTATGAGAAACAGGGGGTAAAGGTTGCGATTTGTGATATCGCAAATCGCAAAGTCAAAGATTATTGCAAGTCAAACTCATATCGCAAATCGCAATCAGGAGTTGGGGATCAGGACAGGTAACAAGAATGAAGCAATGCAAAGTGCGATGTGCGATGAGTGGAAGTTGACGTGGCATGACGGAGGTAGGGCCGCCCACAAATCGCAATCGGGCGCAAATCGCAATCGGGAGTCAGGAGTTTGTTATTATGAGAAATGGGGGGTAAAGGTTGTGATTTGCAAAGTCAAAGATTATCGCAGGTCAAAATCATATCACAAATAGCAATTGGGATTCAGGGATCAGGATGGGTAACAAGAATGAAGCAATGTGAAGTGCGATGTGCGAAAAGGTAAGTGGGTACCAATAAAGGTTTAGAGCGGAGATAAATGAATTATGAATGATAAAGATTCATGCGGAAAAGGTGAAAAGGGCTAAGGTTTTATCGCATCGGGGGTTTTGCGAACGAGTGCAATGGTAACATGTATGGAGTTTTGCGATATGGGATCGACGATTGAGAAGGGGCCCACGCCAACATTAAAAGCGGAGGTGATATTACATATACCATATGTGAAATATGATATATGTAACGGTTTGCGAGATACGACCAATGGGTTTTGGATCATAACACTTGGACAACAGCTCTTTCATCTTTTCACTGCAGGGTGTCTGGCTGAACTGTGCTTGAATTGCTTGGCCTTCACTTTAACCATTCATGCCTCATCCCTATGATTTTCTTATAGGGGCCACTTCTCCACCTTGTGTGTGGTCACAGGCCAACAAGTGGACCAGAGGATAGGAGTTAACCTTGGTCCCGACCCCCAAAACAAATCCAACGAAGCTTTAAAATTCCATTGTACTCTATGGTTTAACAAGAAACACGATGGTGGGGTGGTGGAGAGCCTTGCTGCCACCCTAGAGGTCCATGGTTCGAATCTTGTAGAGGCCCGCTTTGGCCTATAGCCAAAATTTACACTAAAGAGAGGAGGCCACATGACACTTCCTCATTGGTCAACCTTTCAACAAATGAAATCACACCAACCTTGACCAACCATAAAAGGACACTTGTCAACCAACGATAGGTCCACATAATACATAGTCACCTGCACAGTGAGATGCCCAATCAATGTACGGACTGCTGACTAGGTGTACCTGTAACCCACATAAAAAAAAAATTAGTTGTTTTCCAAATTGATCAAAACGTGATATGGAAGCATCTAATGTTGGTTTTGAGTGAAATGAGTTGCGTTTGATTCAGTGCGACGATATCTTCGCTTTGGTGTTGGTTTGGAGCCGATCTGAGCACTTTGAATTTTGAGCATTAAACTAATCCACCATACCATTCCTCCCCACTGGAAGCTTTTGGACCTCCAAAAGCTCATTATCAATCAACAAATAAATGAGGGCACAACTCAGTCACCCTTTTAGTATCAATCCACTGAACTTTGCTTGAATTTTTCACTTTGAGCTTTTCATGAAAATACATCACTTTCTTTGATTTTGGAGTCCTTGTCTTGCCGTCATAGATGATATCTTATTGCAATTTCCCAGAATATGCAAAACAACAAACTACCTTTGAAGGAATATGCACATTCCCTTGGTCTTCAATCAAAGGAAACTTATGCAATTTCTAAATTTTCTCAACTTGAACATTGTCAACATGATGACGCTTAACATGTCTAGCCTTGCAGTTGGCTCAACTCTTGACCAAATGTGATAGCCATCACCATGCACCATCCTTTTTCAAAGCCAAAACATTATTAAACCCACAAAAAGAAGTTTTGGAACCAATGTCCTCTTTGTCAAATTTATTTTGCATTTGCTTTTTGACTCCTGCATTCTCTAACATTGGCATCTTGTTCACACCAATGTTCAACAATGATAAATCATGCTACAAATTCACTTCATTTTGTTTACCTCTTTTAGGAGGAAAATTGTTAAACTCCCGAAACATATTATCACTTGAATTAGCAACATTAATGAAATTAGATTTCACATTTGATTCATATTCTTGAAAGGCTTTAGGTTCCTCAACATCTTTATGCATGAACATTAATAATGCAAAATTTTGACTAGCATTAACAATTCTCTTCATTTGTCCAGCATTAACAAGAGACAAAATTAATTTCTTGCTATTGGCTCTATCAATGTACTCAATTCCATTATTGAACAAATGATATTTGTTCACATGGCGATGAAAAATGGCTCTCCTATCATAAAGATGTGGGCTTCCCAAAACTATACCACATATATCAAGCAGAACTACATCAAGTTCAACTTCATCAAGAAAGTTTGTAGTGATTGCAAATCTAAGTATGCACTTCCTTTTCACCTGCAATTTTGCATTCTCACATACCCAACCTAAAGGATAAGGTTTAGGATGAGGAATGGTCACTAAATTCAACTTCTTGTCAATGTCTTCGGAGATAAGATTTGATTGTGAACCACTATCAAATAGTGTGTTTATCTTGGTATGTTTTGAAATAATTCTAATGTGGAAAAACTCAATTCTTGTTTTTTCATATTGAGTTTCATTGAGACAAATCGAAGAACTCGTACTTGCAATGTCCTTACCTTTCAAACCTTGGTTGTGATCTTTGTTTCATCCCCATAATCAAAACCTAAATCACGTTGTGTAGTTGCATCTGTCTTCTTCTTCTCCTTGTTTTTAAACTTTTTGGGTTTCATCTCTAGATGAAGCTTCTAGTAATGATCTTCATTGTAGCCCTCTTTGGAACGATGTTTGCATGTAAGATTTTCTTTCTCCATCTTTATGGAAGCATTCTTCTTTCCCTTTCCCTTAAACTTACCCTTTCCTTTTTCTCTAGACTCAAAGGAACTCTCACTTTTCTCATTAGAAGCATTCTTCCCTCTTGCTTCTAGATCTATGGGCTGTACATAAGCTTCATCTAAACTTGTAGGGTTAAACACGAGAATATTGTGTCTCAAATAGCTATGTAAACCTCCAATGTATTTCAGCAAAGTATCTTGAGATGTAAAATCTACACCCAATATCAATGCTCTCCTTCTAAACTCCTGGGTATAAATTTGCACACTTTGACCCTTTCCTTGCCTAAAATCTTGCCAATCCATGATAGTTTTCTGTATGTATGCCAACGGATATAATTGCCTTCGTAATGCAACAACAAAATAATTCCAATATGATAATACCTTACCATGTTTCTTCATGTCCTCCTGAGTTTTGGCTTCCCACGAAATAAGTATTACACTTTCCAACCTTAATGAAGCAAGTTGAATCTTGGTCTCATCATCCTTGATCCTTTGTATCCTACAACACACTTCAAGCTAACAAACCCAATTATATAATATTTCAACATTTACCTCTCCATCATACATAAACAATTCAAACTTTATGTCAAGTTTCAAAAATGGAGTTTTACCATGTCCCTTTGGAGAATGTCGAGGTGTTTGTGAAGGGGTTGTTGTCGAAGATGATGATGGTGAAGATGGAGGTGAGGATGGAGATGAAGCAAAAGGTGGTGTTAAAGGTGGTTTATCACCATTCCCTTTTGGAGGCTTGTCCCCATCTCCTCTTGGAGGCTTATCCCCATCTCCCTTTGGAGGATCGGAGCTCTCGCCTTGTTGCAACCTTGTATTTCTCTCTTCATAGAGAATTTTCACCATTTGTGTCATGTCAAAGAATGCTTTTCTGAAAGCTTTCTCATCCTTTGACATATTTTCAGGCTCTCCTTCATGTGCCATGACTGGTGAAGCTTGAGGTGAAATTTATGGTGGAGATTGTGGCAAATGTGCTCTCCTTGTCCTTGACCTAACTTGAGGACTTGCAACGACGAGATTTCCCTCTCATCTTTTGAGTTTCAACCTTGTAAGCATCAGAAACACTTGCAACAAAATTAAACCCTTAAAGCAAACTAAGAACCAAAGATATGATGCCAAACTGATTTGTATATGAAAACTTGAGTTTATGGTGAAAATTGCAAGTGAAATGATTAGTTTTTTCATCAATTATGTCAATTTCATTAACACATTAACATGATTTGAAACTCATTTTTGCATAAAATAAAGAAGGCATCAATATCATAGAGTATATACAAGACAACAAATGATGAAGGAGTTCACCCCTCCTAGGCTACATATCCTAGTCCAGCTTCCAATGTTGGGCCTCTTTCATTATGCTCAAAAATATGTGTTTACATCAAGTTACAGTGCTCAAAATGCTAAAACAATGTCTCCAATGGCTCCAAAATAGTAAAAAACCCCTAGTTGTTCTCTTTACGCACTCAAAAAGGTCAAAAACTGACTGAGTCATGCTCCATAGATATATATATATATATATATATATATATATTTTGTCCTACAATTCGCACTCTCCTGTAAATTGTTCTACAAATTTCACCTTTTGCGGCCACGTGGAGTGACAAATTCGCCCCACTCCAGCGAGATTCCCGTCGCACCGGGTGAAAATTTGTTGCCTCCTTAAATTGCTTGTGTCGGCCTTAAACTCGTTAAAAATGCGGCAAGTAGCTCGGTTGAGGCCGTCGATCTTAGGGACATTTCAAAATCCTACCAACATTATAAACCTCACTGTGACCCGAGTTAGTGGTGGACCATGGTATAGGTTGGTTGCAGTTGGGTTTTGGAACCTTGCCGAGGCAAGTTCCACCCATAACTGCGGTTGCAATGTTAACTGGTGGTTTGGGTATGGTTCCCGCCGAGGTTTACTCAGCATACATCTAAATTAACCGCATCGTTTGTTCACATGCCACGACCACTGAAACCATCAAGCTACATTAAACTTGTTATGTGCCACAAACCACACCATAACCTGAAACTTAACCTTAGCCATAGACCAAGGTTACAACGTGGGTTGGGTTCATTTCCGCCAACATAAAACGTAACCATGCCAACTATGGTGGCATGTGATGCCTTATGGTTTGTGTCGCGGTTTGTTGACCGCGACTCAAACAACCAGTTGTAACATGAACTGAACCTCCAAAACCCATTACATGTGATGTGATATGTGTATAACGGCTTGATAACCGCGTCAATAAAAATTAACCCCAGAAATTTGGGTTATAACATATGGCATATGGTTTGGACCTTAATATGGTTTCACGTTTAACAATATAATATATGGTTGCGACATGGTGATATATGTTGATTGGTGTTTTTGGGGTCGGGGTTAACCCAGTCCCTTGTCTGCCCGCCATGTATCGTGGTTGGGTGGACCGGGGGCTAGGGGTTGACCCCGGTCTCGACCCCCAAAACAAATCCAACGAAACTTTAAAATGGCATTGTACACTATGGTTTAACAAGCAACATGGTGGAGAGCTTTGTTGCCACCTCGGAGGTCCATGGTTCGAATATTGTATAGGCCTGCTTTGGCCAATAGAAAAAGTTTTCACTAATGAGAGGAGGCCACATGGCAGCCACCGATTGGCCCATGTGGCACTTCCTCATTGGTTAACCTTTCAACCAATGAAATCACACCACCCTCGACCAACCATAAAAGGACACTTATCAACCAATGATAGGTCCACATAATACACATTCACCTGCATAGTCAGATGCCTAGTCAGCGTATTGACTGCTGATTGGGTGTACCTGCAACCCAGATTCAAAATTTTTAAATGTTTTCCAAATCGATCAGAACGCGATATCAGAAGCATTCGATGTCGGTTTTGAGTGAAACGAGTTGTGTTGGATTCAGGGCGACGAGACATTCACTTTGGCACTGGGTTCACACCAATTAGAGCAATTTTAATCTTGAGCATTAAACTGATCCACCAATTCAATGGACCCTTTGATAAGATGCCCATTGATTCCCCAAGTTGATCCATGACACCGCTATACAAATGTATTTTGGTTAGTCGTAATTTTTGTAGAATTTATAATTGCAACACCTTTTGTTTCATATACAATCAAAGTAGGCATGTAGAGAAATTTTTGAATATTTAACAAGGATATACTTAGAACATATAACATCTTTGTACCTCATGTAAACTTCTCCTAGGTTTCCAGCTACATTTTGGACACAGTTTTTGTAAATACTCATTTTTGCTAAAAAAATATTAAAAATAAAATGAATTTGACATGATTAACCATTGTATGCATAAAAGTATGTTTGAGAAAAAAAGCTGCGCAAATCCATCTTAAATTTGGATTTACCAATTGATCAAATCTCTTTTCACTCTAAAAAAGGTTTACATCTCGGGAGATTTGATCCCTCTCTGCTCTTGGGAGATATGAAGTTAGATGGATCTAGGTTGGTTTAATTATTAATTATAATTACCAACTTAGATCCATCTTAACTCTTGGTGTACTAAGTGTCGATATGGATCAAATCTCTTTTCACTTTTAAAGAGGTTATATCTCAAGAGATTTGATCCCTCTCGGGGCTTGGTAGATCCAGAATTAAGATGGTTTTATGTTGGTTTTAAAAATAATATAATTTATAATTTTTATTTTATGTCTCGAATATATTTAAGTGTTAGTGTTTTGTTTGCTAAATTTATTTTTATAAAATAATATAAATTATGATATATTAATATTAATTTATATTTAAAAATTTGGGAAAAAAATATAATAAATAAATTTTTTAATTGTTAAAATTTAAACTTGTAAATTATCTGGCGTTTGTGAGTAGAATAATTTACATAATTGTCTTCCCATCCATCACATAAACAACTTGTGAATTAATAAAAAATAATTAGTATCTTAAACTTAATTCTGCGTAATCTAACTAATAGAAGAAATGGTCTTTTGGCTTGAATCTAACAATACAATTTCTAGTAAGATTGTGATTTCTTGTTATTTAAAATACACTTTTGAATGCATAAATGGATTATGCACCCTCAAAAACCCCATGGCACGTGATCTTTGCAAATTAAACAACTTAAACATATAATTTTTAAAAGAATGTATCGGATTTTGAATAAAATTGACCAAAAATATTGCTTTGAAAATAATAATTTTGTCTATTAATTAGACTACTCAACTTAATTCATAATCTTGATAAAAAAATGTTAGAACCTCTAATTATTAATCAATTTATAAATTATATTGTTTAATTTTTTTTTATTTTTTTATTTATAATTTTTGAATTTCACTTATAATTGAGATGGACATTTTCATTTATACTAGCAATTGCCCCTAAAGGTGCAAGGATACACAAAAGGAATAGAAGATTAGGGAAGATCATCTTGTCAAAAATAAAACCCACTGTTGAATGCATGCTCATAACTAAATTCTAAACTCATAACTAAAGTTTAGAATTGGAAATAAGTTACATAATTTCAAAAAGCTTTTAATAATACAAATACTCTATTTATAAATTTTAGAACTCAAAAAATTCAATTACATTCAAAATAATGATTTACAAAAAAAATATTCATTTCTAGCATACAAATTTTTTAATAAAAAAAAAAACTCTAAATCTTTCATTCAAAATGTAGAATTTTAAAATAGTAATCAAGATTTCCACAATTTTACATACCAATATTTCTCAAACAACCATTTGCAATCGATGCAAAATTTCATTTATGTTATAAGGTTAAATAAAAATTTCTTCATGTTAGCTTAATTTGGGAAACAAAATATAAGTTCTTCATGATAGCTTAATCTGAGAAACAAATAAAGACTCACCTTATCTTTAATTTAGTTCTACAACTAAACAACTCAAACAGACTGGAGTCAACTATTTTCAACAACACAACAAATTTTAATTAATTATGAAGAGAGCAATGATGTTTCTCCTATACAATTAAATCCAATTGGACATCCAGTCATTCACACTACTAAAAATCAATCTTAGACATCACACTGGAAACACTCTAATCAAATAAATTTCAGATTCATGAAGATAAATTTCATGTTCATGAATATGCTGGAGAAGGTACCTATGAACTAGCATAGTGAAAAATAAGAAGCAACCAACAACATGCAATTGACTATAGGAGATTGCATCACTAGAATTTTCTGGTGTGCAGGTAACCATAAATGTACGCGAGGACAACGTAGCCAATAACGAGCCCTAGAGGTGGAATTCGACCAATTAAGAGTAGAGCTCGAGTAGCTTCAGATAGAGCACAATATATTTGTTTGTACATACCTTTGTACATACCTTTGGTTCTAAGTAATAAAACTAAGTTGAGATTCCATACATATTTTTGATTGCATGTGTAATTGAAAGGTTTATCCTCTAGATTGACGATGTGTTAAGATGCCTCCTCTATTTTTGTGATCACTTATGGGGATTGACATCCCTTGATTCGTATTGGTTCAATGTTGCTCAAGGTTGTGGTGATGAACTAGATTCATGCTGAGTTTAGTTTTGTGATTGAATATTGAATATTAACAATGATGAACTAGATTCTATGGGAAAGTGCATAAATTTCTACATTTGAGCGTGGGTGAGTACAAAGAGCTCTCATCGTGTGAAAGAAAGAAAGAAAGAATTTTTAATGTCCACGAGGCTAAAAATAGCCTATGGGACAGATTGCTTCTCTATCTGACTCTTGTATTCGGCCCTTTTCTTGTGAAATTTTACAATGACCACTCCCAACTTATCGACAAACTCTTCGCTGAATAGCTTATCCCAAGAATTAGCTGCTAGAATACCTGTATAGTTCTCCCATACATATTGCATGTTGTCACATACTTGACATATGGTTTGGGGTTGGTGATATCCCTTTCCACCCTCTCATGAGTGTCACTCTATTTGGGGATATAATGTTATTTATTATATAAATTAAAATAATTTAATAAACGAAATCTAAATATAATTAAATATAATATTTTTTAAGAAGTTGATATTTTATATATTTTAAAATGATTTGATTAAAAAAAATTAAAATGTTTTATAACAAAATTTATTTAGATATTAATAATATTTCAAAAATGGTAAAATTTTATATATCGTATATTAACATGTATTACTTTTTAATTTCTAATATAATTGTGGATATTACTTATCTTTTATTTTTTATTTTAATTTTATTCATAAATAATTAAGCCACAAAATTATGATAATCGTTTATTTAAAAACTAATTCTAAATCATTTATTAAAAAAATTAATTTAGTGTGATTTTAATAGTTGATAATTATTTTATAAAAGTATAATAATCATGTATTTAAAAAATAAAATGAAATGATGATAAAGGAAGGATTAATTATTTATATATTTTATATAAATGTTTACATTTTTAATTAAATTAAAAATAAAAAAAATTATAATCAATTTTAAAACAAATATTAATTACTTAGATAAAAGTATTTAAAAAACCTAATATACAATAACTTAAATATCATCTTGTAATTAATTATACTTTATTTTATTATTGAAATTCTATACAATAACTTAATTATCATCTTGTAGTTAATTATACTTTATTTTACTATAGAAATTCCTTACAAATATTAATATCAAAACATCTGGCTCATCTTATTAGTCCCTGTGGCATGCACGACGGGGACTATGGTAATTGAAATGTCTAAGTTAACATTAGTTTCACCTGCTTATTGTTATGACTACGACGAGTAATCAAAGCGAGTAATCAAAGTTTTTTAAGCTCAAAATGTATGCAATTGAATTCATCGTCTTATTGGCCTCTTCTCGAGGCGGGGAGGCTAAACCATATACTGTAGTTTAATTTTAATTCATACCGAATTGAAACTGAAACTAATGTTGGCATTAGTTCAGTGACATTCAATATTTGTTTTTTCGGTTGTTAATATCTATATAATATGTAATATGGGCACATCAGGGCAGTCACCATAACACATGCCAAAACGCATGGCTAGAACACATGCCAGAACGACTATTTGTATGTGGTGGCTATGTGCATGTTAACCCAAACCGGTGATGCTTTGGCGCTTTGGTGGTTGGTGACCACCTGTAGTTATTTTTGCTACCTTTGCCCTTGATGGCTCCTATGAACGCTTTGCTTCAGTGCCTGATGGCTCGGATGAACGCTTTGCTTCAAGAAGGGCGTAGAAACTGTTGCTACCCTTCTAAATGGAATTGGTAGGAATGCTTGTTCAAATGGAATCAAGATTGTTATTCGCTCTTTATCTAGGACTATAACTCAAAGGGATGCCGTGAACCCTAAAATTGGGCAAGATGATGCTACCTTTCATCAAATGGAGTCAAAATAATCAAATTGGTGCGAAAGAAAGAGGTCTGTGGCCATATGCCTTGTGCCTTATTTGCTTATTGAAATTCTAGACTGATCTTAGCTCTTTGATTACGTCTAGAAGTGGGTCTTATAGCTGAAAGTTACAAACAAGCAGTTGACATCACAAAGGATCTTAGCTCTTTGATTGCATCTGGAAGTGGGTCTTATTACAGAAAAATGACAAACAAGCAACTGCCATCACAAAGGTTGAGCATAGATGCTATTTTGCATATGTAAGTGGGAATTATTACATTTGGAAGTGGGTCTTATTACGGAAAAATGACAAACAAGCAGCTGCCATCACAATGGTTTAGCATAAATTCTATTTTTCAACCTCTTCTCTGAAGATGAGTTGCTTTGTATGATAATATATAATTTGTTTGTGTCTATACTAGTCCTTCTGCCTTCATTCTCAAAAATTATACTTTTAACTCTTTTTATAGGGAAAAGACAACAAACAACACGCTCAAATTACAGTGAACAACATGCTCACATTATAGTGTTGAAGCAGCATAGGCTCACACATTACAGTGTTGAAGCAACATATGATGGAGCATTACAGTGTTGAAGCAACATATGATCGAGCATACATGCTCATACTCTCTTACAAATTCCAGTGAGAACCACACAACAACTCAACAAAGGTCTTTCTATAACAGTTATGTTTCAATTTATTTTCTATAATTTTCTTTTAATTTCCTATGTATATGCATCAACAAATCAGAAAAAATAATCAATTTCATTATGTTTTGCTTCGCTTGGTGGCCGATTTGTTCGCTCGGTGAACACACTTGCATCAACAAACTTCAATCAACAACAAACATATATCTGCATCAACATAAACATGCATCAACAAACTTCAGTCAACATAAAAATATATCAGATTCTTTTTATTTTCCTTGAAAAGATCCTAAGGATGATTGAATGCAAATTGGGTATGCCCTATTATTATTGTTGCATTTTTATTAAATTTGACCCAATTCCATGCATGAGGGGCAAGGATGAGAGGCAGCCATTAAAAGCTCGATATTTGGCAATAGAATCCCACCAGGCAAGAAGTTCAGGTAGTGCTGGATTTCAAAGTCCATTTCCTCCAATCATTCTTTACAGATGTAATAACACTAGATTTTGTGTGAGCAGAATGTTGAAAGCATATTGGTTCTGCCGACCAACAAACATGGGCTCCTGGTTTCAAATTTTCATTTTGATTAAACTAACAAGATAAATGCTAAATGTTTGTTTGTTCGTTTATTCTTGGATTCTTCTGCTCTATGACAAGCTAAAATGCTAATTCTGGAGTGAAGAAAATGATATTCTGGAGTGAATAAAATGATGGTGAGCTTAATACTTAGATAAAAAAAATTAGAAGAAAATCGCAAGGCCGTTTTCTAGAGTGGATGCAACCTTGGAACTATTCTCTGGTGCTTTCTCATAATAAGGCTTACATTGCATGTCCACCTGATCCTACAGGTGCACTTGTGCTCCAACATCAGATGGAACTGTGCAAGTGTAGCGGAGGTATGGTATCTTTGAGACTGTATGTGCAACGAGCTAAGACCGATGAGCAACCTGAGGCTCCACTGTTAGGGTAAACCAAGTTCAGAAATCGGCTACAAGCACATCTTTCACCTATAACAAATGCAAGGAAATAAAAATAATGGCTTGAGATACCTAAACCACACAAACCAGCCTTGAGAGCTTAGCCAGGATAGCCATGACGAGAAAGAAAGTGCTCAACCTAAAAGCCATTGATCCCATCAAGCCGGAGCAACCAACCTAGACCATCAATCCGAGCAATTGTTTATCCTCCCTAGTTGCCTGTGTGAAACATCTTAAAAACCATTAATAAAAGGGGAAAATTTGCTTTCATTGTGAAGTTGGGGTTCCACATATTAGGTAAAAAATGTGCGTTTACATCGTGCTCAAATGGCTATAGAACCGGTTTATATCTATAATCTTGTGCACCATCAGTCAATTAACGTTTCTCCATAAAAACCAAATCGTTTCCCTCCATTATTCACTCAGCATCTCCTCTCCATAGACCAGGGCTTCATCTTGGACGTCTCGACATCTCCTCTCCACATACTAGGGCTTCATCATGGATGTCTCGCAACCATAAAAACCAAATAATTTCCCTCCATTATTCGCTCGGCATCTCCTCTCCACAAACCAGAGCTTCATTATTCACTCGGCATCTCCTCTCCACAGACAGGTTATCGTAAGAAATAATGGAAATGACGAGTTAACGCGAACTTGAGAGGTTATGGTAGTCGTGCATTCAACCAATGAAAGATATATGAAACATGGCATCACGGTTCAAACTTAAATTTTGTAAAATTTTGTAAAATATGCTTCTATGGTGGTGTTCATGCATGAAAGATATATGAAACGTGGCATCATGGTTAAGTGCAACTAAATCTATCATTGCCTCTTGTCAAAGCTATCATTGCCTCTGGTTTAAGTTGAAGTATAAATTTCCAAGATGGTTCCAATTAAATTTATCAATGGTTCGGATCGGCAAAGTTAATAGATTTCAAAAACAACTCCATTCAATGGACTGAGCCGCTCGACCTTCCGGAGAGGGTTTTGTTTACTAATTTAGCTCTTTTTTGGGGGTCTTATGGGCAATCACTCATAGGAGCTCTAAAACATTTTAACTTGGTGATGAATCCACGTTGTAAGATTTCACTGGAAGCCTTAAAGTAAAGCCATGGCCTTTTTCTTTTACAAGGCCTACTTATCTTTATAAGCCATAGCTAGGGACTACACACTCTAGCCATACCTTAAAGCTGGAACTAGAAGCCTTAAAGAACTCCTATGAATAGCTTATATATTGTTAGTGACCTATAATAGAGGATTCATAATTTTGACTTGATTGTTGGTAATCTTGTAAATCTGTACATACTTTGCCTTCTGCAAGTTGTATTCACATATTTTTGTAAAAAATTAAAAAAATTAAAAAAAAAATCAAAAAGAGGGTAAAAAGTCCTAAAAGATAAATCAAAGGACTTAGAAAAAATAAAAGACCCCAAAAGAAAAATGAATAAAAGATGAAAGTGTGCAAGCATAAATGCCACTACTTTTTACCTTTTGACTATGGCAGAGTGTCAATAAATGCCACAGTCCATGATGAGTTAAACATTTTAATCTTAACTTGTCATTTTTCAATTTTTCTTGTTATAGATAGAGAATAATGAGTTGTCATACAATTTAATCATGACAATTCAATATTTAGTTAGAGAAATAAAGTGAATCCAACAGTTTAATCTGGATTCATGGATGAAATAAGTGTAGAATTAGATAGTTTTACTTGCTTTCAGAAAGAATAAATGCTGTGAAGGTTGCTAGCTTAAATGCACCTTACTACAAATGAAGAAAAAATGTTAACATGGTAAGCTGGGTAGGTAGAAGAAGGTGAAAATATCAATGTAAATATCCTTCATCTGGGCTACAAAATAACTAACTTCCCCTTCCCATAGTCATGAAGTATTCTAAACTATCAGTCAGAAAGGCTCAAGGCATTTCCTTGACTTTTGTTGGGACCGGACCCAAGGCTCTATGACTGATCAGTTAAAAGTGTGAAATGTCTATATTAATCCCTTAAACTTACATCATTTTCCATTCATGCATGCACCCCCTGAATAATCCTAAGTAAAACTCCATTTTTTACTTAAAGACGTTATAATTCCCATTTGATTAACTTCCTACATCATTTGAAAACATTAAGCCCTCAAAATAACATTATATCATAAGTTAAGTGATAAGATCAATGCAAATTATCTTTTAAGCCTCACTTTACTTGTTATGTTTATGTGTTTTGAGTATACCTTGTCCTATTTTCATATTAACTTTGACTTATGTATTAATTCCCTATAGAAATGACCTTTTCCTATAATATATAACCCCTTTTTATATAATAGCCCCAAAACCCACTTATTATAACTTTAGCCAAAGTTATTTAATCCCCACGTGTAAATAAAACACCCACATTACAACCCCTCTAGCTAAAATATATCTTTATACTAGCACTTGATCATTTTAGTAAATGACCCGCCAGAACGCCGAAGGCGGGACGACACGACACCAGCACGGATGCGAAGGCCCTGACGCACGCGGGAAGGAGATGATGGCAGGAGGGTGGAGCAACCGCCAAGTGTCGAATTTTGAGAGGGTGGAAGGGCGATAGGTGGAGCACAGAGATTGGCTGGGAGCACTGTTCATCCCAGCAAAGCTCATAATAGGGACACCTTCAGCGTAATTAAATCCCGCCCCTATGGTAAGTAAATTGTTTTGATTTAATTACTATATAATAAAAATATATGAAAAAACCCTAAAACATGTGTTAATATATGTTTAAAAACAAAAAATGTAATTCCTGAAGTTTAATCTAAGCTAAACTTCACTAAACCTATGCCTTTGTTTATATATTCCTTTTCCCGATTTCCCTTAACCTAAGGTTAAAATCTTAACTTATCCGTTTTTCCCGATGCATACCCCTTTACCAAAATTCTAACCTTGGTTAAACCATTATAAACTGCCCCATTCTATATATAAACTCACTTTATATATTAGAAATCCTTTTTTTATCCCATATCCACAACACCATCGGATTCAATTTTAACCGTCTGATCATCTTTATAATCATAATCCTATGGTTCGCATCAAACACGACAACCTTTACCCTCCCCATCGCGTTAGTTATCAGCCATCAGATCTTTATTCAATTCAAAATCCAAAGGCCCAAAATGAACCCGATGAAACCTTTTCCCCGCACCTTTACTTTTAATCTCGACCGTTCGCATCGCAAAGTCAGATCCGACGATGCAGATCTAGTATCGCATAACTAAAATGATCGACAAAAGTTTATGAAAAGTCGCGATAAAAGTGGTATTGTAATACCACCCAATGCTACGTGTCTATTTCCTATTCGATCGCGTTCATATTGGCCAAACCAACTTACCATCTAAAAGCAACGAGATAACCACTGATGGTTTTTACATTCAAAGCAAATCCGCTCCTGCCATTGACTGTGACCTGCATTAAATGATATGTATAATGATAAAAATATAAGGTTTAACCTTAGTTTTTCTTCGTTTTATGTATTATTTCCCCTCAACTGTTATGAAAATGCGCCCAGGCTCTGTGAATGAACTTTATAACCATCGCTAGCCAATTTTTCCCCTGAAGCAGAATTTCACCACAGTGACGACATTCAAAAGACTCTTGATGTTTTCCATTAACTCACAACATCCAGTTTGAAGCTGATACTACCAGAAAACCCTTCGACAGCCTAATTCTTGAAAAATTCCTTAGAAACTGCTATTATCTCACAAAAGCCTCTATTTTAAGTTCAATCATCAGTATAAACCCTTTAAAAATCATTTCCATGGCTTCAAAAGGTCTTTTAACTTGCAGATCTCCTGAAAAAGTCATATTTACAATCTCAACCATTCAGGAAACTCTTGTTTCCTGTCTTAACCCAGTTTTCATCTCTCAGATAAGCCTAATTGAGCAAAAAAATCCCCAAAAGAAAATCATCCTTAGCCTAAATTGCTCAATTCCCGCTGTTAAAGTGAAATACTCCTGCAAATAGTTTAAACTTGCAGAAGTGATCCTAACAATGCCTAAAAAACAGAGTTAAACCTCCACAGAATGATCTCATTCCACAGATCTTTGAAGAACCTCGAAACACCTCCCTGCAGCCAAGAATTCGTTAACAAATTGTTTGATTTTTGCAGGTTATTATCAGAATAAGAAATTGGGCCAACAATTTCAATACTAGTTGACAAAATTGTTTTCTCCAAATTCTCAGATTTTAACTCAATATCTTCATTCAAAAAACAGTTTGCATACAAAGAAAGAACAAAATCAAGTCAGAGAGAGATCAGAATGATGAATTTTTCATAGTAAATGGTAAAAATGAAATCAAAATTCACAATGACACTGAAAACATAATAGTCAAAGAGTATTAGTGGTTAAAGTGTATCAGGTAAAAGTCAGTGTGAAAGTTAAAACAAAGTTACAGAGCAGTCAAAGGTAAACAGTAAAAGTAAATACAGGGGCAGTAAAATGGTAAAAAGAGATGAAAATACTTTCACCAACAATGAAGTTTATCCAAAGTGAAAGTAAAACAGTTAAAAGAACAAAAAGATGAAAAGATGAAAACACAACAAGAAGGAACATTTTTGCAGAAATTCATGTTTAAGTCATTGTTTTACAGAAAATATTGTGACCAATGTAAAATGAATTTTGAAAAACTGAAGGAGGTTTATGTTCATAAGATTTTCAGCCACAAAAACCTCTCTCACTTTTCTAACAACTATTATGGTTTTGGAAATATTAAACAATATTGGAGAGCACTTTTTGCATAAAATTCATGTTAAGTCATAATTTTGAAAAGAATATTGTGGCCAATCAGAAATAAATTTTACAAAACTGAAGGAGGTTTTTGTTCCTAAGAGAACTATCTACAAAAACCTATCTCACTTTTTGCACAGCCATTTTATAATGAGATATACATGCACATCTTTACAGACTATTTTTCAAACTTTGTAAAACTCTGTTTTACACATATGTTTGCAGAGACTATTGTGCACATATGGAGAGGAATTTTAAGAAAAGGAAAGAGGTTTCTCTCACCAAAATATTTATCTACAATAACCTCTTTAACTTTTTACATATCTATTTCTTATTGAGAAATAAAAAGGTATCATTGGGCCCCAAGTTTGCAGAATTGCTGGAGCAGAATGCACAAAGAAAGAAAGCAGTTAGTGACTTGGATGCCTCATCATCAACTAAGAGTTGGATCAAATTCGAATTCTCCTCTTTGTCATCATCTATCCATATAAAATAGTGCCAAATAGATGCATTAGTTTGAGTGTCCTTTACTTAAGTTCTATTTATGTAAAATAGTTGGAGAGATTTGTGAACCAATCTTGATATTTTTTCAAGATATTTTAGTTTAGAATTTGTATAAATACTTCACTCTTGGAAGTATTTTGTGTGGAATAAATTTTGAAGATTACTATAGACTTATTTGGTTGAAACATTGGGACTTTTTTGAATTAAATTGAAGTAGCAAGCTGGAAACTGAAGCAAAAGACATCATAGTTAAGGATTCATGAGATAAACAGATGAGTACAATCTTTTCTCATTTTCATTATGTACTTCTTTAAGTTTCATTCATATAACATATTTGTTTTCTATTCTTTAATGATCAAATAAGGAGAAATTAAACAAGGTTAGTGATAATAAGCTTCCTATTTTAAACTAGTTGGCATTTTAATGTTTTCTGCTTGATAACCGGACTATAGAATTCTTAATTGCCTTTAGTCCAGAATCACATAATTCCATAAAATTAGCCTTTCAAGCCCTTTGGAAGTTATCTAATTTTCCCTTAGCATATTTGCATCTTTTGACCTTGGTTTTCAAGTCTTGTTAGCTAGAAATTTGACTCCATTGCCCAATGGTTAGATAGATATTTTTATGGTTTCCTTTGTAATCCTTTATTCCCACCAAACTTTAAAAAACAAACCAAATTGTTCACTCATAGCTAGCCTAATATCCATTACCAAAACAAAGCTAAATCTTAAGGAGAGATCCCTCTCCGGAACTCAGGAAGGCTAGGTCCTGAATTCTAAAAGAGGTTCTTGGTTACCTCTAGTAAGTTACAAAGTTTTAAATATTTCTGATAGAAAATTTACTAGAGTGATAACATATACCATTGCTCCTCCTCTTGTTGCTGCTAATATTCATAGATTAAACCTCCCATGCCTCTAGCATTTGAGGAGATACTCTTGGCTAGGTTTATAGGCAATAAAAAAAATATAGATATGCATCTCGCCCGTAGTAGGAAAGGCAGTTTACCGAGTTATATTTGATCCATAAATAACAGATATATAGTCGGTAGCACGGGAAGCAGTTTAACCTACAGGAGAAAAGGCAGCTAGAACGAAAACAGGGGTGGCATCCCTTCGAGTAAGAGAGCCAACATCCCTTCCAAATAAATACCCAGCAGCAGAGTCAAAAGCCATAGGAGCAAAGACATAGGAGGCAGGAGCAGATAAATCAACAAATTAAGTAGCAATGAAGCAAGAAATCACACTAGTGGGATAGGCACAAGCATGGGAGGCACAGACCGTTCCAGTTCCATTTGACTAGGTTGAAGCAGTGGAGCCAATACAAGGGTGATGTGCTTCGTGTCATTGCTTAAGGTGTATTTTACCCTATGTATTCTCTTACCAATGTTGTTTCATCCGCTATGTGTCTTTGCCTTGCCACTGTGTGTTTCCTCCTGCCTATCGATGTGTCTCCTTCCGCCTACCCAATGTGTATTTTATTCTCCCCTCCTTGCTTCGTTCAACCTATTTTCGACCCAAAAGCGACCACCTCAGCAAGCAGGGGCAAGGCTAAAGGCAAAGTAGGGTCGGCTAAAGAAAACACTAAGACAGGTGAAGCCAAGACTGCTCAATCATAAGCTGCAAAAAGAATTACCCACGGCTACAGTAGACCCCACAGCTCACACGGAAACCGCTGCTCCCACTATATCGGATCCCAGCAGAAGCCATATTCGAGCATAATTGGTGAAAAAACTGACTCTGCCTCTCTTGCCTTTGATCTAGGTGCATCTGGAGGATCTTAAACACCAGGGTATGGATTCCTCTCGATCTAGAGATTCTCCAATGGTACTTAAATTGCTTATGGTTCAAGGTCAACAGACTAGGATCTAATTTATTCAGCTGAATAATCAGTTGATCTTGTCTTAGAATAAGTTCCAAATCCAGCTCCTTAGCCTGTAGATTCTCCAGTCCCAGTTTAATAAATGTATATACCTACTGACTATCGAACTGCAGGATCTGCAACTTAGTAAACAGGCTCTTCCTTTTATACCTTTTCTCTTGGTGTTGTTTGGTAAACAACGGGTCGTTATCTTAAACTTGAGAATATATATTTTGGATTGAAGCATGGTTCTAAATCTAAATGATTATGATGCCTACAGATTGGGTAGTCATTCTAAATGATTGTGATTCCTGCAGGTTGGGTAGTCAGAGGGACAGGAAATTTCAAGGGATTATCTAAAGAGAAATTCAGAGATTTTCTCACTAATTTTCCTTTTATTTTTTCTCCAAATATAAATGGTTATGATTATGTTGATAATCCGCCCTGCACACCAGGAAGCCTAGCCAATCAGAGACAAGAGTCAGAGTTAGGAGTTAGTGCTGCCGATCATTACCTCAACCATACAAACAAAAGAACCCCTCACAATTCGATACCCAACAACAAAATATTCAGAAAAGCCAACAGCTAACCCGACATACTTACCAGTTGGAGATTAAGCAACAATCCCATCAATTGATCAAGATTTCTACCCTACAGGCAACAAAGAAAGCATATGAGTGAGATATGATTCCAGGTATGGTTTGGAATGAGTCATAGACTACTTGATCCTTTTTATAATAGTAATAACAATTTATTTCTCCTACCCATAACCCGCTCTTAGAAAGAGTTGAAAATAGCTTCAGCTTTATACGCATTCAGATACAAAATGTTGAGAAACCAGCTGCAAAAATAGAAGAAAAGAGATATCAACGCCTTAGAAATAAGCCACTTCGAGGGGGCAACCTCCAATACATTACATGAATGAACAATTCTTGGATGATAAAAATGACAAAACCTCCTTTCTATATATAGGAGTCCATGGGGCCATAATGTAATCCTAGTGGGGCCACAATGTAACCCTAGTCGACCTGACAATAATAATGTAAGGGCACAATAATAACAATATGGGGGTTACAGGGGTACAGCAATAACAATAAGGGGGGCTACACTAACATAATAAGGGACTACGCTATTAATATAGGGACTTAACATGCTCCTCTCCTTCAAAAAAGTGTTGTCCTCAACGATTGAGTAGCTCTGGGTGCTTCTGTATAAAATTCTCATCCTCCCATGTAGAATCTTCCATGGGTAAGTTCTTCCACTTGATGAGATACTTTGAAATTGATTGATTTTATAGTTGTCGAGTTCTTGTTTCCATGACTAATTCAGGTTCCAATATGATTTTTCCTTCCTCATCAAGTTCTGGCAATATTGTTTGAACTAGAAGATTTTCACCTATAACCTTCTTTAAGCATGAAAGATGGAAAACTGGATGCACTCGTGAAGAAGCATGAATCTCCAATTTGTATGCCATAGTACCAATCTTTTGCAACACCTTGTAAGGACCATAGCACTTTGGCGATAATTTATTATCCTTCTTAGCTTGCTTGAGGGACATTTGTTTGTATGGTTGTAGCCGTAAAAATACCCTGTCTCCTACATCAAAACTTCTCTCGTTGCGATGTTGATCTGCCTGTTGTTTCATTCGATTTTGTGCCACGTATGGCCAGTTCTTGAAGAGCGCTGAGAACTTCGTTGATGCTCGTATGTGATCTTCCACTCGCTTGAACCTTCAAATTTTTTCTTAAAGATGATGTGATGGACAGTGGATGATATCCATAAAGTGCCATAAATGGGGTCATTTTTGCTGCAGTATGGAAGGAAGTGTTATACCACCATTCAGCGAGAGGTAACCACTTGACCCATTATGTTTGTTTATCAGATACAAAACAACGGAGATATCCTTCCAAACATTTATTTACTATCTCGTCAATTTACCTGATTGAGGATGATAAGATGAGCTATGAGCTAATTGAGTACCCAAACAAGAAAAATAACTTCGTCCAAAATCTTCCAGAAAATGAGTCTCTGTCGTCACAATAACCCTTGGGTTTCCATGTAGCTTTTGAATTGTGTCTATAAATGTAGTAGTAAATTGAACTCGCTTTAAATGGATGAGATAATGTGAAAAAGTGTGCATACTTGGTAAGTCATCATTCTCTCCATGATGACACACTCTCCTTTTTAGATACCACAGGTAAACTGCTGGTTAATCGTCATTGGAATCTCCTCAACGTAGGAGGTCTGCATGGGTCAAAGTTTAGCTATTAAATCTTGAGGTCACTATTGTCTCACTTTATTCTCTTTGAAATAACATTCATCTAATTTTTGATATCAGTTATAGTCACCTAAAAAAAAGTATTTCTTTACCTTGTGGTAAGTTTTTAAAAATCCCGAGCGTCCTCCTAAGGGAGAGGTGTGCAATTCCAAAAGAATCTTTTGTTTTAGTTGGGAATTCTTACAAAGATATACGCGATCTTTGTACCATAAGGAATAATTTTTCCAAATAACTGTATGAGATGTACTAGGATCTTGTTGCAACTTTTGAATGAGTGTCATCACTTCTTCTTCCTTCTTCCATTCATCCCTTGCTTCGGTTATCCAATCTGGTTGGATAATAGAAATGGCACAAAGCAATGCTTCCACCTCTTCATTCTTTCTTGAGAGTGCATCTGCAACAACATTTAGCTGCCCTTTTTTGTAGATTCTTTTAAAGTCATAACCCAACATCTTTGTGACTCATTTTTGCTGCTCTTCTGAAGATAGTCTTTGTTCCAAAAAGTGTTTAAGACTATCATGATTAGTTTTTATCTTGAAATGTCTTCCCATTAGATAAGGTTGCCATTTCTTTAGTGCATGCAGTATTGCTAACATTTCCTTCTCATAAATAGCTTTCTGTAAATACTTTCTTTTGATTGGACGAATTTCAAAAGCAATGGGTCTTCCTTCTTGCATTAAAACAACACCAATTCCATTTCCTGAGGCATCAAATTCCACAATAAAGGTTTTTGTGAATTATGGCGTAGCTAAGATCGGTGCTAGGCACATTGCCTCTTTAAGATGTTCAAAGGCCTTAGTTTATTCAGGAGTCCATGAAAATGCATATTTCTTCAATAATGTTGTTAGAGGTGCTGCTATTCTCCCATAATTCTTAATAAACTTGCGATAATACCCTGTTAACCCGAGAAATCCTCGCAACTACTTTATGGTTGTGGGGACTTTCCATTCTAAATTGTCCTGATGATGGATCCCAATTGGGGTTCTAAACATTGACACATGTTCCTCAATACTGTGGATAATCCGGAAAGAATCTTGAAAAATGATCACCACAAAAGTTTAAAAGGCTTTAATTTTCTTAGGGTCTACCTTAACACCCTCGTGAGATACAATATGACCCAGATATTCAACCTCTTGTACTCCAAAAAAACATTTGGATGCTTTTGCATATAATTGTTTCTCCTGAAATAGTTTGAGCACCCTGTCAACATGTTGAACATTATCCTTCCAAGACCTACTGTAGATTAGTATATCGTCAAAAAATACTAGCACAAATTTTCTAAGGAAGGGTTTTAAAATGGAATTGATCAACCCTTGAAATGTAGAAGGTGCATTGGTAAGGCCAAAAGGCATGACCAAAAATTCATAATGACCCTCAAGAGTTTGAAATGTTGTTTTCGGAATATCTTCAGTCTTCATTCTAATTTGATGATACCCTGAACGAAGATCCAACTTGGTAAATAAATTGCTCCATATAATTCATCCAATAATTCATCAATCACAGGAATGGGAAATTTATGAGCTCCCTATAATCCGGACACATGCGCCATTATCTATCCTTCTTGTGTACCAATACTACAGGAGCAGAGAAAGAACTTTGACTAGGTTGAATTATACCAGCCTCTAACATTTCTGCAATCATACGTTCAATTTCTCTCTTTTGGACATAAGGATATCTATAAGGCCTGATGTTTGGAGGAACACTTCCCGGAATCAAATGAATAGCATGATCATGATCACAAATAGGTGGGAGTCCTTTGGGAGTTTCAAACACCTTGGAATGATTGTCCAAGACTTGTTGGAGATCTGCAGAAATAGATGATTTTGATGTTGAAACTTCTAGTGAGCATAATTGTGCAATTACGCCTCGTTGTTCTTTCTTTAGAAGCTTTGTCATGACATTAGAGCTTATTATCCTTCCTGGCTTCCCTTCAATACCCCGTAATTTGAATTCCTTTCCTTTTGAAAAAAATTTCAAGAAAAGTTCTTGAAAATTAAAAGCTACTGTCCCCAAAGATTGTAACCATTGTACTCCTAGTACAACATCAGCACCTCCCATAGGAATGGAAAGCATTGGACTATTCAATACATATTCCCCCATAGTTAGCTTGATATTATGGCATTTTCCAGAGAAATTTATAGTTCCTCCATTTGCAACCATCACTTGACATTCTGGTGCTGGGTATAGGAAACAATTCAATTCCTTGGCTACCTTACAATGAGTAAAGTTATGGGTGCTACTGGAATCAATCAACACTATTACCTTTTTCTTCTTGATATGTCCTTCTATCTTGAGAGTTTGAGGAGTGGTAATTCCTGCCAATGCATTACACAATATGGTCAAACTCATTTCTTCCTCTTCTAGGGTTGGTTCCTGGTGTATATCCTCTTCTTGTTCATTTTCTTCTTCCTCTTCACAATCTATGTAAAATAATTTCTTCTCGACACACTTATGACCTTTAGTGTATTTGCTATCACAACTGTAGCAAAGCCCTTTTGCTCTTTTTTCTTCCAATTGTTGTGGTGTCAACCTTGTAGGTTGTGGAAATTTAGGAGTAGCAACACTTCCATCTTTATAGAAGTGAGTGGTAGGCTTCCTTGTCGCCATAATTTTACATTCAATTTTTCTTGCCAACCTGAATGCCTTCTCCAATGAGTCAGGTTCCAAAATGCGAACTTCATGTTGGATGTTATCCTTTAAAGTACCTATGAAGAGATCAATCTTGTGTTCCTCTGAAATATCGGTTACCCTTATATTCAATTTTTGGATGTCCTCAATGTGCTCCCCCACTGAACATTTTTGCTTGAGATTTATCAATTGGCTAAAGAAAGTGTTGCTCTTTATATCCTCATAATGTGCTATCATTTCCTCCGTAAAAATTGACCAAGTGACAATTTTTTTACGGGAGAAAAGCCATCGATACCATACAAATGTATTTTGTTGTAAATGTAAAGTTTCAATGTGTACATTTTGTGTGTTTTGCACATGAATGAGATCAAAATATTGCTCCATCTGTAGTATCCATGTTATCGGATCCTTTCCATCAAACTTCCTCATATCCATTTTTGGAATATGGTGGTTCTTCCCTCCAACATTAGAGTTTATGAAATCACGATTAACATTTATTTTGTTCTCATCATGAGTTTCCTCTACTATCTTTTCACCATTAGGAAACATTTCTTGTATTAACTTTGTCAAACCTTCCATGTCTGCTTTTAGATCATTCTTCATGTTTTCCATCTTAGCTTCCATGTCATCCATCTTAGATTCCATGCCAGCTTCCATGCCATCCATCTTAGCTTCCATTCCATTCTTCAAACCATCCATCTTATATTCCACGCCTTTCTTCAAACCATCCATCTTAGTTTCCACGCCTTTCTTCAAAACTTCCATGTCATTTTTTGTTGCTCTTTGCGAGAGCGAAATTTGTTGCACTTGCTCTTGTAATTTGATATGTCATGTTGCCATTCTTCATCTTCATGAGTCATAGTAGAGCCTTCTAAAGGCTTAATGGGTGTTGAATTATTTTTAGGGGCCATTTGAGAATCCAATACTAATATCTATTCTACAATATGCCCTTGGAATCAATTCAACTTGATTCTTCAAACAAGACTTATGCAATTCGGGAAAAAAAAATACACACCTTTTACTTGCTTTTGAGGAGCTCGATATTGAAATTGAATTATCTCTATACTTGCAGATCCTAAATATCTAAAATTAGGCCCTGTAGTAGTCCTATGAAGCTTCTTTCAAATACCATGGGTCTGACTTGATTTGGATTCTTCAAGGCAAAGTTATGTCCAATCTCCCACAATGACCTAATTATGGACTGGTTCAGTAGAGCGAACTTATACGACTTGCCACATGTCATTGTTTGCTCCTTTGGCTCTAAAATTTATAGACATGAAACTACAGTCCGTGTACTTCCAGTCACTTTGTACAAAATTCCAATCTGATGCCCAGAGAGAGAGTTATGAAGATTTTCCCATGATCACCTCTTTGAGATGAATTTCGGGAGCCTGAAAACGACCTAACTTCCTCAGATCATATCTCTGAAAATTTTGTGAAATAAGCTCTGAAATTTTGCGACGATGTTCCTCAGGATTTCAGCTTCGCGCTCTAAAAAATTTTGCTTCAGAACCTTCGTAGAAAAAAATTTATAGTGAAAATTCTGCGAGGACCTTTTTAAAGTGAAATTCAGGAGCCCGCAAAAAGCCCTAACTTCCACAGATGATATCTCTGAAACTACTGTGAACCAAGCTCTAAAATTTTGTGACGATGTTCCTCAGGATTTCGTCTTCGTACTCATAAAATTTAAGCTTCTGAACCTTCGTAGAAAAAAAGTTATAGAGAAAATGCCACGATGATCTATTTGGAGCAGCGAAACCCTAGAATCCAAAGCTCTGATACCAAATGTTGAGAAACGAACTCCAAAAATAGAAGAAAAGAGATATCAACGCCTTAGAAATAAGCCACTTCGAGGGGGAAACCTCTAATACATTACATGAATGAACAGTTATTGGATGATACAAATGACAAAACCTCCTTTCTATATATAGGAGTCCATGGGGCCACAATGTAATCCTAGTGGGGCCACAATGTAACCCTAGCCGACCTAACAATAATAATGTAAGGGCACAATAATAACAATATGGGGGTTACAGGGGTACAACAATAACAATAAGGGGGGCTACACTAACATAATAAGGGACTATACTATTAATATAGAGACTTAACACAAAACAATCCCTCTACCTCTACTTATTGCTTGGGTGTTGCTTCCCCTGACGTTGGTGGTCCTTGCTTTGCTTATTCCCTTGATTCTTATTAATGCTCTTTACAGTCGCTATATATCTCACCCACAACCACTTGCTTTATATTATTGATTTCAATGATTGATTGAACAATAAGAGGTGTTCACCGGCAAGCATAAAAGGTTATGGAACTCGCTATAGATCAATTGCAACCGTCTCTGGATATTTTGCAGTATCTACTATTGGGTCTACTACTTTTGTTGCTGGATCATTTTTTACCTTAGCTGGCTCAGAATCAACTGCCTCTATTACTTCTGTCTCTATTGTTGGTCTCTCTTTTCCTACCTTTTCCTTTGCTCATGGAACAAGGTCAACCACTTAGAAATCTAAAACAAGGTAATCCCCAACTACATATGTTACTTATGGGACTAGAATTAAGTGAAGGTAAGCTCGAAAGGAAGATTTCAAAATATTCTTATTTTCACATTCTTTATATACAAACCAAAAATTGTATAAATGTATGTGGTTGTAAACTATATAAGTATCTCCACAAATTTCTTGAGCGAGAAGAGCAGATACTATGGTAAATTTGATTACAGTTATGTTTCAATTTATTTTATGTATTTTTCTTTTAATTTCCTATGTATCTTCATCAAAAAATCTGGTGGCAGGAACTTGCTACCCCACAACCCCTCTTGTTTTGCTTATCACTGGATTCCTTAATGGTTGCACTCTTCCTATAAAATATACCATAAATCGCCACCCAATGGTCACACAATTTTGAAATATATAATCTATTTTTATACAAAGTGGTAAGGGAGGGTCTATTCACATAGTTTGTATACACACTTAAATATAAAAGTGTTCATAGTACATTGTTACTATTTTCACCCTTAACCTCTAGAGTTAATTATTTCTCCAATAATGACGTCGAAGTGGAAAGGATAAGCATGAAGGCCACCGACGGCTCCATGAGTGTGTTGTGTTTTGTTTGTTTCATTTATGGAGTCAACCTAGGAATCGAGAGCGTGGAAAACAATGACAACTGTCCCTTTAACCAACAGTGGAAAATAAGAATGTTTGACGAATTGCATACGTGGTTGTTAAATGCAAGGTAGTGTGACAAGGGTTGAAAATGGCTACATGGTCCATCAATCTAGAATGCCTTTATGTCCCCCTAGTGAAAGGTATATTTGGCTTGTTGGGTGGGTTACTGCTGTATGATGGCTTTAACGCGGAATTTATTAAACCTCTAAAGGCAAAAAATATATATGTAACATGTCTCTAATATTTCCAAAATTAGGTGGCTTTTATTTAAAAAAACAAAAAACAAAAATAACATAAATTATAACTTGCATAGATCCATCTTAAGCCAAAAATTATTAAATATTATTTTTATTAAATACTAAAAATAGTATTTAAAAAAAAATGTAAACTTGCAGGTACTTCAAAATTTCAGAGTTAAAATGTTAAAATATAAAGTACTAACTGCTTGAAAAATTCTGTTTATAAGATATGCTATTTTTCTTTTAACATTATACATGGTATGCCAACTTGTTTTTAATTTTAGCTTGTTAATGCGACATACAATGATACATGTTACATACTCACTTGAGTGTGAACATATCTCTTTCACCCCTGGCTCAATACTTTTCTCTTTGTAATTACAAAGTAATTGTTGCCTCGGTGCTTACATGAATAACTGTGGAGATTCACCTTGAAGCAAGTAGAATTGATTCTCTAAAATACCTCAACTGTCGTTATTGATTGAATACTCTGATCTTATAACACATACTGTGTTATTATGATCTTCACACCTTGGGAATTGTCAAAAAAAAATCTAACCATTCCCAAGACATTTCAGGGAGGTTTCAACAACGTCCCAAACAGATTTCAGAGATGTTTCTACCTGATTTCAAGATTTTCTTTCATATATCTTCCATTTTGACAATAATAAGGCATTGATAATTGGATTCATAAATAAACAATAATAATTGGATTGATAAATAGAAAATAATAGTTTATTTTTTTGAATAGTAAGTTAACCATCCTGAAAACTAATGCAACATAGAATAAAGCAGAGTGAATATTTTGAGGAAGGATAACCTTTGCCATATTTTATTCTTCATTAGCCAAAAGATCCCTCTCTACAAAGCTTCACCACCATGTACAATTATAAGACAATTACATAACTATTTTTAAATAATGTCAATTCACTTTCTGGTGAAATCTTTGTCTATTCCAGAGCTAGCGTAAGCCCTGGGTTATAACATCCTCAACCCCTCACCCCAGTATTATCATTGTAGACGGTTTCAATGTGATGACAACAAGCTCTTTTTCGCTTGCAATTGTTCTATATGTGATGCTTGTCATAATTGTGAACATTACATCTATAACGACATCCATGACTAGGATCCATTCCACATGAATCTCTGCTCCTCCTCCTACTGCAACTTGTAACAATTGCATTTGGCATTCCACCAATATCCATACACCGACAACCATCAACTTAGGCAATTACATCCATTAACTTAGGCTCTGAAAAACATAAAGTGCAGTAACACTTCTATAGCCACATGGTTGTCCTTTGTAGAACAGTCGAAATATACTCTTTGTAAATCCTGAAAAATTATGTTTGTGCCATGTGTCAACCCTTCTTCTCATAGGATCTGCAAAAGATAATTTGCAAGTGGAAAATGCCCAGATGTAGGACCCAAAAAATTATTTTGCGAAATTGCAAGACTTCCTTGTTATGGGATCGTAAAATCATTTTGCAAAACAGTGAAATATCCCAATTAACTTACCACGACACAATAAATATATAGCCTAAATATTTAAGCTGCATTGTTTTCAATATTAATAATTTCATCTATTTAAATGTTCTTGTCTATTGGTATCTTGACAATCCACCTCCTTTAGTTGGGTAGATCGATCTATTGAATCTGAATTGGGCTTTAATACCAACTTGGTTTTCAATGTTTTAGATCAATTTCTAGCAAGGCCTTCAACTTAGTTTTAAATTTATTCAATATACAATTAAACATGGAGCTTCATCTTGAAGTGCCTTGAACTATCTCCAATTAATTCAATATATAATTAGTTATGGAGCTTCATCTCGAAGTGACTTGAATTAACTCCAATTTATTCAATCTACAATTAGATTTGGAGCTTCATCTTGAACCGCCTTGAACTAAATCCACAAATGTAAAGCTATAATTTCTCTATCGATCTGCTCAATATGTTCATATGGAACTCACACGAAGGATTTTTTTATGTCCCTTCTCTATTATAGTATATTCACAACTCAAGTCCATGAACTAACTATATGCATGATGCAGGAGCGAGTTGTTCATGTGTGGATTTTTTCTTCATTGACACAACACCATTTGTGGATATATACTAGACCTACACCAAAAACAAGTATAATAGGAGAGGAGTTGAACTTTTAAATGCTACCTCAAGAAAAAATGAAAGGTATGGTTGAATTTTGCTTACCAGTAAGTTCACAAAGGCCATGATTTTATCCTCTAAATCATTAGGGACCGATTTCTTATTACAATTTTCTTTCGGTTTAACAAAAGACCTCAACAATGCCTTGAAAGTTTCAAAGGCAACCTGGAAAATAGTAGTGGGTTATCAACCCATACGAAGTGTAACAACCTCTTCCCACATCTAACCAGGTAACCAGCCAACCAGGGTAAACATGCGACGAGAGGCTATTATAATGAGATTCAACCTCATAGGTGACCTTAAGGATGTGGAATTGACAGAAACACAACAGACAAACCTTGTACAACAAAAACAACAACACCCCTAGGAGGTAACCCAACCATTCATGCCTCTTACCCTTGGGTCACATAGATATTTTGATCTCTTTGAGCCATAGACGCAGGCACAGCCTTGCAAGACAACGTCTAGGAGGCTATAGCCATAGGCATAACTCAACATTCGAACGTCCAGGGCCCGAATTGCTTACTTTTGTGCCAGCATCCCCGGGATTTGAGCCACCTTTTCAGGCCCAAAACCCAATTCTCTACCCATAACTCCATGAAAAGTTCAGAGACGATGAATAACAACATGATAATGATACAGAAGCAATCACATCAATAAGAACTCATTTGGACCTCTACTAGCCATGGTAGACATTTTTTCAAACATGTCAGGGTCATTGAATCTACATGTGTAAAAAAAAAAAACTAGGCATAGGGGTCTCATACTTATTTGAGAATCGCTAAGAAGCATTTCTCCCTTACATCATTAGGTGCAATACAATCTATTTTACCATAGATACATTTTGCATTCACTTACAAGTAAAATCATGGAGAGAGACTTACATCACCACTGAACAAATACATGTTTATAACCAACAAAATAATAACAAAAATACCATGGAATCAACAACAATGGAATCTAAAAAATAACCAGTAAATTTGCATGCCAAATACCAAAGGAATGAGCTCTTAATTATTGAATGTAAAAAACCAACCAAAAATGGGACTTCCATGTTCCACCCGACCATAGATTGGCTTAGCCGAATCTCTCTTCATCCAATTTTCCTCGTTCCATCATTAGGGGAATTTTGAGGTCTAAAATGGGCCTCCTAAGGAAATAATAAAATAATAGCTAAACCAATAAAATAATATTTATGAATTTTCAATTCACTTTTTGCACCAAAATCCATGTAACCATAGTTAAATTCAATTCAAAATTTGTACCAAAATAAAATTAATAAAAAAATTGTATTTATGTGACTATAAATAAGAATGATTTTTTCAATAAAAAGTCATTATCATTGAACAACTAGTGCATTTGTCCTTTGTACTTAAATAACTTAAAATAAAATATAAATATAAATTTACAAATTCTTAATTATATTATATGCTATTAATTAAAATTTATATTATTTAAATTGTACAATAACATGTAATTAATATACTATATAAAAATAATATAATATAATATAATAAATGTATGGGGATATGCATTGTTTATTTCAAGAAATATGAAATGACAATAATATATTTTTATTCAAAAAATGTGAAAAGACATTTATTATGAGTACTTTACTTTGACTTTAAAAGTAGTTAGAGCACTACCATGGTTAACCATGAGTTTTTATCCACCATTGATAATGTGACAAGTAAGTACCTTTAACTCAAGCAATGCCACCTCAACCATTAGGGATGATATCATCCCCTAAAATGTGATTGGTTATCATAAAGTGAATTTTGATTGTACATTTTCCTTAGGAGGCCCATTTTAGACCTCAAAATTCCCCTAATGATTATTTGGATGAATGTGGGATCTCATCAAACACTTAATCAAAACCAATCCAGGGCTTCCAAAGGCCAAACTGCCTCAACCCCTTAACCAGTGATTCCACCTCATGGTCAGACATCACAAACATGATAGATTGGTCTCTACCCAAGTTGTTCCAGGGCTCCAAAGTGTTTGTTCCAACTAGGGCTTCCAGGACTAGTAAATCAACCCCAACTGTTACAGGGCTTCAAGAGTGTTTGTCCAACTAGGGCTTCTAGGACTCGTAACTCAACCCAATTAGGGCTTCTAGAGTGTTTTTCTAACCAAGGCTTCCAGGACTAGTAACTGAACCCACAATTGTTTGTCAGGCGTCTAAAGAATTTGTCTAACCAAGTCTTCTAGGAACTAATAACTCAACCCATAGCTAAAGGAACATGAGAACCAACGATAAACAAACAATAAAATGAAACCCACAACACCATGGCTATCCAGGAAATGGCAAGGCTAGGAAAATCCACTATCAATCTAGGAAATCCTCCATGCTAATGACAAATCATGACCAAGAAACCATATGCATACACCATGCATGCCAAAAATAGTGAGGAACACATATATGCAACTCGGTACCTGCAATCAAAACTCGTTGTAGTTGTTGATCCCAATGTCCTCTTGCGCTTTCCTGCTCTTCCTTTTCATTATTGCTCCAAATCACCAAGTATGCCACACTCTCCAAGAGTGCTCCAAGAAAAATCTAAGTATCCAAGAGTATGAGAGAGAGAGAGAATAATGAGAGAGCTCCAAAAATGCATTGACCAAAGCTTAGCAATTGATCCTCATAAGCCTTTTTATTAATGAGACCTCTATTTTCTTCATTTTCCATTATTTTCCTTCATTTTCCTCCTCACATGCAACTTGTGACCTTTCACCTTCCATTTCTTCTAATTTCCATTATTTTCATAAATAAAATTCCAATTAATGCCTCATTCCTTTCCAATGCCTTTGCCATTGCCTTTGCCAATTTACTTTATCCATAATAAACCAAAATGAACACCCACTAGGATGTTTTTCCCAACATTTAGCTTGGAATAAGTGTCCCATCCATCGTGGCTATTATTTTAACTTTATTATATGGAATTTTCACTAGGGTTGTTACAGAACCCTCCCCCTTGGCGGAACACCATCCTCGGTGTTCAATGACACCCATAAACTAGCAAACCGCTGAAAATAAAACATACTACCTATGGAGCTTTATAACACAACTCGTTGAAATATTTACAATGAATAACCTACTCAAAATAAAAAAATCATCATGACAATCATACCATGTACTAGAGCTTTATAACATAACTCGTTACAATATTTATAATAGTATACACATTTACTGAAAAAAACAAATAAAATGATATGATGTTTGTATCAATCATCAAGGGAATCTAGAGGTCCACCCTCAAGGTAATCCCAGGATTCACCTCCTTCCCAAGAAGTCTAGAATCCACTGCCAAAGTCCAAGTTGCATCCAATATCCAGTGCTACAATCCTACGCCACTTGTTCTTTCAGCGAACAGTTACGGCTCATTGTTCCAGGGCACACTCCCAATGTGCATTTGATTCCATCTGGCAATGCTAATGACCAAACAAAATATATCCATGGCCTTCCCTTCCTTGCTACATAGTCCCTTGAGCAATTTGATCACCCCTTTCCATGCAGTCATACATCTTCCAAGTTCCTCTGGCCCTTATTCCGGGCAGTCTATCCCTTGGCAAGACTTCCTCACATCAGAAGATACAAAAACCAAGGCATATCCCTACCTTAAAACCATCATATTGGTCATAGCTTGCTCATGGCAATCAATGGACACTATTGGGTGCCAGTATCCCACAATGGCCCTGCTCTTGAAGTGCTTTACCATCATTTCTAATGCTTGAAATCAATTTCAACCACCAAACCGAGCATTTTTGTGCTTCCTATACCAAGCACATAACTTCCTTTAGATTCAAAATAAATTGAAATAAATTCACATCATACCTCATTTGTAGCTCGTCAATAAGGTACACTTGCAATTCTATTCACTCCCTGTCACAACAAGTCAAAGCTGTTGTTTTATCAAATCATTATGTATAAACACATCACATCTGGTTAGCTCAAAACGTAACTATCATAAATTAAAACCATGAATAACATGAAATCACCATTAATCATAATCATAAATCACATGTAACCATCATAAGTAAGAACCACAGATCACATGCATAAAAAAAATGAAATAAAATATTGATACTTATCCTTCATCGATTCTTGCTTCTACCTTTGTTCTTTCTGTACACACACCAGATCGGTTGCCACACCTGGTAAGCACCCAGTGCCTTTGCTTCTCTTCAATCAAGTACACATACACATAATGTACATCACGACACATTTGTCCACACACAGCGTGCTACACCACACAATACATACACCCACACCGGCATACAACACATACACCTACATCCAATGTACACCACATACACCTACACCCAGTATACAATACAACACAACACATACACCTACATCTGGTGTACAACACAACACAATACATATAGATATATAGAGTACAACACAATGAATACACATGTCACAATACCATGACTACACCATGCACATACATAGTACCACATGCCCGCAACACAACATGTACAACATGCACACAATGCCACATGTATACCAGTACCATATGCACAACATGTACACAGTACCACCTGTACACAACACTACCTACACAATGTGTGCACAACATCACATGTACACGAAACCATCTTCAAAACGTGTACACAATGCCAAATGTACACCGCACCACTTATACAATGTATACACAATACCACATGTACACAACATCACATGCACAACATGTACACAACACCACATGTACATAGTGCCACATGCATGACATGTACACGGGACCACCTGCACACAACACCACTTGTACAACATGTACACTACACCACATTCACACAACACCACATGTACAATCATGCACACAACACCATATGTACAACACACACACAACACCATATGTACATAGCACTGCATATACAACATGTACATAGCACCATATGTACACAACACTGCATATCCAACATGCGCACAATACCATATGCACACAACACTACATATCCAACATGCGCCAATACGATAAGTACATAACACGACATATCCAACATGCACCAATACGATAAGGACACAACACCACATATCCAACATGTATATAGCACCATCTATACCCAACACTGCATATGCAATATATACACAACACCATATATACAACATACATAAAACATTATATGTATACAATACTAGATATGTTATATGTACACATCACCATAGGTACAATCACTAAATATACAACATGCGCAACATATACACAACAATAGTACCGCAAATCCATAGACCACACACTAACCTCACAGGAAACCTTACTTCTAGTGTCTCTCTGCCACCCATACTTATCCTAGCATGTCGCAAATCACACTACTTTCACTTCGCTGATGTACCCCTCAACATCACCTGTCCATAACATAAACATACACATGGTACAAGCATATAATATCAATTCATGTCCACGTTATACTAACCTCATAGATCTTTCAGAGTTACTCTCCCCCCTTAATTCCTCATAAGACCAAAAACATCTTCATTCCATTCATCTGCATAAGAAATTATTCCTCGACAAGGATGATCCTTGAAAACCCTGTCATACAGTGACATATATATACATACATACATATATAATCATAAACATAAAACAATCATAATCTTAGCAGACAATGGCATACATACACACATATATACATATAAACATTTAGCATCAAACAACCATGATCCATGACGACTCTGTCAGACATGACATACATACATACATGCATGTATACATATATAAACACCAACATAATCCTGATCCCGTCTAAAAGCGACATACATACTTGCATATATACATAAATAGACATTATTATAATCATGATCACAACATAATTACCATATATCATAAGGTCAAGGTTAAGAGAACTTCCTTTATTTCTACACAACATTGAGATCAATAGTTCCCAACATGGCCAAGGCATCCGACACCTCAGATCCATTTACTTTACCTTTTTTGTGGCCTTTCTCATGTTTGTACTGCCATCGTCCATTTACCACAATAGACCCAACCAGTCTAACCGACTGTCATATTCTTACCTTTTGTTGTGCTTACTCGTGCAACGAGCTTCATCCATGTCTTTCATTACCTGTTGGGTACCCCACAACTCTCCCCAATCTCCATTACTTTCCTCTTTCCCCAACCAATTCCCAAGATTCTCAAAACATAAAAGGCAAGAACAAGAAACAAATAAGAAGAAAACCATGAGAATAAATAACAATACGACCCTACAACAAGGTGGTATGGACATACATTATGTTGTAGCTCGTTTTATTTTTCTCCATATATATATATATATATTTGTGTGTGTGTGTACTAAAAAAAGTATTAGAGTTAGGTTAGGACTTTAATTAATTCCTTAATGATGGATTAGGCAACATTGATCAGGTTTTATGCAACAACTTCATTTCTTTTAACTTAATAATTTTTCAAACTTTGATTTTTGTGAGTTAAAGTAAAGAAAACCTTAATACTTCTCTCCTCTTTGCTGTATACCATTTCATGCTAATTTCATATTTATTCTAAAGCTAAAGACAAAATATTTTGCACTAAGTAGCCTCTTGTTAAAATCTTTCCATCATATTTTTCTCATTGCACTGCCATTTAAAATCATATTCAACAATAGAAGGCCACTTTGAAATATTGTTTTTCCCACAGAAGACTTGGAAACATTGTTTATATAATTAAAATTTATGAGGTTTTAAGAATGGGACAACAAATTGATTTTTCCACAATTGGTTATAAATGTCTTGGGCACTGACCTCTCCTCAACCAGAGATTGTCTTCCAAGGTACAACATACTAGACATAAACAAAGCCAAAAATTAAGTGCAACAAACCACAAGAGACCAAAAACACAAGACTGGAAACAAACACCATGAATCAATCCCCATGAGTCCCCAGTGCTTCCAAAGGAAAACTAAACCCGATCCTTCTCCAAAATTTCATGGTAGTCTCTTTTTCCATGCCATCCCTGCATCATACTGCCATAACCACAAAACTGTTAGCGTATAAATAAATATAACAATATACCAATTATTTTACCTTGTTGTGCCAAGCACGCTGCCTTGTCACTGAACATGTACACCTCTCAAGGAACTCCAATTCCTTGATGAATTCGTCCATAGATGGAAACCAATTTTTATACATGTCAAATACATGTTTATAAATATAGAATATATCCACATAATGTTAGACAAAGTCAAGTTTAAGAAAACTTAATGTTTCCATGCAAAGCACTCATTTGTTTGGAATTAGGGTTTCTAAACATAGCCAAAGGAATTCTTACCCAATTCTTTTCTTTTACCATTTACCTTGCCGAAATTGAGTATTTATTAAGTGTTATCACATCACCTAGCTATTAGTTATATGTAAGCAATAAACTCACAATCATAAATTATAATACATAATGCTACAAATATCACCTACTGATACTCAAGTGCACATCAACTATCTCAACACAGTGTGTGTTAGTACAACCATCTTAAAACAAGATCATTAATTCATGCAATCTTATAAACACATAGTCATATCATGTGATTAATCAAACATTCAAACAAACTATAAACATACCATGTTAGATAAATAAGCTAGACGACATAATAGACACCAAAAAATCAACACCAGATAGATGACATAATCAAATAGTTGAGCACCAAGTAGACGACATAAGAAAACTCATACCATAATGTGTCTCAGGGGAGGTTACCTTGTCTGCACAATCAATCTAGATTAGCATGATATAACTTCACAACATATTAAATCAATAATAAATAAGGTCATGATATCTATAACAGTCATTAGCTGGCATATTCACATCATAAGCTCATAAACATTTATTGTTCATGCATAATCAATCACATATGTACGATCAATCTAGAGTAGTATAACACAATTTCATGAATAAGTCGATTCATACCTGAATTTCATAACCGTAACCATATGCATAGGCTAATCCAATTTAGCATGATACATGTAACATCAATATATTCATGCTATAACCCTAACCATCAAATTACTAGCATATAACAACAACAAGTTATATATCATGCTCATCAACAACACGTAACTTAATCATCAAGCTAACTATCATACAACAACAACAAGTTAACCTATAACATACTCATCAACAACATATAACATAATCATCAAGTTAATATCGTGCATGACTAACCAAAAAATGTACAATATATGATCTCACTAATTAACTAACATCTGTCATGTATGTAATCATAACATCAATGGAATGAAAGGCATACACATAACCATAATGCATATGACTATACTAATCAACTAGCATTTATCAAATATGTAACCATAATAATAATAATATAATGACATACATATAAGTAACCCTAATGCTTACAACAACCATAAATCACATACCTGCATGCAAAGCATACAACCTTGTATGGCGATATGCTCTTACCCTAAAGTCGATTGTTGCAATGTCACTTTAATTATCTGCATCTACTACTCTATCTTAGCCAACACATTAACATCATAACATACTAATATCACCATGATGATCTAATTTCATACAATGACCTTATGCACAAAAACCTTAACCATGACAATGCATGTATAACAAAATATAGACAACAACATGCATAACAAATGCATATACAACCATACACTTGTGATGACACATCCCACAACAACACCATCAACCTTCACATGGAAACATCACTACAAACATGATCAACACCATGCAAATCCAACAATAACATAGGCTACAAGGATACTAAACACATATGCAACCAACATAAATGCATGATCAACACACTACCCATCCAGTCTAAGGGTTGAAACATGCTCTGATACCACTCTGTAACACCCTCTTCCCACATTTACCCAAGTAACCAGCCAACTGGGGTAAACATGTGACAAGATGCTACTATAATGAGATTCAACCTCCTAGGTGACCTCAAGGAAGTGGAACCGACAAAAGCACAACATACAGGCCTTGTACATCAACAAAAACACCCCCCATAGGTAACCCAACCATTCAGGTCTCTTACCCTTGGGTCACACTGACCTTTTGACCTCTTTGAGCCATAGACGTAGGCACTAGCTTGCAAGCTAGCATATAGGAGGCTATAATCATAGGAAAAACACAACATGTCAGCGTCCAGGGCCCCAATTCCTTAGTTCTGTGCTAGCATCCTTGATATTTGATCCACCTTTACAGGCTTAGAACCCAGTGCTCTACCCAGAACTCCATGAAAATTTCAGAGATGATTAATAAAAACAGGACAATGATATGGAATCAATCACATCAATAAGAACTCATCTGAACCCCTCCTAGCCATGACAGGCATTTTTCAAACATGTCACAATCATTGAATCTATAGATGTAAAGAACATAACTAAGCATAGGGGTCTCATACTTATCTAAGAATCAATAAGAAGCATTGCTCGCTTAGATCATTAGCTGAAATACAATCTATTTGACCATAGAAACATTGTGCATTGACTTACAATTAAAAACATGGAGAGAGCCATACATCACCACTAAATAAATACATGCCTATAACCAACATAATAACAACAAAAATACCATGGATACAACAACAATGGAATCCACAAAATAGCCAATACATTTTCATACCAAATACCAAAGGAATTTTCTCTTCATTATTGAATTTAAAAACCAACCGGAGATGGGACTTCCATGTTCCACCCGACCATAGATTGGTTGATTCAAATATCTCTTCAACCAATCACCCTTGTGCCATATTCCAAGCATGAATGTGGGATCTCGTCAAACACGTCAATCAAAACCAATATAGGGCTTCCAGAGGCCAAACTACCTCAACCCTCAACCAGTGATTCCACCTCACAATCGAACATCACAACCATCACATATTGGTCTCTACCCAAGTTGTTCCACAAATCTAGAGTGTTTGTTCCAGCTAGGGCTTCCAAGGGTAGTAACTCAGTCTCAATTGTTACATGGCTTCCATAGCATTTGTCCAACCAGGGCTTCAAGATTAGTAACTCAAACCACCTAGGGCTTCCACAACAGTTGTCAAACCAAGGCTTCCAAGACTAGTAACTCAATCCACAGTTGTTTGCCAGGCTTCTAGAACGTTTGTCCAACGAAGGCTTCCAAAAACTAATAAATCAACCCACAACTAAAGGAACATGAGAACCAACTAGAAAACAAGCAATAAAAATGAACCCACAACACCATGGCTATCCAGTAAATGGCAAGGCTAGAAAATTCCATTATGAATCTAGGTAATGATCCATGCCAATGACAGATCATGACTAAGAAACCACATGCATACACCATGCATGCCAAAACTAGTGAGGAAAACATACATGCAACTCAGTACCTGCAATCAAAACTCGTTGTAGTTGTTGATCTTGATGTCCTCTTGCACTTTCCTGCTCTTCCTTTTCCTTCTTGCTCCAAATCACCAAGTATGCCACACTCTCCAAGAGTGCTCCAAGAAAACTCTAAGTATCCAAGAGTATGAGAGAACTCAAAAAATGTACTAACTAAAACTTACCAACTGATCCTCAAAAGCCTTTTTTTTTTTTTAATGAGGTCTCTATTTTCTTCATTTTCCATTATTTTCCTTCATTTTCCTCTTCACATGCAACATGTGATCTTTCACCTTCCTTTTCTCCTAATTTCCATTATATTCATAAATAAAATGCCAATTAATGTCTCATGCTTTTCCAATGCCTTTGCCAATTTCCTTTTGCCATAATAAACTGAAATGAACGCCCACTAGGATGTTTTTCCAAACATTCAATTTGGAATAAGTGTCCCATCCACCAGCGTGGTTATTATTTTAACTTTATTACATGGAATTTTCATCATGGATGTTACACGAAGCATCAAAACACATGACAATACAATGAAGCTCAAGAAACAATTGCTGCCAATTCTTGATGTATGATGAAAACACTCAAAACACAAATATTGACATATTTTTTCTACTGTTATCATAGTATCCGCTTAGAGTGTAACCTTTAATTTTATTTTTCATGATTTATAAAATATTATATAAGGTCTCATTACATTCCTGGATGCCCAGGTAAGTAATCCATCCCCCAAAGCCAAGTACTGAATCAATCGCATCCCGTAACGCCCTACTCCACTGTGTAAAGATTCGATTAAACAATGTCCAGTAACAAATATAAGTGCTACAAAGTTCCACGGTACAGGTCCCATGAAATCGTGAATCCTACCTGCCCAAGAAAGTGAAATAGTAAATCCAATCTAAAAGGTCAAGTAAATAAGTAATAACAACCCACCTAGTGACTCCTCAATCATGTTCCTTCCCCCCAGTGCCAAGGTGATTTGAATATAGAAAAACTAGTTTTGTTGTGCTAGCTTCCTCATCAGTATAAAATAAAAGTGTGCTTAAGGATTGCGTCAAATAGCAAGTTTATGAGAGGGTTTATGTGTCAAATATGCATGTCTTTTATGAGAAAATTCCATGAACAAATTGTAAAGAATGAAATCATTAAACACTTGAAAAGACATATGCATCAAGATAAAAGCCATTGATGAAGGATTTCACCCTCTTGAGCTACATCTCCTAGCCCGTCAACATGACTAGACCTCTCTTGTATTTGGTGTCAAAAGTACATATCAGTTTGCTTCCAATAACATGTGGCTATTACCCCTTCAAGGTAATGTTCTCCTACAAAGAACTCTCTTGAATATTAGCAACACAACATATCTCCTACGGACATGACATTCTTTCACCGGTGAGAGCTAGAAGTCCCTCACATACACCCTTCAATTCCACACTGAAGAATACAATAAAGAAATTCATGAATAAAGAAGTCAAACCAGAGCTGAACCATGTTGGTCACAACTACTAGAAAAAACTTTTTGGAATTGGGAAAACCTCTACAAGGTCTCCTCCTTGCTCAATAGCTTCCAAAACTGCTTCAAACATCTGATTGATCCATACACCTTACTTGTCAAACCTGAAATATGACCCTTAAGATGTGCTCAAATAAGTAAATAGAGGTTACCAATGGATTCACAACATGCAAAACAACCTAAGTAGCCTCTTCTGGCTCTTCAAATGGTCTTTAACCGAAGCAGACATGGCCTCCTCTCCTAGTGACCCTTAGCATCTTTAATCTTCAACCTGGAAAAATCACTTCCACAAGTGCTCCTCTGCCTCTGAAACATTCACCAAACTGCTCAGAATATCCAAAAATGCTAGGATAGACTCCTTCTGAGACCAATTTGGTCAAAATTTGGTCAAGTTATGGCTCAACCAATTTTTCCTAGGAAAGCTCCTCTAAAACTGGAGCAACTCCAGTTAACTCTGCCAGAACCGTTGATCACTTTGAAATTGGCAGACTCCACCAACTTAATCCGTTTGGGTAAGCGCTCATTAATTTGAAGATTAGAGGCTTAACTGTGGTTTAGGTGAATTATTAGTGATAACTCTTCTATTAGCAATAGGTCTCCCCCGTAGGTTATGGCAATCAGTTATGTGGATTAGGGGCTGGCCCCCGCTTACCCCTGCCACAAACATTAGTTTAAAAAAAATATAATTTGAATGCATAGTATGGAAAGAAACAACTAGGAGTGGAGGCGGTAAGGAATTTTGTTGGTGGTGGGGAGGTCGTGGGGTCGAACCACAATGCCTCCATTAATTTTTTTCCAATAGTTAGATAGCCTTTCGACTGATGGAGGGGCACGTGGCGGCCTCCAGGCTTGCCACGTGTCGTGACCTCATTGGTCTGACCCAAACCAACCAAAAAATGACATGTAGCCCAAAATTTTCGGCCAACCACAAGCTAACAAGTGTCGGCACACCACTAGCCAAATAAAAACCCTTTTTGACCAAAAATTGACCCCTTTGACCCTGTTTGACTTCTTTTTTTTTCTTCGAAAATTTGCCTGTTTGGCAAAGCGGACAACAGGCTCCAACTTTCTCATACGGAGTCGATTTTTGATGAAATGAAGTGTGTCAGAATCAAGGCGACGAGCACTTCACATTTGTTCTAGTTTCAAGTGATTCTGAGCACTTTCATTTTTTAGCAATTTTTTGCCCCCAATTCAACTTCTGATCACAAGGCAAGTAGTTCATCCATATTTGAAGGGAAAGTAAATTATTTCCTCGCCCAACGCCAAATAAAGTAGTAAATTCCACAACGCCTAGTCAATAAGTAATAAGCCTACTAGTTCGCTCTAAACAAAATTAGTAGTGGTACGATTGTATCTTGGTCTTTATCATGTCCCACGAATATCGGTTCATGTCTATTTAAGTAATGTTGGACCCAATGCTACTAGTGCATGGGGTGAGTTCGAAAAGAATCCCACCTACCTTGCCCGTATGTGTAATTGAGAATCCGATTCTGGATGGCACATGAATTCTAGCTGGGCCCGCCCGTAGACTTGTCCCTTTGAAAGTAGACCACCCACCTCCTTCCTTTGTTAAGCCTTCCTAGATAGGTCTCATATTTGGAATGTGGACATATGTCATGTTTAACAGTGTGGAAATATGTCACACGTAAAAGAAAAGGGTAGACAAAAGTTTGGCCTGACCATTTTAAAAAAGGGAACACCTCCAGTGTAATTATTTATTATAATGATTGTTAAATTTGTAATGAGTTTCTCATATACAAGGATTTTTATTTGCATTTATTAAATCATTAATACATATAATTATATTTTATATTAATTATTTTAATGGAACACACAAATAATTTGTATAATAAATTTATTACTATGTTAATTTTTGATAGTCAAATTTTATTATCCTACATTAATATTAGTTATTTTTTATTAATATTAATAGATTTTAAAAATCTGATTAAGTTATGAATCTTTTAATTTTTATTCAATTAAAAATTATATAAAATATCACTTTGATTTTATAACTTACTAAACCATTCATTTTTAGTTTTTCAGTTTGATTGTGTTAAAGTAGCTTTTGAGAAAAGTGTTATCACACATGGTTTGGTTATAGCCAATGGTTTGGTTTTCGCCCATGGTTAATGGTTTGGTTATAATTGTTTTTCACTCGTGGTGCTAGAGTTAAGAATCTAGACCTAGTCATCTAATTGCTTCATGGGCTAACCAATAACGGTTACGCTCACTTGGATATGTCAACTATGACTTGTGTGTAAATATTGGGTGGAGTAGACCTTGGAAAACTGAATGCGACCACGTTACACCAAAATTGGGTCAGCTTAGATGAATGCAACTGCCTTGCCCAATCAGCCTTAACAGAGTGGCATTCGTCTTCTCATGTTAGAGGTTTAAGTATGTATGCTTGCTAGAAAATTTTAATTTATACTTATACACCTTGAAATTTCATCTCACAGGGCAAGAGCTAAGGTGGTGTGTTGGACATGGTAGATTCAGTGGGTTTTCATCTAAAGCCTACTTGAGGGCTTGTAGGTATATTTTGGGACCTTGTTTCAAGCTAGTTGCTTATGCATATTCAATTATACGAGGATGTAACCATGACCTACGGGTGTCACCTAAGGGGATAAGGGAGTTTATGTTCAAACCTCTTCTCTTGTCTAGGGAAGTTTGTAATAGCCCCAAATTACATCTTCCGGTTATTAAAAACATTGTAAATTTAATTAAATACATGGGTTGAGTTGGGGACACAAATTCCAGAGCTAAGGTGGGGGGGGAAGACTACTTGGGATGTTGACTTGTTTGGTGGAAGCCATGGAGGCTAATATGTGGCAAGTAAGGGACAGGGGACTAAGTGGCACCATGGTGATTGGCCTACAAGATTCTAGCAGGTTAACTAAGGACGACAAGGAAAAACCAATAGAAAAATCAAGGGGCAGGTAGACAAGTGGATTAAAATTGATTGGCTCAAAGGATTGGGGCCAAAATGGAAAATAACCATCAGGAAGAGGACCATGCAGAGGACAAGGATACAAGCCTTTTTATGTCATGCATTATTACCAGAGAGGAGGGCATCTAATCGAGAGACAAGAAAGTTTTACAACACTAAACATATTTAGGTTTTGGAAGGCAAGAACCAGTACGAAAGTTGTCAAGGCTAAATGTTGGAAGCACTAGAGCTCGTGATTTTTGGCTTTGTTAGCGTTACAGATGACAGTCAAAGACTTATCGCAAACTTATTTCCTATTACATAAAAGCTTACTTTAGAGATTGCTTGATAGGTGGAGCTGTCTGACTTTGAGGCCTTTGTTTTAAATAGTTACGTGGCTTAATCCCATAACAAATCTTATCGCTCACCCTCTAGAATTCGTCTTAGGGGTGACAACTGTAAGTGAATATGGTTGCAGCTCAACTATGGTTAGGCAAATATCCAGCGTTGTTACATGTCATTTTATCACATCCAATCAAATCGTTGAAAACTGGATCAATCATCATCCTTTAACACTTTGCACTCATCCCCTGCAAAGCCTAGTTCACTCTCTCTCCAAGAAGTCCAAGAATTCTGGATTAAACAACTCAAAACCCTACGTTTTAACCCCATTTCACTTTCCCTTCATGCAAATTTCATTGTTGCAAGTTGTATACAATGAAATTTCACTAACTAGTGCATGTTGCCTTTACTGCAGGTGCGATGGCCTCTAAAATTCAATAAAAAAAAAAAAATTCAAATCTTCTCTTTCTAGAAGCTTCCTGAGTGGTTTTAACCATTTACTATTAAATTAGATCTCAAAATCCTATACTTGAGGTCTTATCTCTTATCCCTAGATCTTATCCTCCCTCATACGTGGATCTAAGTCCTAGATTGATAAATCCCAAACCACCCCATTTACCCTATAAATTTACTGCCTCCCATGGAGTCTGGGTTGGCTTTTGGAGAGTCTTAATTATACCCTCATGTTGTTGTTTTGTGCTTACAGATCCATCATCCATCCATGCACATGAGTTGCGATTGAAGGGCAAAGAAAGGACAAGATACTTGGGAGACATCTACAATGTCAAGATTTGTAAAGGGTTGTAATTTCTCCTACATTCATTAATACAAAAAGTGCTTTGTTTTCATATACCTATGTCTCATTAATGCATATGTAATACAATGCCTTCCTGACTCATTGTTTATAGATTATAGTACGTGTTATTTGTATGTTGTGGTGTTATTTCTTGTTTTAGTTGTTTTGCAAGTTCCATTTATAGCATTTGGATTTGGAGCTAAAGCTTACAAGTGAGGAGAAGAGGAGAATTTGCATTGGATTCCAGGTAGGTATTTCCTCCATGTTCTAATTTCTATAAGGAAAGCATAAGTGTTTTTGTATCTGGTTTTTCTATATCAATTCACTAGATCTAGGGAGTTCACTATCGTCCGCAGAAGAGAATTATTCGTTAAATAATTTGGCGACCATACTGGGGAGTTTAGAGGTTCCTTTAGTGGTTTTCTTTGCCTAGTCTTTTTATACCTTTGAAAGTGACTCAATTCAACTTGTTCGTATAGTAATAAGTCTTAGGAAAGTATAATTCTAAGTTTTGTAGGGTTTTTGTTTCACCTTTTGAGCAAAACCAACCCCAACAAACTTATTGGTCTAAGACAGAGCGACCCAGTGCACTAATCTCTCTCCGTGAGTGCGATGACTTGCACTGGTTGTCAATTTACCCTGCGATGCTCCCTGTAGGATGAAAAATTTGCATTTTTATGCCTTGCTCTGAGTTCTGATCTCATCCAATGTATTTTACCGAGTCTTTGAACCATTTATGTATATGTAAGACCATAAGTGTGTTTAAATTTGAGTGTGATTTCCTTTTGGTGATAAGTTACTTGTTCTTGGTATTTATTGTCAATTAGGGTTTTTGATCACTTGGCTTGATTATTGATTTGATAAAATAATTTCATTTACAGTATCAGTGTGTTTGAATGTTTTTGATTCGATAATATTTTCATTCTTTCATTTTTTTCATTGCATTTGAAAATTGAAATGGAAAAGAAAAGAAAATTTCAATTTCTTCATGCATTAGGCTTTAAATTGAATTGGAATAATATATTTGGAGATATTAGTTAGGAAGTTCTTGTTTGTTGCATCTTTGTTTGAAACCTCTTCCTTCCCATAGATAGATCTTCATAGAACAAAAAATAGTTCTTTTGATCATGCTAGATGCATTATAGTGAAGTTCATGTAATTCATTTCGTGAGCCTTGGAACTAGAACTTAAATCAAGATAAATTTAAAAAAAATCTCAATTAACCTAAGGAGAATTTGGAACATTAACGACACACATAGTGTTCTAGGCTAGAAGACGTGTTCTGACGTCTTTAAACACAGGAGTTGTTGTTACTTTTCTGTGTTACATTCTAGAGACGGTCGGTATTCCACATACATCCGAGTATATAGGATTGTTCTTCCATGTACTCTCGGGTATATCAAAATGACGCTCCATGTTTGAGGAGTATATAGGAATTTTCCCATCATACAGGATGCGTTAGACAAAAATACTATGGATTGTGCTTCCACATACCTCCAGGTATATTTTTGAAGTCCCCACTAGGTTGCAAGCCTACCATAGGTAACTGAGTCAGTCACCTTGTTAACTGCGATACACCAAACATAGCGTTCGGGGAGATTTATTGCACGTACCAGAAACAATATATTGGAGTTCATAGTGACTTGGTAAACTCTTTTTCCTAGTTACCCCATTTTGATTTAGTTTTGTTTTTTATTTTTAAAATTAATTAATCCACCATGGAATAACTCCCTGAACACCCCCATCATCTATGTAGAATGCAGAGATTGTCTCCTTTACTTCCAGAGGCAACATTTGGTCATTGTAAGAACAAGAAAACACAAATTACCAAACCTGGCACATCAGAAGCTACCCCTTCTGGAACAACATCTGAAGTTAATCGACCATAATCTTCACTTTCCTCCTTTGTACAAAAAATTCCTATCTTTACCTCTAATACCCAAACATAAGCTCCTTTACATCAAACACCTTCTTTTAATTCACCTTTGAACTTCCCTCAGAAAACTTGTTTGAGAGGTCTAACCACGACTGAGTCAGAAAAAATTTCTCAACTTGTCTATGTTATCATGAGTGAATCAACCGAAGTTGCGACATCCTCTATGTTTGTAACCTCTCCAAAAACTCACTTGTATGGTGTTCCATTAGTGCAACTTGGCTACAGTCGTTTTATAGAACCTTTTTTGATGTGTCGACTAGTCCGTGGACTTATCCTTTGCCTTCTTCATCTGGAATACTATTTAGTTCATCCTTGACGAGCACCTCTTAACCTATTCAACCTATTGTGCCCCAACCTCCTTTGGAGTAGCAATATGGTATGTTATTCAGTTGATTAAGACACTTACAATGACCTACTTTGTCTTATACTAGGTACCCTCCTCTTGGGGGGGAGCTCTGTTTACTCCTTATCCTTCAGTAGGGGGGAAACCTATTATTGGAATGTTTCTGTTTGTTGATCAAATCCTACAAGTTGGTGTTCCGCCCTATTCGAATCCTCTACCTATAGGTGCTCCATTTCCAGGAATGGTTGCTCCTCCTCGAAATACTATGTTGGATGTTCAACCTAGTTTGGTCTTAACTCAAATCATGACCTCTCAACTTGTTTCATATATGTCTCAGGTTCCTACTTTTCAACCTGTTCAATCCATCCCTCAACCTGGCCAAGTTGCACCTCAAGTGAGTCAACTTGTTCAGGTTGTATCCCAAATACAAGCTAGTAAAACGGTAACATGGACTTCTCAAATCCTGTCTACCCAACCTATTCAAGGTGTATTATAAACTTCATTTAACCCTCTTTGTCAAACTATTCCACATATGCAAGTTAACCAACCTGTTCAAAGCATACCACAGGTGCCTACAATTCAACCTAATATTGGAATGATGCAAATTCCATCTAGGCAACCATTCCAAGGTATTCAAAAAATTCTTGTTGGCAAAACAAATATACCACAAATTCCTTATCAAGGCCAAGAGATTCAAACTCAACCTTTCCAACCGTACCAAGGTTTTCATGGAATTGGGAAACCTAGTTTCGATTATCTTGGTTATCAAAATCCTCCTTATCCCGATGGAATGCAAGTGCTAGTGGCTCAACCCATTCCATTGTATCGAGGATACCCTCCACCACCGGTCAACCTTTATCCACAAGGTCAACCTCCTCGAACAAAATTTAATAGGAAATTAATGTTCATTGCAACACTTGAGTTACCAAATTTGTCCCAGTTAACGAATGATTTTATTCAACATTCTCCTTGGTGGTTAGTTATTCCTACAAAATTTTCGACAGATATTCCAAAGTTTAATGGATAACTTGGAGAAGATCCTTTAAATCTTGTCATGACCTATCATTTATGGTGTTCATCGAAGTCCTTAAATGATGACTCCATTCGTTTACAAATTTTCCAATGAGCTCTTACTGGTTCAACAACTAAGTGGTATGTTGAATTACCTAGAGCTTCATTTAACAACTTTTGATGCATTTGCAATCACATTTCAAACCCATTTCCAATTACCCATCATTTATGAAATTGGAACTGATCTTTTGAACTCCTTGAAGCAATATGAATATACTCATAAATCTGGTCATATATATGAGAGGAGGTGTCGACGTCAACTGGTCAAAACTTATATTCCTCATCAGTTATTGGCATAATGGTTCGTTAAATCCTTCTTGTCTACTGTACCTAAGTACATTTCCATGGAAAGATTTATTACTGAAAAGGAAGTCATTGCTCGTGCTCAATATATGGATTTGATTTATACCCAATCCAACATGCCCTATGACAAGATACACAATACTCACCAACCTTTGCATACTATTCCACCTACTCCCTTGAAGGAATCACATGTCGCTTATGGTGTGATTGGTTCTGTTGGTAAAAAACTAGTGAAGAAATATTCTAATCAAACTAATTCCAAGTCTGCTCCAACTATGACAAATCAAAGCCCCTCTAATCCTAGTCCAACGATTACTTTTGAGGTCAACGTCGTTCAATCTACGAAAGGAAATTCTCAAAAATCTAGAAGTAAGAAAAAACGTACAGGTAAGAACAAATAGGAAAAACCTCCACAAGATAAGAATAAGAATAAGTGTTCTGATGAGAAGCGTAAGCCTCGTTACCCTTATATTATCTTCAATGATGAACAATTTACTAGGGATTGTCCACATCGAGCGGAAATCAATCGATTTTTAAAAGTTGCATCCACTGCACCCGCTGTGTTAATATATCCTTTCCCCAACTAGGAGGCAAAAATGGTTGCATAATATCCATCTCCCTCTTATCATAACACTATTTTTATGTTTCAGAAAGATGTCTTGGTGTCCATTCGAAACAAAGATTATGGTAATTTGAATCCTTCAATTGGAAAGCATACTGATTAACCTTCCAGTTCTACTCAACCAACATCTAGTCCTCTCCAAATCGAGAAACCTACTCCTGAGTTGAAGATTAAGTCTCCCAAAGGGGTGATTCATAAATCATCATTTAACCCCCATGTGAGAGCTGCATAAAATTATAATATAGTTGAATATTTAGCCCAATATCCTTCATTATGTATACTCTCGAGGTTTTACAAAACTGTCACACTCAGAAGAAATGCTATTAACAACCATTGAAGGAGTAGATAGCTCATATTTGGGTCTCGTTGTATTCAATCACGATAATTATACACCTAAACTTCCACCCCAACTTGCACTTATGATTCAAGTTGTCGTTAGAGGAAAAAATGTATTACGCACCATTATGGACGAAGGCGCCTCTACCTACATCATGTCGATGTTGTTTTGGAAAGATTTATGTTCTCATCCTTTACTCAGTCATTGACGACACTCAAAGAATTTGATGGAAGAGGATTTAAGCCTTACAGAATTATCAATTCCTTTCCAATGGAATTAAGTGGTAATACAGTCTCAGTAGAGGTCGAAGTCATTGATAGAACTTTAGATTACAACCTTTTACTGGGATGCACTTAGGTTTATGCTATGGAAATTGTAGTCTCATCCTATTTCTAGATGATTGCTTTCCCTCGCCAGGGGGCCATTATGGCCATTGATTAGCTTTCCTATTTCACCGATGCTTCCAAGAATACTGGAAACATACCTCTTGTGGGCAAGACCCCACTACCTTTTGAAAATGTCGAGGTAGGATTATTAAAAGACTCATCCTTGACGGGAAATTATGCGCTTCCTCCTCTTGACATTCCCTCTGTGGTTGCTACGATCAACATGATTTCATCTAATAATATTCCATATGATCTTTGGATAATGCCTAACAATTCTAACATTGACTCTTTTGACGATTGTATGCCACTCAACCCTATTGAATTAGATTATGAGGCTATTCTCCTGGCCTGTTCACCGAATTCTGAAAACAATATCTTAGTGAATTTGGTTGATGATTCCTCTCAAGATTCATGTTCAGTTTCACAATTTGACCCTTTCGATGACACCTTTCCCATCGACGGAAGCATCATGGAGATTAGGATGTCATATGAGAAATCCCGGGATGATAGTCATCATCATTCATCTTTCTCGCCTCAACCTGACACTCTTGAGCATACTTTTGAAGTTTTTTTCTCTCCCAAGTCTATTGAGGAACCTCATTCACCCATCTCCATTTATGAGGTGGATTCTAAGAAATGTGAAAATTTCTGAATATCTGAAACATAAGCCCTACTATTAAATTTCAGATTTACTTCTCTTACTTACATTAAGTTATTAATGTGAAATATTCAGCATTAACATCGAAGTAAATACATTAACAACCTACACATACATATATAAACTGAATAGCATGCACTGTGACAAAGTGACGCACAAGGATTTTTTGGACAACTATCCCTGGAAAAACCCAATGCGGGAAAACCGATCTTCTGGATGCTGGAGGGTTTCTATTATTAAGCAGAATCTAAGTACAATAGATGTGGGCACCAAACTGGTTAACCTGATAGAGAAATAAATAAATTGCAGCTATAACTCTATTATGGAGACAGAAAAACTGACCGATTCACAACCTTAAATGAGATTTACGGAACTCAACCCTTTTCAGTATTCAGAAACCCCAACGCTGCTCTAAATCCCTTTGCATCAGCCCTGATGGCTTGCGTAAGCCCTGCGCTGCTCAGGTAGGGCTTGCGTCACCTTAGACTGGGTTGTGCTTCCCCTCCGTTGCCTTAGCAGGGCCTGCGTCAGCCTTGTTGGCCTCCTATTATCCCTCCGCTACCCTTTCTGGGCCTGCGTAGCCCCTGAAGCTTCTGCGCTACCCCTGTTGGGCTCTTGGCTGAGCTGCATAGTTGCTACCTCTGCGTTGCATTTGTATGCTGCTTCTCTACCCTCATTTCACTCTTGGCCTAGGATAAAACCATCCCTCTCGCCAATACTTCCCCTCACTACAGCTGAAACACTTATGAAATTATTAGCAAACCACGCCCTAGAATTCCAGCTTAGTTTCAATGCTCTACCACTCTGTGTGTTCTCCAATTGACCTCAAGCCCTCTTCTTATAATTTTCACGTTGAAACATCAATGGCTGTGATCTAATATTGAATCGATAGATAAGATTAGAAGATGCTTGATCCGTGTGACTTAAGCTATTTTCATCACATGTTTAATTTAATTAACTTCAATATTTTAATTTTCCTAAGTTAGACTTAGGGTCCTTAATTAAAAATATTAATTAATTAAATATATCTTAAACATGATGGAATTTCTTAAATCCCTTTATGGGTCTTGGAGATCTCATGTACTCTAGTCCCTCCAGAAATTCTGGGTGCTAGAGCACATCCGATGCTACCTGAAAACCCAAAAATATCAACACTCCCTCTTAGCGAGGAGTATGCTCTAGCAAAAATACTTCACCCCATAGTTCTGCACTGATCTTTGGTGCGGGTCTCTGCGCTGATGCTTGGCTTGATCCCTTTCATCATTACCCTATAGTTTCTCTCTCGTAATGCTGCCCATGATGTTGCCACCTCCACTGCTACATCTATATTGCATCTCCCTCTCAAATTGTTGCAACGTGCTGCCCATAGCACTACCACTGCTAACCATTGCACCGCACCTCAATTGCTAAGAGTAAGCAACTGAAGTACTCTTGCACAATCTTTGACAGTCAAGTCAGTTGGGTTGCATCTCATCAGTGAAGCTCCATAGGCTGCTGCTCCATGCTGTCATTTAGAGGCTGCTATGCTGCTGCAGCTATGCACTGCTTAAACATACCTCCTCTGCGTTGCTGCTGCGCTGTGCTGTCCTCCTGAAGCCTCTACGCTGCTACAGCTCTGCATTGCGTAAGCAAGCCTGGTCTGGGCTGCTGAAATCACATAAGCCACTCTACGCTACTGCTGCTGCATCTGCACTGCGCTGCTCCCTCAACATCCAGTTTTGCCTCTGCTCCATCTATGATTCTATGCACCCACTATTCCACTTGCCCCGCTACTGTATTAAGGCTCCCATAGCTCGTATGTGATCCAAGAGTTGGGCTAAACAAGGATCCTGCCCCCACTCTGTATCTTCTCTATAGATCAAGATCACCCCACTTTCATGGTTCATGAGCACTCATGGCTATGTCATCTTCGGAGCCATCATCTTCTACATCAGCCTTGGAGCTAGAAGCTTCCTTGTCCTTTTTCTTCTGAGGACAATAGCTGGTGAAATTTCCTAGTTCAATGCACTGGAAACACTCAATCTTCAATAGATCACACTTCTTTCTCCCTTGCGGCCTCTTTGATGCCAAGGTTGCATCTTCCTCTTCTTCCTTCTTCACTTTGCTCGAACCGACACTGTAATTTCTTTTTGTCACCCGACGGATTTCCTCTTGTCGGAGGATAGCCCACATGTTGTCCCAGTTGGGAAGGTCCACTCTGCCCAAGAGACTTTGGACAAAAGTTTCCCAGTCCTCTATGACTGCAATGAGAGTAGTCCTCACCATGACATTGTCATCTACCTTGACCCCCATGCCAGTGAGCTAATCCCGGATCGATTGTAGTCTAGATATAAAAGGGTCGATCTCCTCTCCCTTGGACATCATGAATAACATTAGTTGGTTCTCTAGAAGCATCTTTCTTTGGACAGACCTTCCTTCATACAATGTGGTTAGAGCTACCCACATTTCATGAGTCATTTCAGTCTCTACTATGTGTGGAACCACATGATCTTTGACCCTGTTCATAATGAAGTGCTTGGCATGTGCCGCTGCTTCCTTGTGCTTCTCTAGGAGCTTCGCATCGATCGGTATAGCCAAGAATTTCTCTGCATGCTCCCTCAAGCCGTATGCCTCCATGACTACCAGGATTCTGGCCTTCCATATTGCAAAGTTAGACAAGCCATCCAACCTATCTTGATCACGTAGTCCATGGGGTGCCATATGCTTAGAAAATGTGTCGGAACGAATCCTCTTCTCTATGCTAGAGACTCATATCTAGGGTCCTTAGCAAGAAAGGCACCCTCTTCTCCCTCTCTTGGAAGTCTGCCAAACAAAAATTAATCAGCTCTCTTCGCCTTCAGACTTATTTGGTAGGAGATCTTCTGAGAAGATGTTCTCCTCCCGCTCTTTGTCAACTTAGCTTAGGCTAAATTATGTATCGACAAAATTTTCACCCCACCAGCAACTTGTTGGCAGATTAATCCATCTTGCGGACAAGACCGATCTCTCTAGTACTAAAAGTATCTAGCAACAAACAGCCAAATAAACTAATCTTTCTCTAAGCATATGGAATTTAAAAATAGCTCTATAGAGGTGTAAAAAGCCTACCTTATGTCCAGCGCTTGTTTGAAGTCATTGTTGTCCCTTGTGTACTTGAAGGAGTTTTCCTCGTAAACCGGCAGTCACAAACAAGCAAAATATTACATAGCACCTGTATAGACATCATCATAAACCATGCTTATCATAGTGATCAAGGAATCTATGAAATAAACCATTAACAAACAGCTTATTGAGAAAAATGAGTATATTTGTATTAATTTCAAAAGAAATAAAACCTTACAACCTGAGCCTTGATGTTGCACAGGCCTTCCCGGGGTCCGAAGTAGGAGTCTCCTCTACTTTGACAAGCTCTGCACTCTTTTGACCAAGACAAATAAAGGTATGTGATCTCTCCTCACAAAAGTCTTAATTAATTGAGTCTGAATCTCAACTGCACTTAACCTCAAATATTCTAAAGCTTGAACTCCCCTTGAGGCTACCCAATGCCTCTTTTTATAGTGGAAAAGAGGAGGTTTTCTGTTCCAAATATGAAGGGACAGAGTCCTCCTTCAAAGGGATAAGCTCCTCACATCAAGGGGTTAGCTCCATAAGGTAAGGGATACATGAACCTTATCAAAGCGTACTCATCCTCGAAAATTCTCGTCTAGAATCTTCTAGAATTAACCTCAAACCAACTTTTTAACTTTACTTTCTCGCCTTTTTGAGTTTTACAGGAGTCCGCACCTATAACACATAGAAAGTGCGTTTTAGGTCCACAGGAGAACTGATCATTAGGTGCGAGACCGCAGGTAATATATAGAGAAAGTGCGATTACAAAGTTTAGGAGATTTTTAGGAACTGTTCTTTGATTTTCAAGACTTGAAATGAAGAACTGATATGTTAGACTTGCAAAAGGGGGAAGTATGAGTAATAATGAGCTCATAATCATGGCAGAATGTCAGGATGACAATTTTTAGTGTAACAGATTGCCCCCTAAAGTGCAAGGTCTGGAATAGATGAAATTGAAGTCTGTCATATATGAAGAGTGTAGCACTTTATCATTTCAACGATCATCCTGTGGACACCCCAGTCGGAACCTGTAAAAACATTCAATGCAAAATATATATATGGATACATATCATCACTGAGGTAGGCATTCCCATACTCAGATCAAAACTATCTAGAACTAACTTAAATCGTTCTGATACATGAATGATTTTGAATACAACATAGACATGTGTAGACACAATATGGACGCAGCCATCTGTTTATAAATAGTCTACTGTATGAATGATAACAAAATTCCTCGCAGCCTGGATGGTAGAAACTAGATCCAGGGTCTTGATTTCCATATCTCGAACTAGTACGATTCTATCCATGTGAATAAATGTGTCGAAGTCGAACATGGTAGAAACCACTTGATTACCAGTCAATAATGTAAACTGTTAACAAGTGTGAGAGTAACCACCAGTAATGTCAATGGCTCTCAAAGTACTCAGTACAATCCATGAAATGTGAATAAATGAGCTGAAGTCGAACATCTCACGGAATCATTCGATCGAAGGTCAATGATGCAACCTGTCGTCGAAGGCGAGAAACCTGCCATTGAGGCATGCAGATTTCAAGGTACTGAAGATTTCTGGATCAACTTCCTAGATAATGTGCTGATGTCGATAGAAAGTGATCTGTCGTAGGCAAGCCCACAACACGAAATCATAGATCAAGTTTTGAAAATATATTGGCAAGGACTGACTCAGGGATGGTCAAAATGGATGACGGATATTTTGCAGATGAATGGTTTATTTGAACTATCCTCTTGAACACATAACGACACTGCAGATGGTTTGGTGACAATTGACCCAAAGCTAATACCCAGAAACCGGCTGAAGACTTTCAATATGGTTTGATTAACTGTTAGGCAAAGGATTTTCCCAACCCAGGTGAACAAAAGTGTCGTGTTCAAGAGTGGTTAACGGTTTTCCGAATAATCAAAATGTAACAAACAGGTTCGTTTTTCTCTCTTTTCCCCCACCATTTTTGGCAAGTACCTCTTTATTTTTGACAAGCTTGAGGAGGATAACATTTGCTTGTTTATAAGCTCATCCTTCGGATGAGTCCAACTTAGTTTAAAATTCGAACCCTAAGAAGGAGTGGTCTGTTCCTGTTTTTCAAAATTGAACAGTTCCTTCAGGTCCTTTCTTGTTAAGTTTTAAGGTCAGTATATAGCAGTATAGGAGAAAACTCCATGGGTGTACTCTTTCGTAAATTTAGTCTCTCGAGCCCCAAAAAGGATAAAATAATGCGGGAGAGAAATCTATTGACCGTAATTATTCAATGTATACCTTTTTCGTAAATATTCCATTTCAGTCCGTAAAAGGGGTAAACTTATACTGAAGGGATGATCATTCATTTACTTTAACGAGTTCGAATAATCAAGTAATCGACAATATTTTCATATTTAGAGAGTCTGAAAAGGGTTTAAAAGAGGACTCCAATGTTTTTCTTTTTCGTAAATTTTTTAAAGAGTCCGAAAAAGTGATAAAAGTATGCTCTTTGTTGAAAAATGACCAGTTTTCCTGAAAAATCCAATTTTTGCACAAAAACTTGAAACATTACACATACCTATTTAAGATAAGTCAAAATTCTTTCAAAAATACCCTTTTTAAAGTGAAAAATAAACAAATTAAAAATTCATCTATTCGAAAAAACTTATAAAAAGTACTTTTTCAATTTCATTTTTACTGTTCAGTTTCAGAGTGAAAAGTAAAAGCTTTTGGGTAAAAAAGTTCCTGTGAAGATTCTGGAAAATCCGTCCGACGAAATCGAGAACCGTAAATCCCAGGTAATCCATGACCTCTTAATCTTGTATTTCATCCATTTACAATTCAGTTTTAGGCTTTAGATTTTATTTTTAGGGAAAAATATGGTTTAAAAATTCGCCCACGGGGGTCCGCAGGTGAGACACATGGGACCTGCGGACCCCGACTTTTTTCTATATGGAAAAAATTCATGGGTCCTCATTCATCACACAGAGCATGTGCATTTCTACGCACTGTGTATAAAGCCTAAGTGTTGTCCTCGCGCTTTTAAATTTAAAACTTAAATTTCTCATTTGCCGCCCAAAAATTTCCAAATTAGATTGTTCTAACTTGTGTTTTTATGCATTGTACGAGTAACAAGATGTTGATTTGGAGAGAACGTGAACATGAGGACGTGGATGACGCTGCAATGCTCCGTTTTCCCATAATGCAAGCATTAAAAGCATGCGGTATATATAAATTCTGGGCCATCCAAGGCATGAGGGCACAGGTAGACCTCCTGACATGGCTGGTAAACAGGTGGAACGTGCAGGACCAGTGTTTCATTATTGGTGGCCACCGGCTCGAAATTGAGCTGGAGGATATTTATTTTCTAACTGGTTTGTCCAAAAGGGGCGAACAAGTTTCTCTATTTGGGACTAGGCCAAGTGGCCAGTCTGTCGCTAGTCTTCAACTAGAATTCTGTAATGATCAGGCAAACCCTAGGGACAAACGGATTAACATAAAAAACATCATCCGTCCCGAGTTGAAATTTATTGCATTTACTGTTACCATACTATGTGGGAGTGTTGCGCTGCATGTGGCTACCGGTTCCCAAATGCGTATTGTTGTGGACTGTTTTCGCGGCACCATTTTCAACTGGTGCGAAGCTGTGTTGGCCAATATAAAAGGCCAATTGACTAGAGCGAAGAATGGTAAACTAAAAAAATTTGGATATGGATCCATTTTCGTTACCTTTGCTCTAGAGAGGATCCACATGCTAGCTCCGCAGAGTATTTCTGTTGATGTCGGTCGAGAACCTAGGCTGACTCGTTGGGTCGCAATGATGGCCCGTCACAGTATTGAGGGCTCTGAAATTGTTCGATTTCCTCCTTCATATTTTCGTTGGCTGGATCGCCAAATTTTTACCATAGAGGACTTTCCATATGCCGGGATAGATTTCCGCGGCGACCGAGAGATGACTCTCCCAATCGGGGAACAATGGGATGAATCAGGTAAAATCATTTTCAATAATTTCTAAGTTCTAATTTTTTTATTTTTTGATCGTCTTTGAAGCTAATAACCAAAAGTTTTGAATGCAGATGTGGGCCCATGGCGACCAGCCCATCTCCAACCTTATGACAAAAGACAACCAGCTGCAGTTGCACCAGCCCCAGCCCCAGCAGGCCAATCAACGGAAATCTTGTCTGACTTAGAGCATCACCTAGAGCGCCTGACTCTAGATATTCCAGAGACAGACATAGATGAGAGTCCACTCAGATTACAGAGATACGTGATTGGTGTTCTAGGACCTTTTAGGAGGTTCCTATGTAGGGTGGCCCGAGCAGTGGTCTCTTATCGTGATCACCATCAGTGATGGGATGATCGTGTTGTAGACTCATATTTTGACTTTTTGTGTTATCACTCTACCGATCATAAGGTGTTTCCAACCTATGATCGAAGACGATGTATATTTTTTGAAAACACTCCTATATTATGATATATCACTATTTACCGGCTATCTGTGTGCATATTATGGATGCTGTTTGTTTTACTGTTTTGATTATTGCAAATGTCGATTTATCATACTAGAAGCAACTGCATCTGCTAATGTATTTAAATGTCTTGGAATATGTTGATATTCAATATAATCAAATTCACGTTCCAAGAGACGAACTCTTAAAAATAACCGTAATAACACTAGATTCCTAATGGTATAGACCCTGTTAAGCTATAATACAAGAAGTTCAGAATCCAACCTAACAATCAAACTCCGAATTCCAAATGATATGGATTCAGACAATAACTCAATCACTGCACTATACTCGGCAATGTTATTCGTTGTTTGACCAAGGCTTACCCCATGCATGGATACTAACTCGTTAGAGGGTGAATAAATAACCCAAGCTGCGGAAGAAATATTCCGCGTACTACGACAAGCACCATCAGCAAAACCAATGTAGGTTTGAAGAGACGTCGACATTTGCAATATCAAGAGTAAAAATCTGATAAGCAGGAATAGTGATAAAAAACACACTTCTAAACTAGGCACACTTTTTAAACTAAAACACACCAGCAGTAAAGAAATCTAATCTAATAAAAAATCTCCACACCAAGTTTTAAGCATAATATCGCTTTAGATAAAGCCCATTTCTGGGTTTATCCAAAGGGACACCGTCAAAATCTATCAACTCATAGGCCCCTTTTGCTAACTTTCGTTTGACAATGAAAGGACCATGCCACATAGGCACGAATTTCCCAGCCCCTAGTTTATCGTTGGCTTGATCACAAAGTAAGACTAGGTCTCCTTCTGAAAAATTTCGAGGGGTCACACTTCTATCATACTGAGCTTTAATTCGTTTAACATGAGCCTCGTTTGCTATTGCAGCATTTCGTCGATTCTCATCTAGCTGAGCCAAGTACAAGAAACGTTTCTCCTCTTCAGACGTAGCTGGGAGTAATTCTATGGCTAATTTCAATGACGGAATTTCGCATTCAATCGGCAACACAGCTTCCAAACCGTAAACAAGTTGAAAAGGAGTGAAACCAGTTGATGTTTTTACCGAGGTTCGATATGCCCAAAGTGCTGAAAATAACATGGAATGCCAATTCGTCTTGTGAATACCAATAATGCGTTTGATCATGGTGACTAAAACTTTATTGATGGCTTCAACCAGACCATTGGCTTGCGGATAATATGGAGTGGAACTATCGTGGCGCAGGCCAAGTTGATCTGTTAGTTCAGTCATCATGACATTCCGAAAATGACTTCCATGATCTGTAATAATGGCTTGAGGAACATCGAAACTAGCAATTATGTGATTAAACACGAAAGTTGCGGTAGTCTTGTCATCAGCCGAAAATGTAGGCATCGCCTCGGCCCACTTAGTAAAATAATCTACTGCTAAGATAATATATGCATGCCCCCCGGCCGAGTGAGGGTTACATGTAATAAAGTCGAAACCCCACTTTGCGAATGGACCAACAACAATTATAGGGTGAAGAGGAGCGGGTGGTGCGCGCATTTTACGATCAAAAAGTTGACAATTGTGGCATTTCCGGACTGCATAAATACAATCTTTGAATAACGACGGCTAGAAATAACCAGCGCGCAATATCTTTTGGGCTGTGGCATACCCAGACATATGACCGCCACATGCTCCAAAATGGCAGTCATTTAAAACCTTTTCAGCTTTGTCATGAGTAAGACAGCGTTGGAAAACAGAATCCGCTCCACGACGATAGAGTGTATCACCAATAATATTATACTGTTGGGATTGATTTTCCGCTCACTGAGATCGTGAGATTTCAGGCCGAAAAGATTGAGTTTGGAGATAAACAATAATATATCCATACCATGGATCAATAGTACTGATAAGAAATAAAGATTCATCTGCAATGGACTCCTCTGCCACTATTTCAGTATCACTAGAGGGGAAATCACACATCAGTTCCGCAAAGACCAAAGATTTCTTTGCCTTGGATTTTTCAAATTCCAAGTCAAATTCCTGTAGGATGACTATCCATTTGGAATACTTTCCCCCTAGCAATTGTTTGGTAAAAATGTACATCATAGGGTTACAGTTAGAAATTACTGTGGTTTTCCGTAACAAGATGTAATGTCTAAATCGTTGGATAGCTTGCACAGCTGCCAAAGCCAATTTCTCCACATGTGTGTATTTGATCTCAGTCGGATGTAGATTGCGACTAAGATAGTAAATCACATGTTCATTGTGAGAGTCGTCTTCCTGAACTAACACCACCCCAATGGTGGAATGGGAAGCATCGAGGTACAAAATGTAATCCTGATTGTAGTTGGAAGGATGCAATAACGGTGCATGGGTCAACGCGTGTTTAAGTGCATCAAAAGATTGATCAGCGATCTCATCCCAAAATAATGGAATGTTCTGTTTAAACAATCGGGTAAAACCCTTTGTAAGCTCGGCATAGTTAGGAATGAATCGATGTAAAAAGTTTGCTTTCCCCTGCAAACTTTGGAGTTGGCGTAAAGTCGAAGGAGGAGATAGATTGACAATAGCTTCAACCTTCGACGGATCGACGCGAATGCCTGCTTTCGAGACAACAAAACCCAGTAAGCGACCCAATTCGACACAGAAAACACATTTATGTGGATTCAACCTAATTTGATAATGTCGGCATCTCATAAAGATGGCTCGTAAATGAGTGAGATGGTCGGCCCTACGCGATGAATGAGAAGGTAAATCATCGAGATAAGGCTGCACAATGTGCTTAATGTCATGGAATGCGTAAGACATTTCCCGTTGAAAAGTTGCTCCAGTGTTCTTTAATCCAAAGGGTAGTTTGCAATAAACAAACGTCCCCCACGGACAAATAAAAGCTGTTTTCGGTTGATCAGCAGGGAGTACGTTTATTTGATTGTAGCCCGAAAAGCCATCCATAAAGGAAAACATTTCGCTGCCAGCACTATCATCGATTATTTGATCGATATAGGGGGTTGGATAATTGTCCTTAGGACAAGCTCGATCAATATCCCTATAATCGATACATACTCTTATGGTTCCTTGTTTTTTAGTCACAGGAACAATATTCGATACCCAATCCGTTAAAGGAATTGGATAAATGAATCCTGCATGAAGTAGTTTTTCAACTTCTGCTTTGATAGCAACAACTTTTCTAGGATGAATTTGACGTACGTTAACGGATAGGTTTAGCATCCGAGTAAGTCTTGATTTCATGTACGACAATTGACGGATCGATTCCTGGCATTTCTTCATAGGACCAGGCAAACACATCACGAAATTCTTGAAATAGGGCTTTATAAGTTTGAATTTCTTCTTCCGTACAACAATCACCTATATGAATGTTTTCAATTATTCCTGGTTTTACTGAAATGTCAATTGGAATCGTTTGATATATATTTTCCAAATTTAACTCAGAATCAGGATTTTGTAATGGATTCTGAGGTTCCTTGACATATTCAGCAGTAAAAATAGAAGCGAAATCATTTTCGAAATGATCTAGTTCAGGTAAAAACGAAGATCGGTGATGTAGATCTTCCCATGGTAAATCTTCAACGGACAAAAACTCACGAATTTTCTCATCAGTATGAACATGTTTAGGAAATGTCGTTGTGGCTGAACTAGATATTGAAAGCAATTCCTCATTGATCCCATTCATTGGATTAGTTTCGGTTGAAGAGGGGTCGGTAAGTGACTGTATATCCTGGTATGCAATTTCAAATGGACTCAAAGGCATCATGCCATCAAATGAATCTAACTCGGAGTCGGAAGGTACGATCCAAGGATCATCAAACGTAACAGTGTCTGACGAAATCATGTGAATATTTGCAATAGAAGGTGATACATTAGGAGGAGGGAAGGAAAACGTTCCTAGTAAACCAGAATCTTTAATCAAACCTACTCCAACATCCTTGTAAGGGATAGATGTTTTACCATCGTGCTAGATTGTTTCTGTAGAGGCTGGGTCGGAAGTAAAATAAGTTAACTGATCTATTGTAACGATCTTTCCTTGATATGGAAATTTTATAAGTTGAAAGACCGAAGAAACAACAACAGTCATAGCGTAAGACCAACTACGACCCAGGAGAAGGTTGTAATCTAGAGGGGCATCAACCACCTCCACATCTAGATTTACGATTTTACCTTCGACCCCTATGGGTAAATCCTGCAAAATACCAAAAGGGTGGAAACCTCGACCATCAAAAGCCTTAAGAATCGTCGGAGATTGGTTAAGTGTAGGAGAACCAAGTGATTTCCAACACTGAATCGACATAATACACGTTGAAGCTCCCTCATCAATCACAGTCCGAAAAATCGGTCTGTTTTTTACTAACACTGGAATCTGGAAAGCCATTTGGTGAGGTAGGCGAGGTGTAGTATTTTCTAAATCGAAGATTATAAGGTTAGAATCCTGAATATCAACAGCTCCTATAGCAGAAAAAAGCAATTTACGCTGTGCTGGGCATGATTGCAGCACTTCCAAAGCCGACATTGCTGAAGGAGAAATAGCTAAGTCTTCAACAATGTTGTAATTCTGAGCAGCTCTCTCATGTGGATTGAAAGCTGATTTACGAAGAACACCTTTAGCAGGCGGTTTGATTATTAAGTCTGGATTTTGTTTCTCGATCTGTAGCGGACCAGAAACAGGAGGAGGTGTAGTTGAGGCGTTTGCATTAGAAGATTCTGCTTCTTTGCCATCAACATAATTCTGAGAACTGTAATCTTACGATCGCGTCGCAATCCTTACATGAGACATCATCATAATAGGTTCTTTTAAAGTAGTCGAGGTAGAACCAACCATCTTACTATCTTGAGTGGGAAAAGGATCCTTCAAGACAGCAGGTTGTTGCGATCCTTTAACGAATTTCGTAACCTCGGCTCGATGTGGACATTCTTCCGTAAAATGATCCTCGTCGCAAATGAAACAAGGATATCGAGGTTTACGTTTTTCGTCATTGGACTCATTTTTATCAGTTTTCTCTTTCGAATTATTTTTGTTTTTATTCTTCCCTTTCTTTTTACTACCAGATTTAGATTTAGTCGTAGATGTTTCTACGACATGAATATCGGCAGAAACTTCGGGGGAAGATTCTCCTTTCGGGGAATCAGGTAAAGTTATAATAGGAGAAGAATTCTTTGAAGCTTTCTTCTTACTTTTAGAATTGACTGTACCAATCATACCGTCAGCGGCATGAGACCCTGAAGGAGCAGCAACTATTTGACCTTGTTTCGGAAGATCGGGGATTTTCTCGTGTAAAGTACCTGACTGCGTATAAACAAGGTCAAGGTACTGAGCTTGAGCAATTACTTTCTCTTCAGTAACAACACCAGCCTTAGCTACGTCTTCAATGATCTTGGGCAATAATGATTTAAAAAACCATTCTGCCAAAATTTGTTCCGGAATATAAACTTTCACCAAACGCCTTCTACGTCGCCATTCATGAATATGATCAGAGATATACGTAGACGTGGATTGTTTTAGCAAAGTTAATAATTCCGTGCCATTGTCGTATCGGACAGGCAACTGAAAATGTGTCAAAAAGGCAATTTCTAATTGACTGAAATTAGTAAACGAGCCTCGTGGTAACTCAATGTACCATTTGGCGGCAAGACCAATAAGAGTTCTTTGGAAAAGACGTAAGCGAATCGAATCATCAATGATTGAATTTGATGCACACCAAAGGTGATAAGTCATGACATGATTTGATGGATCCTCTCCTGACTTACCTTCGAATTTCGGTATATCACTGGGCAACTTATGCGACATTGGCGGCCAATACGAATAATGGAAAATTGGATCATTCGTAAGGCGCGTCAAATCGGGTAAATCTAAAGTTGCTATAAATGGTAACTGACGGTTAGGGTCACGAAAACCTTGAGTAGCCAAAACAGTTCCAGGAGGTGGATACCCAGGATAACTGGGAATCGGATTTGCATTAGGAATTGTGTAACCTCCCGGGTAACCAGGATTAATCGTACCAAACTGGGGTTGTTGAGGCTGTTGATAAGTATAGCCAGGGTACGGTTGATACTGATAGTTTGGAGTTTATGTATAGGGACCGAATTGCAGCTGTCTTTGGTACGGTTGATACGTGAATTGCGGTTGACTTGTGACAACTGTACTTGTACCGGCTTGTCCTGTAGGCATCTGGACCGAAGTCTGAATCGAAGATCCTGGCTGGGGTACAGAAATTTGAGGGATTTGCACGGATGCAGGGATAGAAGAACTCGAGGCTACATATACTCCAGAAACAGGTGTTACAGGTTGAACAGACGTTGCAGCTGTTGCAGCAGTTTGGGGCGGAGTCTGAGGTGTACTAGGCCCAGACTGCTGAATAGAGCTAGGTGCAGAAGTTTGAATAGATGGCTGGACAGGTTGCTGGGTTGGACTAGAAACCAAAGGTTGTCCAAGTTGATAAGGCATCTGCACATTAGGCTGCATAGGCTGTTGATATTGGGACGGATCCCACACCATCATTCCAAGGTATTGTCCCGCAGAAGGTTGAACATAAGGACCATAACCTGGTTGAACGCAGGGTTGATAATTAAGTGGTACATTTCTGGCTCCTTGAATAGATGGTTGACCAGAAGGCTGTTGGAAACCTTGAATTGGGTACTGACCTTGAGGTTGATAACCTTGAGGCGCGTACTGAAGCTGGGGTTGATAAGGACCCTGAGGAGCATATTGAGTTTGGGGTTGACCTTGCGGTATGTATTGTCCTTGGGGTTGATACCCTTGAGGTATGTACTGTCCTTGGGGTTTTCTCCCAAAATAATATGATTCCACAGTTTGTCCTGGGAAAAAGCTACCTTGAGTTCACATGACGGTGTGCTTGAAACTACCTACCTTGTCCTCCAGATGTGCTTGACTACGAAGGTTGCCCCCGAGCGATGGCCGCGTGCCTTGAGATTGCGGATTCGGAACATTACCAGACATCATAAAAATTTGCTCTGCATTCGACGTTTCAATTTTAAGTCCATTAAGACCAGATGATAACACATTTTTAATGGGTTGAGGAGTTGCTCCCGAGAAAGTACCAGACAGAGCCTAATATCCCGGAGGAACAGGAGGACCACCGTGTAAATATGCTTCCAGTGTCTGGGAAAACATGGATGACTCTCCCGCCATAACGGATGACGGATAGTATCCTCTGGGTGTAGGATGAAATGGAATTCGAGGTGGAGAAACAACAAGACCCGGGTTTTTTAAAAAGTTTGTTAAAGATAGATACCAAGGACTAGTTCGAATAGGGCTATAAAATATAGATTCACGCTCCCTAAGATTTAACGACTGAGGGGATTCGGGAAGAGATATATCTTCGTCTGGATTAGTAAGTTCTTCAATAGAAATAAGTCCAGATGGAAGATCGTCAGTGACGATATTTCTTACTCTAGGTGAACCAGGATCGCTAGAAATTGGTGTGATAAATCCTGAGGATGTTTCCAAAACAGAAGATTCAGTTTCAGGTTCAGAGATTTTAGGTTCGTCAGCTAGGTTACTGGAAGATGAAATACTACCAATAACTTCAGAGACTGAAATCGGTTCTTGAATGTATTATGTTGTGGGTATTTGATGATCAGGATGCACAACTATAGATGAACTTCCAATTTCTGTTGATCTAATCCTACCGCTACTAGATGATACCAGAGCACGAAGCCCTTCAAGCTGACTTGGTGTATATTCAGGGGGTTTCCCTTGTATTCTCCGAGATTGTCTTGGCAAGTCCACCAAGATTAAATATTTAACTAATCACACGCAAACAAATAATTTTTTTTAATGAAAACACCTAAAGACTCTAAGAAACAAACAATTGAATCACACGCTTAAAAAAAAAAATCTAAGAGTTCAAACCACACACAAATAGTAACTTCCCGTACTAAAAACACTAGTTGGTGATGAAATCCAACTTAGTAGAATTTTAATACAAAAAGGGCGGTTGGAACAGTTACCCCGACAACCTGCTTAATGAAACAGACCGGTGCAAGTTTCTCCACTATACCATCTCGAGTGAAAATAACCCTCTGGAGAGTCCAAGTGAGTCTAGCCGACGTCTGTTCCAGGTACAGTGGGATCTTCCCTCCACCGTCACCTTAGGAAAGAATCCTAAAGATTATGGCCTCTAAGGTTACCAATAGAAACAAATATACCTGGGGGAACAATCTACGATCCGACACACACGCAAGGGCAGAGTAACAAAGCTCAATCCCCTTGAAGGCTCCTTGAAATAATCCAAGGTAGGCCGACAAGTGACCCCAGGCTCCTCGACAATGGTCTATCCGAGGTTTACCGTTGTTAATACGTGTATATCTTCTATCGTTCCCAATGAGGAAGGATTGATTACCTCACTGGTTCAGATATGATCTCGTGTTTGACTCCTTTAAGAGGAGCTTCCCAGAGCATATATGCAACAATTGGAATTTCTTCCTACCACAATATTTGTCTACTTGTTTGTTTTTGCTATCTTGGAGAGTTAATTACTCCCTACTCTAAGATACTAGCCTAAGCTATGTTGGTGATAAGAGCCCTAGAAAATAAAAAGATTGCTAGATGAATTTTAATTAAGCGTTACTTTTATGAGCTGTTTCTTAAGTCAATGGGTGCGGAAATGAAACTTTGGTGGTGTGAAAAATCGACTTCCAAAAACACTAAAAATGCACCTAAGAATGATAATCAATTCTTTTTCTTTCAATTAACTTCTAGCTAAAGAAAGAGTTGGAGAATGCAATTCTTTTAATAAGCAATTCCTTCTTTAAAGATAAAGAATAATTGAAAGAAAATATTTGTATTTTCAACAATAACTCAAAATGAAGTAAATTATTAAAGCTCAAAACAAAATCCTTTTCTTTCAAAACTTGAAGCTACAAAGACAATTTTCCTTCAAAAGAGATCTACAAAAAATAAAAAACACTCAAAACTACAAAACTAATCTTGAGATCTTACTAATTTTCACTTTAAAACCATAAAAACTAATCTTGAGATCTAATGTTTTTTTTTTAAAACAATCTAAATGAATAAAAGCTTTAAGAGTTTTTGAAGAATGTTTTACTTAGTTGTTCAGAAAACTAAGGATATATTCGTTCAGAATGAAAAACAGATAAAAAACACTCAAATATGTTTTTTTATAAAAAATGAAATTCAAAAACCTATTAACAAAGTTTTTTTCGAAGATTTGCAAAGAAACAAGTAGCTTTATTTCTCAATAAAGGATGATTTCACAATCAGGTCAGATTCAAAAAAAAGACAAAAGACCAATGTAATCTGAGGTACTTCAAACCCTCAATGCTTTGAATCACTACAAATACCAAGTGAAAAACAATCCAAAATGCAAAATCTTCTAGAAAGTCATCAAAACATCAATACTGTTGGAATTCATTGACAAAAAGTTTTTTGATAGAAACAATCATCAATCTGGGCAGAAACCAAAAATGCTAAATCAAAATAAAGATAAACTAAAGAAAGAAATCTGGAATTTTTCTAAAATTTTAACAGGGTCCGCAGGCTTCGATAAGCAAAAGGTGCGGTACCACACTGTTTACTTAAAGAAGATGCGAAACTGCCCGCACTGTCAAAAGAAGACTGAGTGCGGTCCCTGGAAAAACTAGAGAAAAATACAAAATATTTGAAAATTTTCTAAAACAGAGAAAACCTAAACTACCCAGACATATATCTATCAATCAAAAACCAGGAAAAATGTTTCCTCAAATCAAAATAAAAGAGAACCAAAAAACAAGTTTGATCCCCAGCGGAGTCGCCAATTTGTTGGCAGATTAATCCGTCTTGCGGACAAGACCGATCTCTCTAGTACTAAAAGTATCTAGCAACAAACAACCAAATAAACTAATCTTTCTCTAAGAATATAGAATTTAAAAATAGCTCTATAGAGGTGTAAAAAGCCTACCTTATGTCCAGAGCTTGTTTGAAGTCGTTTTTGTCCCTCGTGTACTTGAAGGAGTTTTCCTCGTAAACCTGCAGTCACAAACAAGCAAAATATTACATAGCACCTGTATAGACATCATCATAAACCATGCTTATCATAGTGATCAAGGAATCTATGAAATAAACCATTAACAAACAACTTATTGAGAAAAATGAGTATATTTGTATTAATTTCAAAAGAAAGAAAACCTTACAACCTGAGCCTTGATGTTGCACAGGCCTTCCTGGGGTCCGAAGTAGGAGTCTCCTCTACTTTGACAAGCTCTGCACTCTTTTGACCAAGACAAATAGAGGTATGTGATCTCTCCTCACAAAAGTCTTAATTAGTTGAGTCTGAATCTCAACAGCACTTAACCTCAAATATTCTAAAGCTTGAACTCCCCTTGAGGCTACCCAATGCCTCTTTTTATAGTGGAAAAGAGGAGGTTTTCTGTTCCAAATATGAAGGGATAGAGTCCTCCTTCAAAGGGATAAGCTCCTCACATCAAGGGGTTAGCTCCATAAGGTAAGGGATACATGAACCTTATCAAAGTGTACTCATCCCCGAAAATTCTCGTCTAGAATCTTCTAGAATTAACCTCAAACCAACTTTTTAACTTTACTTTCTCGCCTTTTTGAGTCTTATAGGAGTCCGCACCTATAACACATAGAAAGTGCGTTTTAGGTCCGCAGGAGAGCTGATCATTAGGTGCGAGACCGCAGGTAATATATAGAGAAAGTGCGATACCAAAGTTTAGGAGATTTTTAGGAACTGTTCTCTGATTTTCAAGACTTGACATGCAGAACTGATATGTTAGACTTGAAAAAGGGGGAAGTATGAGTAATAATGAGCTCATACTCATGGTAGAATGTCAGGATGACAATTTTTAGTGTAACACAACTGCTGAAGGTCTGCAGCTCAACTTCTGGCACTCTGAATAACAATCAGCTTCTGGACTGCGTCACCCTGGCTGGCCTCTATGTGAGTAGATAGTCCCAACGCAGCTTTTGTGCTGCCTTTGCGCAGTAAGTGCATGGGCTTGTGTGGAGACTGCGCCACCCTTGCCTTTACTTCCTTCTGCTGCTGCACTGTCTTCTCTGGTCCAGTTTATCTGCTTCTTTCTGGAGCACAAATTCTTCACTATTCTTACTGGAGATCCAGGCTAGATTCGCAATCGCTCTGATAACATGTGACAAATTCTGAATATCTCAAACAGAAACCCTACTGTTAAATTTCAGATTTACTTCTCCTACTTACATTAAGTTATTAATGTGAAATATTCAGCATTAACATCGAAGTATATACACTGAAAACCTACATATACAGATCTAAACTGAATAACATGCACTATGAAAAAGTGACACACGAGGATTTTCTTAACAACTGTCCCCGGAAAAACCCAATGCAGGAAAATCAGTGTTCTCACTGCTGGAGAGTTTTTATTATTAAACAGAATCTAAGTACAACAAATATTGGAACCAAACTGGTTAACCTTACAGAGAAATAAATAAATTGCAGCTATACCTCTGTTCTGGAGACAGAAAAACTGATTGATTCACACCGTCAAACGAGATTTACAAAACTCGGCCCTTTTCAGTCTTCAGAAACCCCAACGTTGCTATGAAGGCCTCTGCATCAAACTTTATGGCCTGCGTAAGCCCCTACACTGCTCAGGAAGGGCCCGTGTCACCCCAGACTGGGTTACACTACCCCTATGCTGCCCTGGTTGGGCCTGCATCATGCTTGCTGGCCTCTTGCTTACACTGTGTTACCCTTTCTGGGCCTGCATCAAGCTTGCGTATCCCCTGAAGTCTCTGCGCGGCCCTTGTTGGGCTCTTTGCTGAGCTACATAGCTGCTGCCTCTGTGCTACGTTGGTCTGCTGCTTCTCTACCATTGTTGCACTCTTGGCCTGGGATCAAACCATCCATCTCACCAATACTTCCCCTCGCTGCAGCTGAGACACTTCTAAAATTATTAGCAAACCACGCCCTAGAATTCCAACTTAGTTTCAATGCTCTGCCACTGTGTGTATTCTCCAACTGACCCCAAGCCCTCTTCTCATACTTTTCTCGTTGAAACATCAATGGTCGTGATATAATCTTGAATCGACGACTAATATTAGAAGATGCTTGATCTGTGTGACTTAGGTCATTTTCATTACATTTTTAATTTAATTAAAATTTATCTTTTAATTTTCCTAATTTAGACTTAGGGTCCTTAATTAAAAATATTAATTAATTAAATATCTCTTAAACATGATGGAATTTCTTAAATCCCTTTCTGGGTCTTGGAGATTTCATGTACTCTAGTCCCTCCACACAGTTTGGGAGCTAGAGCACATCCGATGCTACCCCAACACCCAAAATATAAACAAGAAAAGCCTGGAAAATATTGAGGTTATTATGCCCCTCGAAATTTCAATTAAGCCTGAGATTATTGGAAAATGTCTATATCAATGCTTCTTGTTCTCCAGATGAGATTAAGATTTATAAGGACATTTTTCAAGAATTTTGTGACATGTTTCTTGGACATACGAAGAGATGCCATGTATTGATCTCGTGCACAAAATTAAAACATGTCTGGATCCTGAGTGAGTTAGACAACATTTGCGTCCAGTTCACCTTAAGAAAGCTATTGTGATTAAGGCATAAGTTGAAAATATTTTGCGTGTTGGTTTTATTTATCTTGTTCCTTTAATCGATTGAGTCTCAAACATTTTTTCCGGTAATGAAGAAACAAGGTACTATCTGAGCATGTGTCGATTATCGGGATATTATTAGAGCTTGTCCCAAGGACAAATATACAACCCCTTCCATCGACCAAACTGTTGATGATTGTGAAGGGGGTGGAATTTTTTTTTTTTTTTTTTTTTTTTTTTTTTTTTTTTTATAATTTTTAAATTTTAAATTTTAAATTTTAAATTTTTATTTATTATATATATATATATATATATATATATATATATATATATATATATATATATATATATATATATATGATTACTATTTTTATAAATGGATTTTTTGGCTACAATCAAATCAACATACTTCCATTTGACCATCATAAGATTGTGTTCATTTGTCCATGGGGTACGTTTGCTTATCATAAACTTCCTTTCCGTCTTAAGAATGCAAGAGAAACTTTTTAGTGAGCAATGAATTATGCTTTTCACGATATTAAGGATATCATGCAACCATACCTTGATGATTTTCCTGCCCACTCTATGAGTCGTTAAGACCATTCATTGCATCTCTGAGCCATCTTCCTTTGATGTCGGCACTATAATATCTGATTAAACCGACATGAATGTGTTTTCTGTGTTCAATATGGTCGAATTATAGGATTCATTGTGTCTAAATGAGAAATCTGCATTGAACCACTGCAAGTGTAGGCAATCCTAGATTTTACACTCTCTTCTTCTCTCATTGAGTTACAATGCCTACAAGGAAAGGATAACTTTCTATGACATTTCATTCATAATTATGTATAAATTGCCGAAGGATTTACTCATTTATTGAAAAAAAGGATTTTCCTTTCATTAGGATGATACCCCTCAAAAGGATTTCGATGTCTTGAAAGGTGTATTAGCCCAAGCATCGTTACTATATCCTCCTAATTATCGTCAAGACTATTTTCTATATCTTGCTAAAGTTGTTACCATTTTCACTATGGTATTGGTACAAGAAGATGATTTAGAAGATGGACAACTTATTTATTAATTGTGCAGTGATTTGACCAACACTAAAGCCAAGTATTCCCATTTTGAAAAGTTAGCTTTGGTAGTTGTCCAAGATGTTCAGAGATTTCAAAACTATATTTTGCTTCGTAAGACAATTATGGTTTTTGATTGCAACCCTATGACCTACATCCTACCATGTCAATTATTGGGGGGTAAATACTCGAAGTGGATTGTTATCCTCCAAGAGTTCGATTTGGAGTTTATTAAATCCAAGTCTAAGAAATATTTAGTCTTTGCCAAACTAATATGCGGCCTTCCCTCCTCTACGCCATAATCAAGCAATAACAACTTGATCCTTGATAAAATGTTGTTTCTGATCGACTCTTCTGATCCATGCTATGGAGATATCATTATCTATCTCTAGACCTAAACTTTCTAGCATGAAACTATTCATTTTGATCAACACCAAATTCGATACTATGCTCGCCAATACATCATAATTGGCGACACTCTTTATCGCCGAGGTATTAATACGATATTCTGACGGTGCCTCACTCATGAGGAGGTCGAGAAATCTTTGAATGATTTTCATGTTGGATCATGCAGCAGACATATGTCTAGCTATGTTACTGCTAAAAAAATTCTACGTGTTGGTTACTTTTGGCCAACTATGTTTAGAGATTGCATTTTAGTAGTACAAAAGTGCTACAAATGTCATATCCATAATAAAAAAGCCCATGCTCCACCTGCTCCTTTGCACCTAGTTGTTGTTTTTGGACCCTTTGCCAAATGGTGTATTGAATTCATGACCTATAACCCTCGTTCGACCGAGGGGTATGGTTACATAGTCATAGTAGTAGATTATTTTACTAAATGGGCTAACGCGATGCCTACGCATGACAACAACGAAAAAACTGTTGCATTGTTCCTTTTCAACCATATTATTTCCGGATTTGGTGTACCACAAGTTATAGTTACAAACCATGGTAAACATTTTTATAATTACATGATGTTTGAACTAACTGCCAAGTTGGGTTTACGACATGATAGCTCAACTCCTTAATACCATAAGCCAACGGTCAAGTAGAAACCATTAATAATGTTCTGAAAACAATGCTTCAACACATGGTAGGGATTCACAAAATGAATTGGCCTACTAATTTATTTTATTTTATTTATTATTTTTTAATTTAATTTAATTTTAATTTTAATTAATTAATTAATTTATTTTAATTTTTAATTTTATTTTTCAGCCTTGTGGGCATACCGCACCTCTGTCTGAACAACAATTGGATTCACACCTTTTCAACTAGTGTATGTTATCGAAGTTGTTCTTCCAATTGAATGTGGAATTTCATCGTTGACACTTGTCATCAAACTTCTTCTTGCTACCTTCGTCAAAGAAGAATGTTTTTTGCACATATATCGATTATATGAGACTTGAAGTGATGCCACGATGACCAAAAAAGCTCACAAAAAACATGTCAAAGCACAATATGACCAAAATGTTAGACCTAGTGCTTTCTCATAACGTGATTTGGTCCTTTTTTATGACCAGGAAGCTGATAAATTAGGAGTTGGGAAAATTGAACCAATGTGGTTAGGTCCATATATCATGATCATTAAACATGTTATTGTGAAAGGGGGCCTATGAGCTTGTAGAATTTGACAGAAATCCCTTGATGCAACCCCGCAATGGGTTGCACCTCAATAAATACTATGCTTATAATTCTTTCTACATAGTCACTGTGTACATACTGTATAGGTTTGTTGGTGTGTTTGCTTGAGAGTTTTCTACCTCCTCTTCTTATCTTGGATTACATTTGATTTATAGATTTCAACGTTCCCTCAACCATATGTTGGTTATGTTGATGGTGCTAGTTGTAGTACCCAAAATATTTCCTCCACAACGTGGCCAATCTATGCTCCTAATGACGAGTTAGTGAGTTTACAAGGAATTTGCATCGATCACTCAATTTATAATATCACCGAGTACAACACAGTGATCAAAATTTTATCTAATGTCATTTCACATGGTATTCATCATTTGGTCGTGACAATTGATTCACAACTTGTGGTGCTACATCCAAATAATGTTTGTTCAGAAAGAATCCCAACTATGTTACACATGCTTTTAGGGGCTCGCCTCTTGGAGAAACGTTTTGATTACATTCAATATCAACATGCTTCTAGAAGTATAATTACATTAACAAATGTGTTAGCCAATCATGTATTAGACCAACATTTGCAACATATGTAAAAAGACTATCATCATCATACATTTTGAAAAAGAGTAGAATAAGTTGAAAACACCCATTATATATAGTGTTTGGTTTTACAAAAATTGTGTTTGAGACACATATGGCCCATGACCTATAATATCAAAATACATGTAGACAAAATGTGGGTCAAAAGCATCCTAGGTGACTAATCCCGATGATGCTCACGATAACATACGATTATGCGGGAAACTTTGCATAACAATTAACTGATATGAGTCGAAACTCCTATAGTGTACTGTTGTAGATGGATAGGGATCTCATCAACCCCTCTGTTTGGAACACTGCGGGTCAAACCTCAACATGATGCTCGAACTCGGAAAATGTTTCTACTATGTCAGGATTGTCCATATCTTCCTCTACCCCTGTAAGTACAACTTGTAAAAGTTGTGGTTATGCTCGTTGATGAAGAGGCAACATGCCTGTTGGTCACATAGGTCCAATATATGCATGTAAAACTAGTAGTTAGTCTCTGATACATAGAGAAAAAAGAAAAAAAAATGCAAAACCTCAAATACCAAAAATATTTGAAATGACATTGTTTTTACCTACATTATTCCATTGCTTTCCTTCAGGTAAAAGGAGCTCTGGGTCTCCATGTAAATCAAATTTGACATATGGTTAATCCTAAATCATAATTAGCTACTCCCACAACCAATAAAAGAATAAAGGAGTGAATGTAATCATAGGTGCTCCCCCATGTCACGCCATCAAGTCTACCCATTGTGTCATGCGAGGCTCTCTAGGTCCAAGAAACTCGTGGTCTATCTGCTGAGGTCATAGAAATGATACCCTCTATAAAGCAAATGATACCACAGTTGAGCCATACCCAAAGTTATTCAATCACTTGGCCTTTGATGTATTGAGCTGTTCATTTAGATTGACTAAGACTCCTTCACACCAATTGAATATTATAGATTCCAAGAATTTTAAGGCATACTGGATTTGGGTCTTGGTAGATGAGTATAATGCAATATTATCGACCAACTGAGTAATGGTAAAAAGGATTGTCCTGAAGGGAAGTTGAATGACATCCTTTATCTCAATTTTCTTATCTTTAGTTATTTCAGAGCAAGGTCGACAATGGATGGAAATTCAATCTCTAAATGTCTCTCCACCTCTCCTAAATCCATATAATGAAATGGGATCCCCTCTACGAGAAAGCCTCGTCAAAAAGAAAATGTGTTCAACAACTATTGTGCCAATGTGATTTCCTATCCTGAAGTATTGCCCCTATGTGTCCTAGGCCCTTACCAAATATTCTAGTAACTCCAACTAGGCCCTCATGCCTAGAATCATAAAGAACTTTAGAAGTCCATAGTTTCTTAAAGCTTGTACTATTGCTGGATCATTGGAAACAACCATGTCTTGAGCCTCATGCTCCCCTTCTCTCCATGTTAAATCCATTTTTACTCCAGTAAATGTATGTAAAATAACATGGAAAAACATATAAAATCAATAATTCACAATATTTTGGGAGAAAAATAACTCAAACCCAAATTTTTGGAACCCTTACTATGCCCATTGCACCGTTCCTTCCTAAATAGAGCGACTGATCGCACTCACCCTCTTTGGTGAGTGCGTTGGGTCGCCTTCATCAGTGTTCACTTTGCAGACCCGTCGTACCTCATGATATAAGATGAGTGCGATGGGCCTAGGGTGAATTATAAGCCCTAAAAACTCAAAAAAAAATTCCCAAAAATGCATCAAACAAGAAATGGAAACTGTGAAAATGAAGAGAAAGGATAAACCCTCTCCCTGGAACTAACAATATTGAAAATGGTCCGCCGGATTGATTGAAATAAACTACTGAAGATTGAAGGTAAAAAACACTAAGAGCTCACTCAAATTGCTAAAATGAAAATGGTAAGAAATAAATTTACTTTTTTTTTTCACTTGTATGGTCAAATTAAGTCATTATTTTAATATTTTTTAATTTTTTTGACCTAATTTACCATATACCATGTATTTTGATGTTTTTATGGTGTTATGAGCAGGTTAGTTAATAATTGAAGGACATAATGCAACTTATAAATTAAATGAAGATCATTTCGATGAATGGGTATACTTTTATTTCTTTTTTCGGGCTCACTAAACCTACGAAAAGGAACCCCTTGGAGTCCTCTTTAAGCCCTTTTCAGACTCCCAAAATATGAAATTATTCTCGAGCACTTGCATTTTCAAACTCGTTAATGTAAATGAAAATACATTTGCTCAGTATAATTTTAACCCTTTTATGAACTAAATAGACTATTTATGAAAAAAGAATACTTCAGTCGAACATGGCTAAAAGTTTATGGTATTGTTTTATGCCTTTTCGGGACTAAGAGACAAATTTATGAAAAGGAACATCTTGGAGTTATATTTTTCGCCTCTTTTTCAAACTATCTAAACATGAAAAAGAAGCTGAGTTATACCTTTGTTGGACTCGTAAAATTATTAAACAAAGTTGGACTCGTCAAGGATGATGAGACTGAGCCAATACTTCTCAGGGTTCATTGAAAATGCTCAGAAGGATTCATTCGAAGTATGAACTTATAGATTAAGCATGTGTTATCCTCCTGAATCTTGTAAAAAATAAAGAGGTGTTGGCAAAAAATGGTTGGGAAAGTGGGAAAACAAGGCATAATACCTATTAATGGCAGTGATTCGCTCTTGAACATGACACTCTTTCACTTCATTTTCATGACTGCTTTGGGTTGGGGAATATTCTTGCCTCTTTGTTCATCACACCTTAATGAATGTCTTCATGACGGGTCTTTGAGTAAATCTTTCCAACTCCATATCAGTGTTGTTGATATGTTCAAGAGAAATTCCACCTTCGGTTGACATCTAATACAATACCCTTAAGCCTTACTTCATGTTTGTCTGAACCAACTTTGCATCATCACATTCTATCTCAAATCTTGATACTTGTTTCATGTCATTAATGGGGGCTACATCAAGGCCCTCCAACAACGAGTCACTTCCTATCGACGTCAACACATTATCCATGAAGTCGACTTAGAAACTCCCTTCTATGCCTTGGACCTTGCATACCTCAATGGCAAGTTTCCTTGCTTTTGGCGACTGGTTCTCATGATTGGCCTTTAACCGAAATATTATGTGTGGTGTTCGACTTCATCTCATTCATTAACACCACATAGATTGTACTATAGTACATTGAGAGCCATTATCATTATTAGTGGTTACTCTTGTGTCTGTTAACAACTTACATCATTGGCCGATAATCAGACGATGTCTACTATGTTTGACTCCAACTCATTTATTCACATGGTTAGAATCTTACTATCGAGTGAAGAGGTCGAAGACCCCAGATCTAGTCTCATTCATCTGGGCTGCGATTTCAGTATTCATACAAGATCACAAAGTATGATGGCTATGATAATTTAGGAATTCATCCAAGAATGGGTCCACCACTTGTCATTGGTGGACGTGAATTTGATTATTGTACATGTAAATTTGATTATCTGGTGAGTATGGGTATGCCTACCTCAACAATGATATCACGATGATTATGTATTGTAACAGACAACTGATGATCTCAACCATTCTATTCTTGATCTAGACTTGTCATAAAATAAATCACTTTAGTCTTCAACCATTGCTTATGAATTTGTACTTTAGGGACCAATATATTACAGGTCATTTTGTCACATCCAGTCAAATGGCTTGAAAACTGAATCAATCATCATCCTTTAACACTTTGAACTCATCTCATGCAAAGCCTATAATAATCTCTCTCCAAAAATTCAAATATTTATGGGTTAAACAACTCAAAACCCTACTTTGTAGCCTCATCACACTTTCCCTTCATGCAACCTACACTGTTGCAAGTTGTACATAGAGAAAATGCACTAACCGACACATGTTGGCTTTGTTGCAAGTGCGATGGCCTCTAGAATTCAGCAAAAATTAAAAATTATTTCAAATCTTCTCTTTTTAGAAGCTTCCCAAGTGGTTTTAACCATTTACTATTAAATCAGATCTAGAAATTCTATACTTGAGGTCTTATCTCTTATCCCTAGATCTTATCCTCCCTCATATGTGGATTTATGTCCTATATTGGTAAATCCCAAACCACCCCATTTACCCTATAATTTTACTGCCTCCCATGGAGTCTGGGTTGGCTTTTGGAGATTCTTAGTTATGCCCTCATGTTTTTGCTCTGTGCTCATGGATCCATTATCCATCCATGCACTTGAATTGTGATTGAAGGCTTTCTCTATGGTAAAGGAAGGACAAGATAGTTGGGAGACATCTATAAGGTCAAGATCCATAAAGGGTTGTAATTTCTCCTATTTATTAATATAAAAAGTGATTTGTTTTCCTATACCTATGTCTCATTAATGCATATGTATTAAAATGCCTTCTTGACTCATTGTTTAGAAATGTTAGTACATGCTATTTGTATTTTGTGGTGTTCTTGATTGTTTTAGTTGTTTTGCAGGTTCCGTATATAACATTTGGATTTGGAGCTAAATCTTACATGCAAGGAGAAGAGGAGAACTTGCATTGGATTCCAGGTAGGTATTTCCTCCATGTTCTAATTCTCTAAGGAAAGAAAAAGTGTTTTTGTCTCAGTTGTTTCTAGATCAAGCCACTAGATCTAGGGAGTTCACTTTTGTCCATAACTTTAAACAAGAGCTCCCATCTCAATTTACAGTTCCAATATTAAAAGATAAATATTTCTCCTCTCTCATATTGCATTGCGTTGCTATGATGCCTATTAATAATATGAGTAATTGCATGGTGACATTCAGTAATAAATTAACCCCTGTTTCTTGAAGCCATAATGTCTTCATGCTCCTCTGCACTCTCGCTTATGCGTCTATAAGGGGATGTATGATTTACATAGAAAAATTTTCAAATAGTTTTCCCATTTGGATTGCAGAATCTTCCACACAAACCCCATGGCATTATTGGGTCTAATTTCTAGGCCATATGCTAATAACTCTACTGTTGTTCCACATCTCTGATTCTGCATTGGTTGTGATCATCCATGGAACAAAGTGAATCTAACCTTGATTTCTATGGCATCTGGCATGAAATGTTTCTTTGAGTTTTCCTCTATAGTTTGTTTTTATAATTTATGGGTAGAATTATGAAATATTACATGCATGTTGTAAATGTGTTTTGATTTCTAGTTAGAATAATGTAGGCTTTAGTTAAATTGGAATTCTTATAGATGTATAAAAACCCTTTGTTATTGAGTATGTGAGGTGTAGTATGAATTTTACGTGGACTGGTCTTTCTCATGTATGATATTGAAATATTATTGTTATATGCTAAATGTCATTGCCTGTCAGAGATTCTGAAAGTTGACATATGCAGAAAATAACCAAAAAGTTGTAGTAATGAGCCCTTGATAAATGTGGTGAACTAGGGCATAGACACTGGAAACAACTAGATGCAATATTTTGGAGAGAGCAATCCAAACCTTCATATTACACCATATTTAGACGATTTTGAGGGAAGTCACTAGTTTCCACTGCATTCTGGCCCTGCAACTGGGTTGGTTGAAGTGTTTATGATTTAGAGGTAAGTCAACGCCCCATAATTATGATTTCAATATACATTTGGTCTTAAGTGTTACAGGCATATGCAAGGTTTTTATAAACAATGTTATGTTGATACTTTCCGAGGAAAAGAAGGGTGAAATTGTACAAAAAATTGTGAGAGGTGATTCCCTAAATATCTTAAGAGATATAGGAAAGAGGCGAGTTAAATATGTACGTCATATTTGGAATAACAACTTTCAATTTTTCCATGAAATTTTCATACTAGATTTGGTCAAGCCTCTCAACAGGATAAATACAATGTTGAATTATGTCCTTAGATTATGAGGGTGTCCTCACGATTTTATTATTTAGTTCTTTAGGCATTTGTAATCTGTTTTATTTTCGTTGATGAATTTCCCATTTGGAAAATTGACTTCACCTCACCTTGAATTTGTTGACAACAATTGACATGATTTATGATAGTGGTTTGGTGTGTGAAAGAAGTCATATTATAGCATGACTCTAGTTTCAAAGTTCTCTCCAAAGTTTATGCATTATAATCATGGAAGGCCTTGCCAGGAATGACATGAGTGATAAGCTTGATGGGTTTGTCCATGCTTGATTATTGATATACATAATATAAATATTTTAATAGTGGGAATTCACTTGTGAATGTTGTAACAATTGGCAGTGTAAATCCCATCTTGTTTTGAAAATGGGTTTTGTAGAATGAAATTAAATCTGAGGTCCTTTGGATGGTTGATGGCATGCTATTTTTCTTGGTTATAAACAATATTACGCATTTTTGTCTTGTTTTGGGTTATGAATACCAATACTACAACACTTATCTCGTGCATGTATTGTTTCCATTGGGGTTTTACTAGATAAGGTAATATGCCCCTTAATGTTGATATATGTTTTCATTGTTAAAAGCTCAGAAGTGATAAGCAAAGCTGCTTTCCAACTAGTCTCATTCCCCGCTCATTTCTCATTTGTCTTCATCTTTCCCTTTACATATAATACCCCCATATCACACCTAATTTTTATTTATTTATGAGGCACTCCTATAATTTGATCTTACACATTTAATACATGCATTTTGAGTGAGTCAGCATGGTTCAAATTGATTTTTGAATGAACATTGAATCTAAAGTATGAAAATGCATAAATAGAGAGGAAATCCTCTAGTTCCAATCACACGAAAGATGAAAGAATAGATAGGTCAATATCAATGTACACTTACTACTACCTTCATGTGAGAAAGGTGACCCTTAATGGCACATATTGTCAAGCATAATGGGAGTTTTTATTTCCCGAACAGGGAAAATTTAATTGATGTTAGATTTCATATGATAGACGACGACGATGCTCTGATTGTCGTTGAATGAGAATATTTGTGTTTGAGGTTCATGTACTTTTATTATTTACTTATTTATTTTTATTTAGTTATTTGTATAACATCAACTAGGACTGGGCATTTATTTTTTAATACTTTCAGATCACAACATATTTATGGACTATTATGGATTGTTATGGATAATTAATTTACAATCATGACATCTTGATGACAATGTAACAACTATTTATGTTTATATGCACACGTATTTGTTGTTTACATTCATTGGATGTCATGGATGGTGTGAATGGTTTATTATCGACATTTTCAGAATTATGATGATGGTATATTAAATGAATGATTAAAATGATATATTTCATGGTTAACACCCAAAAGGAGTGCGCACTAGTTTTTTTTTTTTTATAGCTTTGACTAGTGAGGTTTCAAGAATAGGTATACTAATCTTCATAACTCAAATTCATGATCACTTTACTTCTTATTCACTTGCAACATCATCATTTCTTGGTCAAACTTCAAGATGATCTTTAAGGTATATGAAAGATCCTTGTTTCTTCTAATACCTCTCGAGTGGCTAGTACCTTAAAATGATCTTGAGGCCAATTTATGCGATGTGCATTCTCTTTAGTTCATAATCATAATGAGATATAGTAACAGATGAGTGATACACATTATTATACCAAATTTGAGTAAGGTAGAGCCAATGTTCTCACTGATTTTGCTAATCACCCATCTGGAAGCTATGTCTTTCGCTAGCCCCTTGCTCACAATCACTATTGAACATTGAGGGGAGCATTGGTAGAGCCATTTTTCTCACTAATTTTGCTAATCACCCACCTGGAAGCTATGTCTTTCGCTAGCCCCTTGCTCACAATTGCTATTGAAAATTGAGGGGAGAATTGTAGTTTGTGCTGTGAGGCAAAGCTTTGTAACCTGGCTAAGAACTTAAATATAATAAAAACTTAGGATTTAGGCATAGGTTGCATCGTGCAATTCATAAATTGCCTCTTTATGAAACAATCAACTTTTTGTCTGACCTTATTGTTCACATATACAACTACAGAATAAGCATATTTAGGTGATACATGCTACTTAACCCAGGTATTTAGAACATACACTTTGCATTTGCTACTAATAGGTGTTGGCTTCACTTTCTTGTATAAATATGTTGGAGCAATTTACAATCATTTAAAGCTTTGATACATGTTTTTTATGAGGGATATATCTTAGTATTTCATGCTAGAAAAAATTGTATAAAACCATCATTAGTGCACTATAATACACTTGACATTGAAATTTGAAGAGGTTGTACTTATATCTTTGTAAATACTCCCATATTCTTGCTAAAGTACCCATAATAATATACAATTTTATGATATGTTGTTTGGATTGTGACAATAAGAGAATCAAACAATTTTGAGGCATAACTAGACTTATATAGGGTTGCATTATAACAAAATTTTGAAGTCGCATTTGTGAATATTTTCAGAACTATGTCACAATCCTCTTCCATTTCTTTGTATTATGATTTTTAAGGTCATAGTTGTGAGCCTAAAATTATGTTTATCATGCTTGGAAATTAAAATAAAATTGTGCCTAAATTAGTCCTGTTGCTTCATATAAAGTTGTAAGCTGAAATAACTCTAAGGTTCCACTTTCAAGCCCACAAGCAATACATTCATAAGAGTCATCTCATAAGGTTCAAGTATTGAAGCAAAATAAAGTCCGGTGACCATATTGTGTGTAGAAATTATATGCACTAAGCATGCACATGTCCTAGATCCACCTGATCTCTCTATTTAAATTTATGCAAGATACTGAATCTATTCCACTTGTTAATATTTTGCGGAAAATTTAATTGCGCACACATGTAAAGCATAAATAAAAATAATCACACATAACACAGTTGTTTTTAACTGGGAAAGTCTGAAGCTGAAAACCTCAACTATATATTATGTATCATGGAATCATATGAAAATCCTCATATAAATCTTATCAAGCTCTTAGTACAATACAATCGTCATACACTAATCAGGAACAATCTTGCAAATCCATGCACCGATATTTTCCCTCCTGCTAGCCTGCCTCCACTGCTCAATCCCTGCTGAAGAATAGCTCTGAATGAATTCGAATTACCCTTGCCTTGACTGCACAATCCTCATTGGCAACTCCAATGTGTGTGTGATGCAATCAATGCATCACTATAGTCACAACAGATAGTCTATCTTGCCCTCTCACCTATCTCTCCACTAGGTCTCCATTGAAACTACCATGCACTGTAGTTAACTACTGTATTGTTCATTTGATTAATGGGTTATTATTTTTGAATTAATTAACTAATTAATTCACTCCACTCTCACTAGTGTATCAATCAGTTAGACTAGATACAACTAGCTCAACTGAGTCTAACTGAGTTAAACTGAATACAACTCCATAACTACTTCTTCCAACTGTGTCATAACTCGGCCACTTGAGTTCTAACTAAGTCTTCCATGCATTAGCTCCATTAAACCCTTGGGAATTGTGTAATTCCCTCAGTCCACTGATGTGCCACATCTGTGCACTGAAACAAAGTGCTCCAAGAGAATAAGTTGTTGTTTAGTGTCTAATTATTATTAAGAGCTAATAATAATCGACATGCATCTATTTTTAGATTAGCGATCTATAAATAGACTTCGCCCAATATTCTAAAAATAGAATTTCATCTATTTTTCCAACTTGATCAACCATCCACAAATAACATCCTACAACTTCTGAAAGATGATCATCATGTCTAAAAATAGACTCGCACCAAAAATAGCCTGTGGGCCCACTTAGTGAAGGCGACTCTTTTCACTAAGCTCATCATCTTGTTGAATCTCAACACTCCCTCTCAACAAGATAGGGATTATCCTTCATCCCGATCTTGCCTCTATGGTATTCAAATTTTCTCCTGGTGAGCGCCTTCGTCAGAATATTTGCATCCTGATCCTCCGTATGAATGTAATGAAGCAACATGATCTTCCGCTGCACAAAATCTCTGATATGATGATACCAGATATCAATATGTTTAGATCTATCATGAAACATAGGATTAACCGAGAGTTTAATGCAACTCTAATTATCACAATGTATCACCGTGGGATCTAAATGTGAACCGAACAAACCAACCAGAATCTTCCTGATCCAGATAGCCTCACATGCAGCTTGAATTGCTGCCATGTATTCCGCTTCCGCTGAATTGAGTGCCACGGATCTTTGTTTCCTGCTGTACCAAGAAATTGTTGTAGATTTGATACTGAAAATCCCTCCTGAAGTGCTCTTTCTGTCTGTTGGGCTTCCTGCCCAATCTGCATCCGTGAAGCCATGCAACTTCACCTCATCTGTCTGTCTGTACCATAAACCATACTCAGATGTGCCCCTGAGATATCTAAGGACATGCTTGCCTGCCTTCCAAAAGAGCTTGGTAGGCTTAACCATCGCTTGTGAAAGCTGGTTCACCGCAAAGCATATGTCCGGTCTTGTATTGACTAAATACATGAGAGAACCCACCAACTGTCGATAAACAGTGGTGTCCACTACCTCTGCCGATGTAGCATCCTCTTTCTTCCAATTTCCTGGAAGAGGAGTGTCGATAGGCTTGCAGCCTTGCATGTGAAACTTCTCTAGTATCTCCCGGGAATACTTGCCTTGAGACACAAACAGTTCACCTTCCCGCTGCCATATTTCCAATAAAAGGAAATAATGTAGGAGGCCCAAATCCTTCATCTCAAACTCCTTTGCAAGATCTGCCTTGCATGAGTGTATCAAATGCTCATCACCTGTTAGTATTAAATCATCAACATAAAGCACAATGATTAAAAGCTTACCCTCCACCACAATCTGGTATAGGTTTGCATCCGCCTCACTCTTGGTGAAGCCAAGTCCAGTGAAATAACTGTCGATCTGAGTGTACCAAGCACAGGGTGCTTGTTTTAGCCCATACAACGCTCTTTTGAGCCTGCACACATACGACTCGCTGCTGAAGATGTCAAATCCTTCAGGCTGCTCAATGTACACCTCTTCCTGAATGATCCCATTAAGGACTGCAGTATTCACATCCATCTGATGAATGTGCCAACCCATCTGCACTGAGAGAGCAAGGATGGTCCGTATGGAAGAATACTGTGCGACAGGTGCAAAGGTTTCTTCATAGTCAATCCCCTTAATCTGTGAGAAGCCAAGGGAAAAAAATCTTGCCTTATACTTCTTGACACTCCCATCAGCAGCTTGCTTTACCTTGTAGATCCATCTTGATCCTACAACTGATTTTCCCACCGGCCTTGGAACAATCTCCCAAGCACTGTTTCTGACAATGGATTCATACTCCTCCACCATGGCATCTACCCATGTGGGATCCTGCACTGCTTCTTCAAAACAAGATGGCTCTGCCACGATACACTTGCTCATAAGAGCCATGTATCTAGTAAATCGATCAGGTGACTGTCTCTGTCTGCGCTGTGATGTGGGGATTCCTACATTCTATGCTGCATCAAGCTTCAGTCTCTCAGCTTCTGTGGTACGCTTTCTGCCTTGTCTGATGTTTGGTTCTGCATGAGTGGACTCCTCCACTCCATGAATCTCCTCTGTGGCTGATCCACATCTAGAGGCTCATCTTTGGGAATAAGAAGTTCCTCCTCCACATGCAAGTGTAGCTCCCTCTCAAGCGACAAATTCATGGCTTTCACCTCATTGAATTTTATATTCTGTCGCACAACAGTCATCTGACTGTCTAGCAAATACACACGATAATTATGGGGTGTTTCTGTGTACCCCACAAATATCCCAAATTCTGCAGTTGGCTCCAGCTTCTTCCTGGCGTCCTTTGTCACATGAATGTAAATAGGTGAGCCAAAGATCTTCAAATGAGAAATATCAGGCTTCTTACCAGTAAAATCTTCTTTAAGTGTACTCATGCCAAGTACTCTATGAGGACAACGGTTTTGCACATAAACCACAGTGTTGCATGCTTCCGCCCACAAGTGCATCGGTAGGCCCTGGTCATGTAACATCGCTCGTGCAACACCCACGATCGTTCTGTTCTTTCTCTCCGCAACCCCATTCTGCTGTGGGTTATGAAGTGCTATGAGTTCTCTTCGAATTCCTTCTTTGCTACAGAAGTCTTTGAATTCGCCCGAGATGTATTCACCATTATTATCACTCCGTAGAGATTTCCCTTGCTTCCCCGACTCCTTCTCCACCAATGCCTTGAACTCACAAAAATTTGAGAACGTTTCACTCTTCTTCTGCATGAATAAGATCCAGCATCTATGAGAATAGTCATAAAAAAATATAACATAATACTTGTGTTTTGCTGTTGAAGCAACCGAGAAAGGTCCACACACGTCTGTGTGAATTCTCTCCAGGATCACCGAAGCACGATTCTCCTTCTCATGAAAGGTGGTCTTCAAAAAATTACCCATAGTACACCACTTGCACTAATCTAACTGCGCAAGAGTACCCTTGGGAAGTCCAGTAGAAATTTGCTGCAAAATCTTCAAAGCGCCATGGTGAAGATGACCCAATCTCCTGTGCCATAATTCGCCCTCATCGCGGCTCACCACTTCTTCTACTTTTCCCACCATTGCAGCGCAACCATCTACCTCCAGCTTGTAGAGTTTCTTAATTCAAACCCCTATCTTCTTGGTTTGAACTGTTTTTTTATGTCGAAGGAAGAATTTTCCCTCACTGAAAACAACATCATAACCCTTGTCTTCCAGCATTGCGACTGAGACCAAGTTCTTCTTCAGACCTGGAACATGCATAACATTCTTCAACAAGAACGGATTACCAGAATCCCTCTCAAAGGTAATGGTCCCAATGCTAGTCACATTGTATTGACCATCATCACCCATCTCTATATGCATATGGAGGTCCTTCTCCTCCAAGTCACTAAACAACTCTTTGTCTCCCGTCATATGGAAAGACACACCACTATCAGGATACCACACCGATACCATACAGCTTGAAACCAAGCATGTGATCAAAGAGAAATCAAGTTCAAATTGTGAGGATAAGGCCTCTCCAGCTGCAGATCCATCAACCTTCTTTTTATTCTTCTTCTGTGGATAGTTAGTGCCGAAATGCCCATGTTCATGACAGTGAAAACACTTCACTTTGGACAAATCCTGCTTCTTGCCTTTAGCATCGGATTTTGAAGGATGTTTCTTCCCCATCCCTTTCATTTCTTTGGCATCCAAAATGAAATTCTCTTCATCTTCATTCTTCGATGAAGATCCATCCTTGGTACCCCGCCTTATCTCCTCCTGCACAAGATCCGACCAAAGTTGCTCCCATCCTGGCAGTTTCTCCCGTCCATTGACAGAGTCTTCGTAGCTATGCCAACTCTTAGGAAGCCCAAGGAGATCCAAGCGCACCAAGTCCTCATCATCAACAGTAACCCCCACACTTCCCAGTTCATCCTTGCAGTGGACAAAATTCGTGAGGTATTTTGGAATACTGTCGCCTTTCTCCATTTTTATTTTTCTGAGCTTGTCTTTAAGTGCCAACTTCCTCTGGTCACTTTTTCTTTGGAACAAGTCTGTCAAAGCCTTCCACATTAAGAATGGAGTGGCTTTCCCATGAAGGTTGGAAACAATATGGTCCTTCACACCTTCCAACATAATTCTTCTCGTCTTTGCTTTCTTCTTTTGCCATGCGTCAAGTAATGCAACATCACTAGATCCCGGCTTAGGAACATCGCTATCGATGAACTCCATCAGTCCATTATCCTCCAGAACTGCCTCCATCCTGTCCTTCTAGGCTATGTAATTAGAGCTCCCATCAAGGGCATACTCCAATTGCAACCCGTTGAAAGACATTTCAATGTATACTCGACTTCTGCACCAAGAATCTTCTGTAGCAAATTCAAATTTTCCACCAGCACAAACTAACTTTACAATTGAAATCCTCAATAAAAAATGCTCCAATACCATGTAGAAATTATATGCACTAAGCATGCATATTTCCTAGATCCACCTGATCTCACACTATTTAAAATTATGCAAGATTCTGAATCTATTCCACTTGTTAATCTTTTGTGGAAAATTTAATTGCACACACATGTAAAGCATAAATAAAAATAATTGCACATAACACAGTTGTTTTTAACCGGGAAAGCCTGAAGTTGAAAACCCAAAATATATATTATGTATCATGGAATCATATGACAATCCTCATACAAAGCTTATCAAGCTCTCAGTACAATACAATCGTCATACACTAATCAGGAACAATCTTGCAAATCCATGCACTGATCTTTGCCCTCCTGCTAGCCTGCCTCCACTGCGCAATCCCTGCTGAAGAATAGATGTAAATGAATTCGAATTACCCTTGACTTGACTGCGCAATCTTCATTGGAAACTCCAATGTGTGTGTGATGCAATCAATGCATCACTATAGTCACAACAGATAGTCTATCTTGCCCTTTCATCTATCTCTCCACTGGGTCTCCACTGAAACTGCCATGCACTATAGTTAACTATTGTATTGTTCAGTTGATTAATGAGTTATTATTTGTGAATTAATTAACTAATTAATTCACTCCACTCTCACTATTGTATCAATCAGTTAGACTAGATACAACTAGCTCAACTGAGTCTAACTGAGTTAAACTGAATACAACTCCATAACTACTTCTTCCAACTGTGTCATAACTCTGCCACTTGAGTTCTAACTGAGTCCTCCATGCATTAGCTCCAATAAACCCTTGGGAATTGCGTTATTCCCTCAGTTCACTGATGTGCCACATCTGTGCACTGAAACAAAGTGCTCCAAGAGAATAAGTTGTTGTTTAGTGTCTGATTATTATTAAGAGCTAATAATAATCGACATGCATCTATTTTTAGATCAGCAATCTATAAATAGACTTCGCCCAATATTCTAAAAATAGAATTTCATCTATTTTTCTAGCTTGATCAACCATCCACAAATAGCATCCTGCAACTTCTGAAATATGATCATCATGTCTAAAAATAGACTTGCGCGAAAAATAGCCTGTGGGCCCACTTAGTGAAGGCGACTCTTTTCACTAAGCTCATCATCTTATTGAATCTCAACATTGTGTTAAGCAATTTTTAGATCCATTAAAATAGAGTACATCTTCATATACACACTTGAAAGGAGGGAATTAATCATTCAATTAATGTTCGACATGCATAAGCCATACAAAAACAATCCTATTTAGGGGATCATCCATAGAGGAGGCCTTCGATCATCTTGAAGAGTGAGAAGATGAAATCGAGGTGACAATGGTTTCTCTTCCAAGTGCCACAAATTTTTCATTGAGTGAAGAAATTGCACATACAAAGTGGAAATTATAAGAATGACCATATTGTACCTTTACTTCTTATAGCCTTGCAAACTTATTGACTTATTTCAAAAAAAGAAAGCAAAGGAAAGGAATCTTTTACCCCATCGTCATAATTGCACATTGATCCTCGGGTTAACATAGTGACCACCTATGATTAGGTAAGTGGGTGTGTTGTTACAGAGTTGTATTAGAATTCTCAGGTTCAACACTTGAACCTAATGGGCTATATCATGAAAGGAATGAAAAATACAAGGTGTGATCCTAGAATTTTGGGGACAAAGCTAGTACCCTATCACAAAGTTAACTGAGTAGGAGGTTCAAGTCTGAATCCTTAGAGATGAGTGGGACTCGCGTTCCCAGGTATTATAGTTGATTATGAATATGAATAATTATAATCTTGATTAAAGAATGCAATATGGACTGCGAAAATACTTTCGGCATAATGGAAATTGTTGAACTGTACCATTGCATGTGTCAAAGTTAGGCATTGGCAGAAATTCCTGTGATATCTTTCGCACCATTTTAGTGGTGTATTAGTATTATTGACCAAGTGGTGTACTTTTACACACTTGGAATAGGAAAAAACTGTGTCCCTTATGTTGCATATTGTTTTGATGGTTGTACAAACTGTTTATGTATCTGTGTGTGTGTGTGCATTTGATGGATCCCATGATTGGTATGATTAGAGGTGAATTATTTCGGAGTTTAGTAACTCATAAATACTTGTTGGTAGGTACCAATTATAACACTATGGTCATGGATGGTATGTAGAATATTTATAGAAGAAAGTGAATATTGGTTAATAATGATGACATTATTTTGTACTAACTTGAGATTTCCTACAGGTCATATGATACATTCTCTTTATGAATGAGAATTTCTTGTGATGCATTCTCATTATGAATGTGAAAATTTAAGATTGATGCATACTAATGTACCATGTGGTGTCCTAATTGAATTTATAAGATTGAAACTACTGTTGGCCTTGGTAAGAAGGCCAAATCTTTCAAAAGTATTTTAAAAAGCTCAAATAAATGGTAAATGTGGTCTCACATTATTAGAATAGATCATAAATTAAATTCTAACAATTGAAAATGCAAGACGATAGTTATGACCAATGTGAATATGTGTTCCTAAATTTGAAAAAAAACTTACATAGATGTTATATATATATATATATATATATATATATTCTATAACAATTATATGGATGCATTAACAACTACAGGGAAACTTATTGAGTTCACTTGCACACGGAAAGACTCAGTGGCAGAGATAGGGAAAGGAAGATGATTTTGTTGCACATATGTATGCATGGTATCATGGCTAAGGGTGTCATGAATGCTGGACTCACGACATTGAGTCAATATTTGGGACTATTTTACTTGATGATTGATGTGTTATTATTTTGAACCTTAATTGTGTGATTTGAATTATGAATATGTATGGCCATGTTGTTTGTTTGCGATTTTCCTTGATGAATAAAATTATGGATTTTATCTTCCTTTTCCGATGTTTCCTTTTTCATTTCTTACTGATTTTATAATTTTCCCGTAATTTACATACTTGGGGCCTTGGAACAAGTAGGTTGAGGTGGCAGGTACGCCATAGATTCCTAAGAAAGTGGCAACACATGAATTGCATATTGAACTCTATTGTGCTAGCTGGAAAAAATATGGTAACATGCAGATGGAAAAGAAAAATTGTGAGTGGAATGTGATTTCATATCCAAGTAGGTTGGTTGAGTCCATAGAAATGAATGGATGATAAAATGGTAAAATGGAGTTCTCTTAACCCTAAATTTATTTGCACTTGTGCCTATATATTGTATACATGATTATGTTGATGCATATGTATATATGAAAATGCCATTTTAACTGACAAATTTTTTCAAGAGTCATTCTTTTGGAAGAATGATGGTCTATAGTAATTTAATGCAAATATGGATGGATGTGGTACAATGAGGAAAGAAACATAGGTGGAGCAAGTGCTCTGGGCTCCTGTTATGTATTAGGTGGAGCTCGAACAAAGTTCCGGATTCCCTTATTGATTTGAGGGTATATGTTTAAGCCTTTGAATTCCCTTACTCCTTGTGTATATGTGCATGTGTCATACATGTGTAAGTGCGTATATGTTGTACCCTGTCATATGTGCGTTTGTGTTATGTGCACGTGGCATAATGTTATGTGTACGTGGTATGGTATCACACATATACGTATATGTGTCTGTTACTTTTTTGGGATAGGCAGGTATGGGACTGTTTGGCCTCACGTGCTATGTATTGATTCTAGGTGGAGGTGGGATAGCCTTTGGATTCCAAATATTTCTATCGACAAAAGAATACCTTGTTTGGTAGTGAATACGTGGTTTGGTAGTGCCCATAGTCTCAAATGGGCTTATATATATGATCATCATTGGGTTGAGGTATAAAAATTTGGATTCACTTGATGATTCAAGGTGGAGGTGAACATTCGGATTCCCTTGTTGCTTTGGCAACTGATTGAGCATGATTGTGGGGTTGGTGCCTTGGTAGTTAGCCTGAGGGGTACCCGGAGCCCTAGGCAGCATGAATGTTGAGTGGGTACCCTAGAAAATAGCCTGGAGGGTACCTAAAGCCTCAGAGCATCCAGTTCGGGTTGACACTTTGGTCATGGAGGACATGTTATTGTCTAGGTCCTTTCCAAGTTAGGAACTTGAGGCGTGTGTGTATGAGAAAAGAGAAAACCATAAAATCAAGATAAGTATCATTACTTTATTGATTCTCTGAATTTTTAAATTATGAGCATGATTTATGACAACTTGTATTTTTGAGATAACCAAATGATATGTTTTAGCTTATGATGGTTTGGTTTATAAACTAATGTGGTTTTGTTGTAGGAATGGTGGAAAATTCCAAGTTCATTGCAAGGATAAAATACTAATAAGGTATAATTTACATTCATTACATTTTTCTTTACGAGAAGTCTCATGGGATCTGTGTGTAAATGGTGCATAAATAGACATGAGATTGCTCAATTCAGATGATCAAAGATGGCCACAAGATGGAATAACAATAATGTGCAAAAGCTAAAGATTCAGGAATAGGGACATTGTGGGACAATAGTACCAATGGTGCAAACTGATTACCATTAAGAATGTTATAAACAATATGATGGTTTTGAAGCAGGGATATACCTTGGTTTTGAGGCCCTTCTGATGCAAGGATGCCTTTCTAAGAAGGGATCATTCGAGGAACTGGGAAGTAGAGAAGGGGATGCCTGAACTTAGAAGGTGAGTGATTGCATGGAAGGGGGGTGATCGTATTGCCCAAGGGACTGGGAAGCATAGAAGAGTCGACTAGGAAATAAATTGGTTTTTGGTCATGAGCACATCTGATTAGAATTAGAAGCACATTGGGGGTGTGCCTGGAAAAAATGAGTCGAGAAATATTCGCTAAAAGAACAAGGAGCACAAGGATATCAGTCCTGGACATTGGAGGCATGCAACACTCCATGGAAAGGGAACAAATCCAAGTTGGAATTAATATATAAATAACGAGAAGACTTCCAAAAGGGCCATTGGAAAATCATTGAATTTATAAAGTGATATTTGCTGAGTGGTTGGGTAAGCCATGATGCATAAAACAAGTGATGTAAAATTTGAAATGAGTTGTATATATAAATATCCATCTCAGTTGTGTTAGGTCTTTTAAGCATATTTTTTTTTCTAATATTTGTTGCTTATGTGTCATCGAACACCAAGGACGGTGTTCCCCCAAAGGGGAGGGGTTTGTAATAGCCTCAAATTACATCTCTCGGTTATTATAAACATTGTAAATTGAGTTAAATAAATGGGTTGAGTTGGGGACACTGATTCCAAAGTTGAGGTAGAGGGGGAAGACTGCTTAGGATGTTGACTTGTTTGGTGGTAGCCATGGAGGTTGACAAGTGGAAATCAAGGGATAGGAGACTAAGTGGCACCATGGTGATTGGTCTACAATATTTTGGTAGGTAGACCAAGGATGACAAGGCAAAACCAATAGAAAAATCAAGGGGAAGGTAGATGGGTGGAGTAACATTGATTAGCTCATAGGATTTGGGTCAGACTGGAAAATAACCATAAGGAAGAGGACCACCCATAGGAGAAGGATACAAGCCTTTTTATGCCATGCATCATTACTAGAGAGGGGTCATTAGAGAAAAGGACAAATTTTTTTTGTAGGGTTGAATAGATTCAGGTTTTGGAAGGCAAGAACCAGTACTGAAGTAGCTAGGGATAAATGTTGGAAGCACTAGAGCTCATGGTTTTTGGATTTTTTAGCGTTAGAGATGGCGGTTGAAAACTTTTTGCAGACTTATTTCTTGTTAAGAAAAAGCCTGCTTTAGATATTTCTTGATAGTATTATGTTTTTGCTAGCGAGTGGAGTTTCCTATGAATTTGGAGCCTCTTTTATAATTGGTTAGGTGGCTTAATTGCATAGCAGATCCCCTCACTCACCCTATGGAATCTGGCTCGGGGTGATAGCTGCAAGTGACTTTGGCAATAAATTATCTACAGTTGGGTGGAAATTCAGAGTCATCTCAATTTCTAGCTCCAACATTAAAAAATATTATATTACTCCTGCCTTATATGCCATTGTGTTGTTGTGATGCTTGTTACTAATATGAGTAATTGCGTGGAAATATTAACCAATAAATCTGCCACTGTCTATTAAAGCCACAATGTCTTCATGCTCCTCTGCACTCTCGCTCATGCCTCTATAAGGGGATTTCTGATTTATATAACAAACATTTCAAACAATTTTCCCATTTGGATTGCAAAATCTTCCACAAAAACCCCATGACATTATTGGGTCTAGTTGCTAGGATAGATGTTAATAACTCTACTATTCTTCCACATCTCCGAGTATGCATTGGATTTGATCATCCATGGAGCATCCAAAGTGAATCTAACCTTGATTTCTATGACGTTTGGCATGAAATGTTTCATTGAGTTTTCCTCTACAATATGCTTTGGTAATTTATAGGTAGAATTATGGAAGATTACATGTCTATTGTAAATGTGTTTTGATTCACAGTTAGAATAATGTAGGTTTCAGTTAAATTGAAATGCTTATAGTTGTATATAAACCCTTTGTTATTGAGTATGTGAAGTCTAGTATGAATTTTTCATGGATTGATCTTTCTCGTGTATGATATTGACAAATCATTATTATAGGTTAAACATCATTGCCTGTCAAATATTATTAAAGTTAACATTTGCAGAAAATAACCACAAGTTGCAGTAATGAATCCTTGATAGATATGGCGAACTAGGGCATAGACACTAGAAACATCTAGCTGAAATATTTTTGAGAGAGAAATCCACACCTTCATATTATACCTTAGATGATGTTGAGGGAAGTCACCAGCTCACATTGAATTCTGGCCCTGCTGTTGGTTTGGTTGAAACGTTTAAGATTTAGAGGTAATTCAACGCCTCACACTTATGATTTCAATAGATATTTGGTCTTAAGTGTTACGATCACAAGCAAGTTTTTCATAAACAACATTATGGATATACTTTATATGGAAAATAAGGGGACAATAGTACAAAACTTTGTGAGAGGTGATTCCCTAAATATCTTAAGAGATTTAGGAAAGAGACAAGGTAAATATATATCTCATCTTTGGAATAGAAACTTTCAATTTTTCCATGAAAATTGCATAATAAATTTGGTCGAGCCTCTAAGCAGGATAAATTCAATGTTGAACTTTTTCCTTTGCTTCCGAGGGTGTCCTCACAAGTTTATTATTTAGTTCCTTAGGAATTTACAATCTAATTTATTATCGTTGAAGACTTTCCCATTTGGACAAATTGAATTCACCTAACCTTTACTTTGCTAGCAACATTGACATGATTTATGACAATGGTTTCATATGTGAAAGAAATCATATTACAACATGACTCTAGTTTTGAAATTCTCTCCAATGTCTATGCATTATAATCATGGTAGCCCTTTCCAGGAATGGGATGAAGTGCTAAGATTGATAGGTTTGTCCATGCTTGATGGTTGATATACATATTCTAAAGATTTTAACAGTGGGAATTAACTCATGAATGTTGTAATAGTTGGTAGTCTAAATGCCATCTAGTTTTGGAAGTGGTGTTGTATATGTAATTAAATTCAAGGTCCTTTGGATGGTTAATGGCATGCTATTTTTCTTGGTGATAGTCAGTATTATGTGTTTTTATTGTGGTTTTGGTTGTGAAGACTGATACTACAACACTTCTCTTGTGCATGTATTTTTACTATATAAAGAAAATTTCCCCTAAATGTTTGTAGATGTTTTCACTATTGAGAGTTGAGAAGTGTTACACCAAGTTGCTTTCCAACTAGTCTAGTTTACCACTCATTTCTCATTTGTCCTCATCTTTCCCTTTACATATAATACCCCCATCTCATGCCTAAGTTTTTTTATTTGTGAGGCACTCCTATCATTTGATCTTAGGCATTGCATACATGCATTGAGAGAGATTCATCATGGTTTGAATTGATTTTTGCATGAACATTTGAATCTAAAGTCTAAAAATGCACAAATAGAGAGGAAAGCCTCCAATTCCAATCACACAAAAGATGAAATAATATATAATTCAAGGTTAGTGTAAACTTACTACTACCTTCATGTGAGAGAGGTGCCACTCAATGGCACAAATTTCCAAGCGTAATGGAAGCTTTTATTACATGAACAGGGAAACCTTAATTGATGTTTGCTTTCATATAATAGATGATGAAGTTCTCATTGTCATTGAATGAGACTTATTGTGTTTAAGGTTCATGGACTTATCTTTTTTACTTATTCATTCTTATTTAATTATAACATAAATTAGGATTGAGGATTTTTTTTATAATACTTTCAGATTTCAACATATTTATGGACTATTTTGGATTGTTATGGATAGTAAAATTACAATTATGACATCTTGATGATGGTGTAACAAATTTTTATGTGTGTTTGTGTGTGCACACATATTTTTTATCTACATTAATTGGATGTCATGGATGACATGAATAGCTTATTATCGACATTTTAAAAAATATGATGATGGGATACTAGATGAACGATTAAAATCATAAATTTCATGTTTATCACCCTAAAGGAGTGCATGCTATTTTATTATCTTAGACAGAGAGTCTTAAAGCATAGGTATACCAATATTCACATCTCAAATTCATGATCAATTTACTTCTTATTCACTTGCAACATCATCCTTTCTTGGATAACCTTTAAGATGATATTTAAGGTAGATGAAACATCTTAGTTTATTCTAATACCTCTTGGGCGTCCACTACCTTAAAATCATTTTGAGGCCAATTTATACAATGTGCATCCTCTTTACTTCGTAACCATAAGGAGATATAGTAACAAATAGGTGATTCACTTTATTATACCAAATTTGAGTAAGGAAAAGCCAATGTTCTAACTGATTTTTTTAATCACCCACCTAGCAGCTATGTCTTTCGCCAACCCCTTGTTCACAATTGTTGTTGAACATTGAGTGGAGCATTGTAGCTTGTGCTATGAGACAAAGTATTGTAACCTAGATATGAACTTCAATCCAAATAAACTTAGGATTTAGGTCGAGGCTGCATCATGCAATTCATAAATTGCCTCTTCATGAAATAATCAGCCATTTGGTTGACCTTATTTTTCAAATAAAAAACTACAAAATAAGGATTTAGGTAACACATGCCACTTAACCCAAGTATTTGGAACATAAAATTTGTATTTGTTGCTAATAGGTGTTGGCTTCTCTTTCTTGTATAAATATGTTGGATAAATTTACCACTGTTTAGAGCTTTTATTTTTGTTTTTTGTAAGCTTAGTAGGACCTCTCATTCATTCGTTCATAAAAAACAAGTTACAACCAAAATATAAATTCCGTGGCCTCAACCTACCCAATTGGGAAACTAGGTCTATTGGCCATCAGAAAGCATTATATGCCATCCAAAATTTGAATTTCTTAAGTCTGTCAAACTCAGCCTTATAGGCTTGAATGTTTGAAACCCAGTTTACTCTTAACCTATTAACATCAATTCTACTTAGCAACATATACAACATAAAAAATTAACAAAAAAACAAAGGAAATCATATAAAAATAGTCCTTCGAGGACTCCACTAGAGCCGGGTCCTTTTCATTGGATCCCAGAATCTCTGACTGAGGCGGGCACCTGATGTGTCATTCAATATGACCCAATCGAAAATTTTGTTGTTGAATTTGAAACTAGAAAAGTTGGAATTCCTTATGGATTTCCTAGAGTCCTAGATCCGTTTTAGTGAAACCATTTGAATTCATAATTTCCATGGCCGCTATTTTCTTCATCATCCAGTAAAGAAGTACAATTTGTTTATACTACGTAAGCCCGCCGCGAGCGTTATCGGGGTTTGGTACCAACAACCTCTAGTCCTCTTAAATTTCTCATTATGTGCACTGGTTGAGGGCTACCTCCTAGCCAATAATCATTTGTCCCACTTGGGCAAGTGTGCTATTAGCATAAGCCTGGGCTGCAACATTGATAGTTGGTTCTGCGATTTCTGACCTGCCCGTGTGGGCGTCTGTGGGGAGGAGTCTCCTTTTCCCTCCAGAGGATTCGCTCTGCGGTTGCACCTACTCCCCCCTATCTCATTTTATTTTTTCACTGCAATTGACCAAGCTATATTCAACGAACCCCACTGAACCAAAAACTAGTCATTGAGCCACACTGCCAAACCAAAAGCCCACATCTCGTAGACTGGGTAAATTCTCAACCTACTAACACCTGATGCATTAACACCGAACAAAAAATGGAACATGGAAAATTAGGTTTAATTCAAAAAAAGAACACAACATAATCGAACATCCCCTTACCAATGGTCTTCTTCTCCCATCGCAAGCATGCCTAGCTCTAGCACCACGTTGAAACAAGACCACCCATGATGGGTTGGTTTCCTTCCTTGGAAGGAAATACCTGCCTGCTCCTTGGAAGGAAATACCTGCCTGCTCCGTGGAAGGAAATACCTGCCTTCCGTCCTCCCTTTCCGTAGGAGAGAAGCATGATCCCTGGACCTCAGCTCCTATAATGTCCACACTTCGCAACCAAATTTCATGCAACAAACAAGAAAAAACCTCCACCATGTGGCTGATAAATGCTTGACATGCCTTGCTGCCCACCTTGTTCACTCCCGCGTCTTCTCAACTCACCTTACCTCCATTACACATGTCATGCACTTTCCATGACCACCTTATCTATTCAATGACCATCAAATCATTCTTGTCATGAATCCCAAGTGGGACAGTCTCCTCGCGCTCACACCGATCGGGGGACAACCGTTTAGAGCTTTGATACAAGTTTTGTATGAGGGATATATCTGAGTATTACATGGTAGAAACAAATGTATAAAACCATCATTAGTTCACTATAATATACTTGAGATTGACGTTTGAAGAGTCTGTATTTGTATCTCTATAAATACTTCCATATTCTTGCTAACATACCCATAATAATATACAATTTTATGACATGTTGCTTGGACTGTCACAATAAGATAATCGCAAAAATTTGAGGCATAAAAAAACTTGTAGAGGGTTGCATTATAAGAGTATTTTGAAGTCACATTTATGAATATTTTCAGACCTACATCACAATCCTCTTCCATTTCTTTGTATGTTAATTTTTAAGGTCATAGTTGTGAGCCTAAAATTATGTTTATCATGTTTGGAAATCAAACAAAATTGTGCCTAAATTAGTCCTATTTGTTCATATAAAATTGTAACTTGAAATAGCTCTAAGGTTCAACATTCAAGCGTGCAAGCAATACATTCATGACAGTTTTCTCATATGGCTAAAGTGTTGAAGCGAAATAAAGTTTGATGACCATATTATGTTAAGCAATTTCTAGCTCCACTAAAATAGAGCACATCTTCATATACAAACATGAAATAAGGGGATTAATCATTCATTTAGTGTTCAACATCCATAAGCCATACAAAAACCATCATATTTAGGGGATCCTCCATAAATGAGGTCTTTAGTCATTTATAAGAGTGGGAAGATGAATCAAGGTGACAATGGTTGCTCTTCCAAGTGCCACAAATTTTTCATTGAGTAAATACCTTTCACATACAAAGTGGACATTATAAGAATGATAATATTGTACCTTTAATTATAGTCTTGAAAACTTATTGTTCTTCTTTCAAAAAAACAAAAAATACAAAGGACAAGAAGCTTTTAACCCATCCTCATAACCACACATTGAGCCTAGGGTTAGCATAGTGACCACCTCTAATTAGGTAAGGGGGTGTGTTGTTACAAATTTCACTCAGAATATATTGAAATTTTGATGGAAAACATTTATTTCTTTTCTTAATGATACCCCCCATGCTTGAGAAAATCGTGGAAACTTGGGTTTTTCCACTACCTAGGCTGTCCAATTTCATATTCTCAAAAATAGCCTAAAAGGAGTTATGTTTAAAGGATGGCATGCTCCATGACAAGAGTCCATCTAAGCTTGTACTTAGGGTTGTCTAATCCATCTTTAAGATTCTTTGATATTACAATTTCAAAGAGGGTAATGTTGATTGGTGACTGCAAATGGTATACAAGGCTATGTAGCATCATGTTTATCTCTCCCAAGCTAATGACAAAATTGATAAGTACATATTAACTCTCCCAAGTTGATGGAACAAATTATAAGTACATATTATCTCTCCTATTTTGATGGAAAATTTTATAAGTATATATTATGTCTCCCATATAACAACCCAGAATTTAAAATCAATAATTAACATAGAATTTTCAAATACCACGAGTAGAGATGACTTACCTGTAGTGATGATACTGCTTACTTGTAATTTAAGAGTTGAACACTATTGAATCTTGATAACCGCAACAAAGTTTTGTGGACGACTCTCCACCCAACCATAGGCTCAGGTGCACATAATATTTATACAGTTGGCCTCTCCCGAGCCCTCAATCAATGTACTACTGCCAAAGAATCCTTTGTCTCATAACACTTTTCTCCCAAGAGAATGGATGAAGGAATGATGAATCTCATCTTCCTCAACGTCTATTAAATAGAACAAACAAAGGAAAGGGAACCGCATGCACACATTCCCTGTGTCAACATGCAACTTTTATTTCTTTATTTTGAGTTTTTTTACTTAATTTAATGTTTCTCTTAATTTAACTCCTTATTTTATTCTTTTTTTACTTTTTTTAAACTTTACTTATTTTTACTATTTTTATAGTTTTCTTGGTTTAATTTAATTTAATTTTATTCCTTTTTGATTTTGTAAACTTCACTTATTTTTACTATTTTTATAGTTTACTTTTATATATTTTTATTTAGAAATCCAGGTTATTATTTACCATTTTATTTCTTTATTATTATTATTCTTTTTATTATGTATTTACTATTATTGACTTATTAGTTATTTACTATTTATTTTAATATTTTTATTATTATCAGGGGTCATTACATGTTCCCCCTCTTTAAGGAAATCCATCTTGAAGTTAAGTTGAATCATTTAACATTTTATTTATTTAGTTATTTAATACTTCACGTTTTCCCAACACCCTCTGCTGAACTAGTATAACCAGCAGGCATCGAAAGTTTCCACAACACCCGAGAAATATGAAGGATTTTCTGTTTTTTTTTCCCACTTTTGGAACCAGGCATAAGCCTCATCAATCTGTACCATAGCCCAAGACTGGCCCCAAGGCTCGTGCCTGGCTCATACCTCATCAGCCCCAAGGCTCGCGCCTGGCTCATACTCCATGCATCTCGAAAGGCTGGCCCAATCCCTCCACACTCACTAAGGTGCACAATCCTAGGCATCAAAGTCTGTGCACTCCCACCAGACTTCGACATCCCAATCTAATACCAGGCACTTGGCCTCCTCAATATGGTCCCATAGCCCCTCAAGAGCTATCCATCAAGAGTTATACAAGACAAAGGAACCATTGGCATATGTAGTGTTGATTGGACTTGTCCCCAACCCATATGGCGTTACATATTCTCCCTCATAGGTATGGGCTCCCACGATATCATCAATAAACCAACCCTCTCGGCCCATTTGTGGATTTCCCGCCAATCACCACATCTCAACATGCATCCAATGCATTAGTTATAACCATAACATCATAGAAAATAATTCACATGCCAAATCTTGCATATCATCATGATAATATAACATCATTGTTAATAACCAAATTCTAAATAGTAAATAGCTGCATGCTCATGCATGTCACAAAATCTGTATTGATTCCACATGCTTCACATCATGGAATGCCATCATAACTTATAACATCAACATATATTAATCATGACATCACATAATAAATTAACAAAATGCCAATATACATCATATCATAACATCATGATCCCTATGCATATCTTATCCATCATTAGCATACAACATCATTATTATAACAAATAAATAATAAACACCACATATGCATCATCAACCTCTCATCATAGCTATATCCATTTACCGCATACCATCACATCATGAAACATCATTAATATGAGAATCATCTCAATACTTATCAAATATAGAAAAATAATACACTATAAGCATTCTTATCATGAATTAATTTCATTTACTTATATAAACAATGCATACAAACTATGAATTAAGATTATTCAACATCCCTCAAGGATCTATGTTATACACATATTCTGCTTATCCAAATGACATATTTACACGAGGTCATCCTTATTTAAGTCTTATGTTATGCTTAATCCACCTGCACGAGGGCTTGTTGTCCCCTAGTGATTTATCCATCACTCGCATAATTGTCATTGTTCATCTTAAAATATTTTGTTATCTCATCAAGTTCCCACTTGATTTCTTTAATTGTAGGTTCACCCATCTTCAAGTTGGACTAGGGATTATTCCACCTTAATTTTCACTCATTAAATCTTTAGTTTAGAATTTGAAATGCTTGTAGCCACTACCACCATTATCATCCATGAATGATTTGGTGTGCTCAATGTGTTTGGCACTAACTTCTTTCAATACTAACAACACACACTAGTAAGTTGTTCAAGTACACCCTTTATTAGTTGATTCTCACTTCTTCTCCCAATCATTCTCAAGTCTCATTATAGTTTCCAATTGTATGTATTCTCATTGTTTTCTCATTAGTTTACATAGTGTCTTTCTTTTTTCAAGATTTAAACAAATCATTATCCTTGAAATACTTTCCTAGTTTATCACAAGTGCTCAAAACTTCCTACCTTGACATTTCTCAATTTATAGGTCATCACTTTGACCCTTACCAATCATGTTGATCAATCCACTCATCATATTTTTAAGTTAATTTTCTTCTCGATCTAATCACTCCTTCACTTCCTCATTTTGAATATTCATAAATATAATTTATTTTTCCCCTAGTCTCAATTACCTAATATTCCATGTCTACTAGCTTCAACAATGGAGAGTTCTTCACTTGGTTCAATTTTAAAACATATTATCAAATTTTTACTACTTCCCAACTAAGAATGTTGTTCCTATTCATCTTCATCCTATAGGAATTCATGGGTTAATTACTTCCTTAACCCAACATCATCGTACTTTTTTTTTGTAGTTTCCTTGAGATGACTTTTATCATGATCAATTAACTTCATCCATGGATTGGAATTTTTTTCTCCTTAGTAGGAATCATCCTCATTTAGACTTCAAAGTGATCCTTATCACGTTTTTATATGAAATATTTTTTGTAATTTCATGTCCATTTTCCACCATGTGACACAAAATCTTTCTATTATGCTCCCATATAGGCTAGTTTTTCATGTTGATTACTTACACTCATTTGTGAAATTCTACCCACTCATTTTTAGTATTTATCTATTACTATTTTCCATTCGTCTCCCCATTCTACATTGGTCATAGTTCCGAAGGTTACCATTTGTTAGCTTCATTACAAAACTTACAAGTTCCTACTTTTCCTTTATTCCTTGGGGTAACTTTATTAAATCTACATTGCTAATATTGGGAATCAACTAAGAAACTTTATTTCCTTTCTTAAAATTGTTCTCTTTATACTTAATATTCCATCATCTCATTCTTTTTGCATACTATCTTTAATTATTTTTCCTTCTAATTTTAAATTCCTTTGAAGTGTATCTTTAGTGAATTGTACCATTATTCTCTAAATTTGACCTCTTATAATTTCTTCACATCTTGCATTAATAGCTAATGCCTTCAACTAGTTGATCATGTTATATGATTATATATCACTTCATATATAATGACATTGTATTAATGTCCATAGTTAAGATTTCATTACCATTTTCCCCTCTTTAGATGCATCATCATGAAAGCAAAGACATCCAAATAATCTTTTAGTACACATGAATAAGCTCCATAAATATGATTTACTTTATCCTTTCATCATATTCCTAATAAATTATCCTAATGTGGTATAAGAATAAACGTAATTTTATGTCAACTACAATATTAATTGCAGAAAAAATCTCACCATGTCAACATAAATCTGTGTCATAATCTAGTAAGCATCACTAAACTAACCGTATATAGCGAGTCTCATCACTCTTAATACTTATATTGCAACTCTTCATCATGAATTTTCTCTTTGACATGCACATTCAAAAGCAAATTTAATGAATGACAATATTTCTATTTTATATACCTAAGGTATTTAATTCAACTTAAGAAAACACTTAATAGTTGATTTTGATATTGTATTTTTTCCACAGTGAATATATATTAAAAATATACACTCACTTGATGTATATGCTTAAATATATTTAATTTGTATTTAAATAATTACTTTTATCATTCCCATCTAATATATTATATAATTATACAATATTTTAATATAACTTTTCAACGTGCTTTGCATGATGTCAGTGTAACTGAAGTTATATGCATGGTGAACTTAAAAACACAAAAAAGTTAATTTTACTTAAGCATTGTGATAGCTGGAAAGCATCACTAATTTAAGTTCACAGTGTAAAAAATTAATAACCACTAATTTTGTAATACTCTAAATTATTTCAAAACTAGCAAGAATTAAAACAAATATTTACAAGAATTCATAAATACCTATATACATAATACACACACTTGTATTTATCTCTACCTGAATGCTTTAAAAGTAATATTACATAGTATTATTAAGGGATTTAAAATTTTAAATGTATTTTGAAATTTGAATTTTGAAGGTTTGTGTTTGGCCTAGAATCTTTCTCACTCATTAACAACATTGCATGGACCATTTCACACTAGCCCAATACTTTTAGTAGTTCAGAGGATCGCTAGAGATAGTATAGGCTTGGAGAGTTGCGCTTCTGTGCTACGCTTTCACACAGTCACCATATTTTCACCATACATCTCAAAATATGTACCTATTTGCCATGAAATTTTTACGGTAGATGCATGGGGGTAAGACGAATAAACTCACTTAATTTCAGGACAAAATGCTTCTTGGTTTTCGAGAAACAAGCCATTGTCATCTACAACCATTTTTGGATTTTCTCGATATCCATGAGTCGGATTTAGCTCAAAGTTTTTTTGGAGAAGTCTTATAATGATATTCACTTTGCGTCAAAAAATTGGCTCAATATGGCTTACCGTTTAGGAGATATTAAAAAAATATCAGTCGTTGTGCTTTTGGATAGTTTCACTTCAATGTTAATTTCTAACCAAATGGGGATGAATTTTGAAAAAGTAAAAGAGGTTTTCGTTAAAAACACGACAAGTAACAAAAACCTACTTCAATTTCTTCACAGGTTTCATATATTGGAAGATTCAAATGAATCCTTACAACTTATTTTTCAGATTTTTTTATTTTCTGTTTTAGTCATGATTGTTGGGCGCATATTCAGAGGAGATGGAGAAGAATTTTGGAAAACTGAGAGAGGATTCTCCCAAGAACATTCTCATCTACAAAAAACTCCTTCAGTTTTGTAATAAGTATCATTTTTCAAGGGATATGAGTTAATCTTGGACCCCTATTTTCTAGAAATTCGGTCCATATTCCTAGCAAGCAGTTCCAAATTTAAAGTAATTGATTCTATCTTAAAATGATTAACTTTTCATATTTATTTGATTAAATTCCTATAATCAAAATTATTGATAAATTTGATTAATTATTTTCTCAAATTTTTACCAAAGGTCACATAGAGTCGAAACCCACTCTGATACCACATGTAATAACTTGAAAATTAAAATCAATAATTAACATAGAATTTTAAAAAACCACGAGTATAGACGAATTACCAGTAGCCATGATATTGCTTACTTGTAATTTAAGAGTTGAAAATTATTGAATCCTGCTAACCGCAACAAATTTTTGGGGCGAATCTCCACCTAACCATAGGTTCAACTGCACATAATCTTTATACAGTTGGCCACCCTCGAGCCCTCAATCAACATAATACTGCTAGGGAATCCTTTGTCTCAAAACACTTTTCTCCCAAGAGAATGGATGAAGGAATGATGAATTTCATCTTCCTCAACATCTATTAAATAGACCAAACAATGGAAATGGAACCACATGCACACATTCCCCGTGTCAACATGCAACTTTTATTTCTTTATTTTAAGTTTTACTTAATTTAATGTTTCTCTTAATTTAACTTTTTCTAATTTTTTCTTTTTTTTTTAAATTTTTCTTTTTAACTTTACCTATTTTTACTATTTTTTTTATAGTTTTCTTAGTTTAATTATTTATTATTTTATTATTTTTTTACTTTTTTTAACTTCACTTATTTTTACTAATTTTATAGTTTACTTTTATGTATTTTTATTTAGAACTAGAGCTTATTATTTACTATTTTATTTCTTTATTATTATTATTCTTTTTATTATGTATTTATTTTTCCACAGAAAAAAATCGAACCATCTATTAATATAGAGAGTTACATAGCATATGCATAACAAATTCCAAAAAACAACGTTTCCCCCTTTCTAAGAGAGAGACAGAGTTACTGCTGAGGTAAATAGAAAGAAACTATGTATTTACTATTAATGACTTATTATTTATTTACTATTTATTTTAATATTATATTATATTATATTATTTATTATTTATTATTTATACTATTATTAGGGGACATTACATCCCAAGCCAAGGAAAAAATTTATATGTACACATATGCATTAAACGCTGCAGATCTGATTTCAAAATTCTCCACAACTACAATATTGAAAAGTTAGCTGAGAGTGGTGAGGATAGAATTCAAAGGGATAACAATCCATGTTATAGGCCTTGCATTAGCCACTTAGAAGATTGTGCTCCTTACATGTAATTTATGGACAAGAGAAGGGATTACCAACCTCTGAGATTCTTGTTGCAAATAAATGTGTGTATGTGGTATCAACCTTGCATTAACCACTTAAAATATTGTACTCCTTATGCATAATTTATGGATGAGAGAAGGGATTACAAACCTCTAAGATTATTGTTGCAAATAAATGTGTGGTGTGTGTGTGTGTGTGTAGGTCAACTGGGGTTATCTAGGGTGGAATGGTTGTTATCTTCCCCACCCAAGTTCAAATCTCAGCTAGTGACAGGATTAGCTATAATGCCTTGATAAATATTGTTGTAATGGCTTAAATTATTGTGAACTCTTTAGTGAGTATACCTATGGGTTGGCTCAGTACCAACAACCTCACTCTAGCCCTTGGGTTGAGAGAGAGGCTGACTTCTTTCATTGGGAAACACACACACACAGACACATATATGACTACCTAAAGAGGTCAATCGAAAAAAGGATGCTTGTTAGAAGATTGATGCAAGGATCATGAGACTCTTAGGAAGTATCACTTGACTAGGTAAAAAAAGGAATGTTCAATTTTGTTGAGATCCAACAAGATGATGAGCTTAGTGAAAATTAAGCACCTTCACTAAGTGGGGTCCACAGGCTATTTTTAGGTGTATGTCTATTTTTAGACATGGTGAGCATATTCTATAATTTGCAGGATGATATTTGTAGATGGTTGATCAAGTTGGAAAAATAGATGAGATTCTATTTTTAGAAGACTGGGCGAAGTCTATTTATAGATCGCTAATCTAAAAATAGATGCATGTCGATTATTATTAGCCCTTAATAATAATTTGATAATAAATATCAACTTATTCTCTCGGAGAAATTTATTTCAGTGAACAGATTTGGAAAATCAGTGGGCTGAAGGAATTACGCAATTCTTAGGGTGGTTGGTAACTCATGCATGGAGGACTCAGTTAGAACTAAAGTGATAGAGTTGGAAGAGTAGTTATGGGAGTTGTTATTTAGTTTAACTCAGTTAAGTGAGTTAAACTCAGTTGTGATAGTTGTATCTAGTTATAAATAAAGATACACTAGTGAGAGTTTACTGAATTAATTATTTAATTAATTCATAACTAGAGACTCACTTGCAACTGAACAAATACATTAGTTAAATACTTGCATGTCAGTTCCAGTGGAGACCCAGTGGAGAGATAGGTGAAAGGGTGAGATGGACTACCTGTTGTGACTATAGTGATGCATTCAATGCCTCTGACACACATTGGAGATGCCAATGCGGATTGCGCAGTCAAAGCAAGGCTAATTTGAATTCATTAAGAGGTCTTCTTCAGCAGGGATTGCGCAGTGGAGGCAAGCTTTCAGGAGGCAAGAAATTGGTGCATGGAGGTACAAATTTCTGCAAGATAGTGTGAGACGATTGTATATTGTACTAAGAGCTCTATGAGTTGAGATTTGTATGAGATATATGAGATTGTTTCATGATCCATTGATATACATAATATATGATAGTTGGGGTTTTTAGCTTTAAGCTTTCCCATTAAACAACTGTGTTTATGTGCGATTGATTTTGCTTCATATGTGTTTTACAATTGGCGATTTAATTTCCGCAAAGAATTAAGTGGAAGGATTCTGTATTTAACATAAGTTAATTTGTTAGATCAGGGGAGTCCGGTAATATACATGTATCTTGTATAATTTCTACATGGTATCGAAGTAGTGTTAATCACTGAAGATTGCAATCTTGAAGCAGTGCTGAGTTTTGTGCTGGTGGACACTTCGAATTTGCTACAGAAATTTCTTGGTGCGACAGTTGAGTATTCATTGAAATGGCTTTCAATGGGTTGCGGTTGGAGTATTCTCTTGAGGGTAGCTCAAACTACATAGCCTGGAAGGACAGGATGGAGGCGGTGCTTGAAGATAATGGTATGAAGGAGTTCATCAATAGCGATGTTCCTAAGCCTACTTCTAGTGATGTTGCATTACTTGACGCATGGAAAAAGAAGGTAGTGAAGATAAGAAGAATTATGTTGGAAGGTGTGAAGGACCATATTGTGTCAAGCCTTCATGAGAAAACCACTCCATTTGAAATGTGGAAGGCTTTGACATATCTTTTCCAAAGCAACAACGACCATAGGAAGTTGGCTCTAAAAGATAAGCTCAGAAAAATCAAAATGGAGAAGGGTGACAGTATTCCAAAATATCTCACAAAGTTTTTCCAATGTAGGGATGAGCTGGGGAGTGTGGGAATCACAGTTGCAGATGATGACTTGGTGAGCTTGGCTCTCCTTGGGCTACCGAAGAGTTGGCACAGTTATCAGGACCCTGTCAATGGGCAGGAGAAACTGTTGGATTGGGAGTGACTTTGGTCAGATCTAGTGCAAGAGGAGATAAGGCGAAGTACCAGGGATGGCTCTTCATCGAAGAATGATGATGAAGAGAATTGCGCTTTGGCTGCCAAAGCAAGGAAAGGGAAGGGGAATAAATCCCATCCAAAATCTAAGGCTAAAGGCAAGAAGATGGATTTGTCCAAAGTGAAGTGTTTTCACTGTCACGAACATGGGCATCTTGCCACTAACTGCCCACAGAAAAAGAAGAACGAGAAGGTTTCTATAGCTATAGCGGGTGAGGCCTTAGCCTCACAATTTGAACTTGATTTCTCTTTGATCGCATGCTTGGTTTCAAGCGCAATGGGATCGGTGTGGTATCTTGATAGTGGTGCTTCCTTCCACATGACGGGAGACAAGGAGTTGTTTAGTGACTTGGAGGAGAAAGATCTCCAAATGCATATAAAGATGGGTGATGATGGTAGATACAGTGAGACCGTCATTGGAACCATTACCTTTGAGAGGAGTCAGGTAAAACATTTCTGTCGAAACATGTTATTCATGTTCTAGGTCTGAAGAAGAACTTGGTCTCGTTTGTGATGTTGGAGAACAGAGGTTATGACGTTGTTTTCAGTGAGGGAAAAGCCTTCCAGTGACATAAAACAATAGGTCAAATCAAGAGGATAGGGATTTGAGTTAAGAATATCTACAAGCTAGAGGTAGATGGCTGTGCTGCAATGATGGGAAAAGCAGAAGAAGTGGTGAGATGGGATGAGGGCGAATTATGGAACAGGAGATTGGGCCATCTTCACCATGGTGCCTTGAAGATTTTGCAGTAGATTTCTACTGGACTTCCCAAGGGTACTCTTTCACAATCAGATTAGTGTAAGGGATGTACTATGGGTAAGTTTGTGAAGACCACCTTTCATGAGAAGGGGAACCGTGCTTCGGTGATCCTGGAGACAATTCACACAGATGTGTGTGGAAATTTCTCAGTTGCTTCAACATCAAAACACAAGTATTATGTTATATTTGTTGATGACTATTCTCGTAGATGCTAGATCTTCTTCATGTAGAAGAAGAGCGAAACATTCTCAAAGTTCTGTGAGTTTAAAGCGTTGGTGGAGAAGGAGTCGGGGAAGCAAGTGAAGGCTCTATGGAGCGATAATGGTGGTGAATATATCTCGAACGAATTCAAATTCTTATGTAGCAAAGAAGGAATTCGAAGAGAACTCATAGTGCCTCATAACCCACAACAGAATGGGGTCATGAAGAGGAAGAACAAAATGATCGTGGGTGTTGCACGAGCTATGCTGCGTGATCAGGGTGTACCAATGCACTTGTGGGTAGAAGCATGCAACACTGTGGTTTATGTGTAAAACCGTTTTGCTCATAGAGTACTTGGAATGACACCTAAAGAAGCTTTTACTGGTAAGAAGCCTGATATTTCTTATTGGAATATTTTTGGCTCATTTGTTTACATTCATGTGACAAAGGATGCCAGGAAAAAGCTAGAGCCAACTGCAAAAGTTGGGATATTTGTGGGGTACACAGAAATACCCCATAATTATCATGTGTATTTTCCAAATAGTTGGATGACTGTGGTGCGACAAGATATAAAATTCAATGAGGAGAAAGCCATGAAGTTGTCGCTTGAGAGGGAGCTACACTTGCATGCAGAGGAGGAACTTCTTGTTCCCAAACATGAGCCTCAAGATGTGGATCAACCATAGGAGGAGGATCATGGAGTGGAGGAGTCCACTCACGCAGAGCCAAAAATCAGAACAGGCAGAAGGCGTACCACAAAAGCTGAGAGACTGAAGCTTGATGCGGCACAGAATGTAGGAGTCCCTACATCATAGCGCAGACAGAGACAGTCACCTGATTGATTCACTGGATAGATGGATCTCATGAGAAAGTGTATCGTGATAGAGCCATCTTCTTTTGAGGAAGCAATGCAGGAGTCCACATGGGTATATGCCATGGTGCAGGAGTATGACTCCATTGTCAGAAACAATTCTTGGAAGATTGTTCCAAGGCTGGTTCGTAAATCAGTGGTAGGTTCAAGATGGATCTACAAGGTAAAGCAAGCTACTGATGGGAGTGTCGAGAAGTATAAAGAAAGATTTGTTGCTCGGGGCTTGTCACAGATCGAGGGGATTGATTATGAAGAAACCTTTGCACTCATCGCACGATATTCTTCCATAAGGACCATCCTTTCTCTCTTAGCGTAGATGGGTTGGCACATTCATTAGATGGATGTGAAGACTGTGTTCCTTAATGGGATCATTGAGGAAGAAGTGTACATTAAGCAGCCTGAAGGATTTTAGATCTTCAGCGAGTCGCATGTGTGCAGACTCAAAAGAGCGCTGTATGGGCTAAAGAAAGCACCCCGTGCTTGGTACACATGGATCAACAACTATTTCACTGGAATTGGCTTCACCAAGGGTGAGGTGGATTCAAACCTATACCAAATTGTGGTGGAGGGTAAGATTTTAATCATTGTTCTTTATGTTGATGATTTAATACTAACGGGTGATGAGCAGTTGATACACTCATGCAAGGAAGACCTTGCAAAGGAGTTTGAGATGAAGGATTTGGGCCTCCTTCATTATTTCCTTGGATTGGAAATATGGCAGCGAAAAGGTGAACTATTTGTGTCTCAAGGCAAGTATGCTCGGGAGATACTTGGTAAGTTTCACATGCAGGACTGCAAGTCCATGGATGCTCCTCTTCTAGGAAATTGGAGGAAAGAGGATGCTACATTGACAGAGGTAGTGGATGCTACTGTCTATTGACAGTTTGTGGGTTCGCTCAGGTATTTAGTTAATACAAGACTAGACATATGTTATTCGGTGAACCAGCTTAGTCAAGCGATGGTTAAGCCTACAAAGCTCTTTTGGAAGGCAGGCAAGCATGTCCTGAGATATCTCAGGGGCACATCTGAGTATGGCTTATGGTACAGACAGACAGACAAGGTGAAGTTGCATGGCTTCACAGATGCCGATTGGGCAGGCAGCCCAACAGACAGAAAGAGCACATCAGGAGGGGTTTTCAGTATCGGATCTACAACAGTTTCTTGGTACTGCAGGAAACAAAGATCCGTGGCACTCGATTCAGCAAAAGAAGAATACATGCAACAAGTCAAGCTGCATGTGAGGCTATCTAGACGAGGAAGATCCTGGTCGGTTTGTTTGGTTCTCATTTAGATCCTATAGTGATATATTGTAATAATTAGAGTTGCATTAAAATCTTGATTAATTCTGTGTTTCATGATATATCTAAGCATATAGATATCCGGTATCATCATATCAGAGATTGTGTGCAGCGGAAGATCATGTTGCTTTAGTACATTCCTACGAAAGATCAGGATGCAGATATTCTGACGAAGGCGCTCACCTGGAGAAAATTCGAATACCATAGAGGCAGGATCGGGGTGAAGGATAATCCCTATCTTGTTGAGAGGGAGTGTTGAGATTCAACAAGATGATGAGCTTAGTGAAAATTAAGCACCTTCACTAAATGGGGCCTGCAGGCTATTTTTAGGTGTATGTCTATTTTTAGACATGGTGAGCATATTCTATAATTTGCAGGATTCTATTTGTAGATGGTTAATCAAATTGGAAAAATAGATGAGATTCTATTTTTAGAAGACTAGGCAAAGTCTATTTATAGATCGCTAATCTAAAAATAGATGCATGTCGATTATTATTAGCCCTTAATAATAATTTGACAATAAATATCAACTTATTCTCTTGGAGCACTTTATTTCAGTGAACAGATTTGGAAAATAAGTGGGCTGAAGGAATTATGCAATTCCTAGGGTGGTTGGTGACTCATGCATGGAGGACCCGCTAGAACTCAAGGACAGAGTTGGAAGAGTAGTTATGGAGTTATTATTTAGTTTAACTCAGTTATGAGTTAAACTAGCTTGTGCTATTGTACTAGTTCTAATCAAGATATTAATTAGTGAGAGCTTAGTGAATTAATTATTTAATTAATTCATAACTAGAGACTCACTTGCAAATCGAACAACAATACAACAATTAACTACTTGTATGTCAGTTACAGTGGAGACCTAGTGGAGAGATAGGTGAAAGGGTGAGATGGACTATTTGTTGTGACTATAGTGATGAATTCAATGCATTTGACACACATTGGAGATACCAATGAGGATTGTGCAGCCAAGGCAAGGCCAATTTGAATTCATTCAGGGGTCTTCTTCAGCAGGGATTGCGCAATGGAGGCAGGCTATCAAGAGGCAAGAAATTCGTGGATACATATGCAAATTTCTGCATGACAGTGTGTAATGATTGTTAATTGTACTGAGAGCTTGATGTACTAAGCTTTGTATGAGATTATTACATGATCTATTGATATACATAATATATGATAGTTGGGGTTTTTAGCTTTAAACTTTCCCGTTAAACAACTGTGTTTATGTGCGATTGATTTTGCTTCATATGTGTTTTTCAATTGGTGATTTAACTTCCACAAAGAATTAAGTGGAAGGATTATGTATTTAACATAAGTTAATTTGTTAGATCAGGGGAGTCCAGTAATATACATGCATCTTGTATAATTTCTACAAATTTAGCTATTCAGGTATGAATATGGTCATGTCATGATAACAGGAAAAAAATTCCAGTTAATCAAGACTTCTAAAGTTTTTGATTTACCGATTAATAATCAACAAAAACTAAATGAAAGAATAATTGACTTATTAAATGAATTATGTTGATAATGCATGAACACATGGGATGCATGGGATGAAGGCATGCATAGTGTGACATAGGATGGTAGTAAAACGAGGCCATGTGGCATATGAAAAGGAAAAATCACCACACAAATGTCCCATGGTATCCCCATTATAATTGGCATCCTAGATGGTAACCCTCTCACTAACACTGAGAAGCACTTATGACAAGGATGGGTTCTCGAGGGAATTTCATATAGAAGGGGTATATGCCTGGTGTTTTGTTGGATCAATGAAGGAGGTGCCCAAGAGGAATGACTAAGTGTTAAAGAAGATGACTATGACAAAGTGTAGAGGTGTTGGCTTTGCCTTCTGAGATCACCATGTTAGAAGGCACGAGATACGAAAATTTTAAAGGGAAAGGTGGAACTACATAGTGTGCACATGAATCCGAGACTTGGAAAAATAGTTCCAAACTAAAACCTATGATTTTGTTACACCCACGTAGAACCATCTTAACCCAAAATTTATTAAGTGTTGAGAGGGATCAAATCTCTTGAGGTTCAAACCTCCTTTAGAGTCCAAAACATGAAGTAATATTTGTGACCTCAAGAGATTTGTTCCCTCTCCATGCTTGATATATCATTTTCAATTGGTTTATATAATATACATAATTGACATTGAAATATTTTACTTGACATGGGAATTGCAATATTTTATTTATGGTCCACATTTTGAACATTTTTTGGGGGGTTATTAATGTCTTTTTAAATACACGTCTCCCTTATATTGGGAAGTATTTCTCTATATATTTAATATTACTCTATCTATCGTTGATGTTGAAGTATTTTACTTAAGGTATATATTGAAATATTTTATTTGTGGTCATGTTAAAATATTGCTCTATCTATCGTTGGTATTGAAGTATTTTACTTAAGGTATATATTGAAATATTTTATTTGTGGCCATGTTAAAATATATTTTAAATGTCACATATCAATTCCATATTAAAAATTAAATGAATTACACATCTCTCTCTCTACCTCCCTCTCTCTCTCTCTCTCTCTCTCTCTCACACACACACACACACACACACACACACACACACACACACATATATTCTAAAGCGAGCATTGAAATATTTTATTTATGGTTAACATTTAAAAAAAAACTACTTTCTCTCTTTATAAAAATATATATGAAGTTGATATTGAAATATATTAGTTATCATCTATATTTAATTATTTTATTTAAGGTCCATATTAAAATATTAAAAAAAAAAAAAGAATTAAAAGTTAAAGTAAGAAAGTGAAAGTACAAGATTTTTTAAACTTTCAATTGCTTTATCTCCTTATATAAAGTTGATATAAATTTACGCTTTTTCTTTTTACAAGTTGATACTTGCATTAGATTTTGAAATATTTACAACATATCTACGATACTCTTTGTCTATGACTTACCACTGGGGAAACTAGACAAGAGACATAAGAGTATGGAGTAAAACAAAAAAACAAATTAAACTAAAAATGACAAGATATTTCCAAAGAAAATGATAAGTCTATTGCCCCATAACTGGGGAAATTAGCAGAAAAATTTAGTAAAAAAATGACATTGCGAGTCTACAAAGTCTGAGATGGTTGTTTTAAAAAACTTAAAATAACAACATAGTTGGGGCGAAGACACGCCCAAAGAACAAGCGTCAAAATCTAGAAATTAAACAACATAATCAAAGGGAAACATGTGCCTCGGGAAAACAAGAAGTGTCTAGATTAATGGGTTGCTCCTTGAACTTGCATGGCGATTGAATTAGAGAGATCAATGGTGATCCCATCTCCAATATTTCTAAACTTCCTTTAAAATCTAGCATAATGTTCTCCATCTTTCCCAACCTGTGCATGAGATTGATTTGAGTTTGATGTTGATCTACCAAACCCTTTCCAAGTAGCAACTTAACATGCCAGTAGAGTTCCATTGTATGTTGGTAATGGTTTTTTCACCTCGACCCAATTTCCTGTTTCTAGTACCCATTGTGACTCTCATAATGACGCATGAGTCTAGGAATTCTTACCTTTCATGGTGAATTTCCTGCTCCACCAACTAAATTCATTCTTGAATGTCAAGATGGGTGTGCTCTTGAAACCATGCACTAAATACTAGGCACAAAACCTCGCCCTAAAGCCACCCATTGTTCTACATCCCCACCCCCCCCTTTGCAACAACATACACATTGACATGTTTAGCAATAAGAGACAACAAGACACAACTAATACTTAGCTGGTGTGGAGCTGAGAGCTGGAAGAGATGCTGATGGAAAAAGGTGGCTATAAAATATTTCCATAAGGGTTTCATTTCTGCAGAATATTGGAATATCCCCTCACCTTCTAAAAAATCCACCAAAGAGAAAGGGAAAACCAACATAGAAGGGTCAAACCCGCATTCCCGAGACGTTGTGCTATGGTTGAAGGACATGGATGGTTTTGGGAGCAACATAAAGGTGTGATGGATAAGTAAGTGCATAGTGAACATATTGCCAAGGAGGGATAACATTGTGGAGGTTTCAAACATCATCACTGACATCACATATAAGACTTGTCTGGGACTCTTTGCCACCTTCCTTCGAAGGCGAGGCACCATAAATTTTGGCTTTCATATTGGCATGTGGAGGAGTGGGGGGACCGGGGGTACCATCCTATCAACCTAGACCCTCATTAATGACATGTTTTTTTTTTTTTAAAGGTGAATATCTATTAGATGGAAAAACATGTAATTACATCTTAAAGAAAAATTTCCCTATTAAGTTCTCACTTGGGAGACTTGACCATAACGAAAAAATAATCCTCCTAAGAGTGGATAAAGATGCCCATAATCAGAGAAAATATAGTACACAGATGTTATATCTAGAGATATGACCTCAAATAAAATTCTTGTGAGGAGATACAACAAAAAGGACAAAAAACATAGACATAAAGGGTTAAATTGAAGGCTCTGAGTTTGAAACAAAAATTTGGATATGTGCTTTACCTTTATCTTGAGAAAAGTTTCCCATGGAAAGTAGGTCGAGGTGTTACTCAATTCGACCCAATTTTCAATCCATGTGATTCAAGTGGCTATGCATGCGCTCTAATGGGTGGAGTACATCCTCCTTGTGTTCCTGTCTATTTATAAGAGTTATCCCCACACTAAAATTTAGTTTCCAATACAGTTCAATTATATTCATATATTAGTTGAAGCATACTCTGGTCTACCTTGTGTCAAGAATTTAGTTGGCCCATTCAAATAACACTTTTGTCTCAGAGAGTGAAGATCTGTGAGATGGAGCTTCACTCTTTGCTCTAGCTGTTTCCTCTTGAATTAGATCAACAATCAACTTCTTGTAGTGTTCGACAAGATCTTGCACATTCTAGTGCCTATGAGATTTCCACCTTTGGGCCCTCTCCTCGTAATATGTTGCACCTATTTTAACTCTAGCTTGATGATGTGGCATTATAAATATACTTCACTTAGAACTAAGGTGATGACACATAGACCACTTTCTATACCCTTTTATTTTCCAGTTATGTTGACTACCCTTGAATAGTGATAATGTAAAATTCGTACTCGTCCAGTAAGTCCCTTGTAACGTTACCAGTCCTAGTTCATAATCCACAGGGGACTCATCTACAAATACAATTATTCTTGAGTGCTAGCTAGTTAGATCCACTGGTATCTCTTTCCAATATCAGTCGCTTGGGGGAAAAAATTCTTTACTATTCTTATGAGGGCTTGTGTTATCTACACTCAACCATATATACGTGCATTAAAACTCTGCTAGCAAGAAGGTTTTAGCTTGAATTCTTGAATAACTGAATCAAGGATGAATAAGAAAAGTGTACTTGGTTCTTGCTTACAAAAAATTTAACTCTACACTCTACGAGCCATAATTGCAGTAACCCTTGATAACACTCAAATCCTTAACAAAAAATGACCAAAGCTGAAATTTGGTCCCTTGTACAGATGGAGAGGCCAAAACATTGGTATAATTACCTTTTCCCACAAGACTATTAACAAAAACCACCACTTTCAGACAACTATAAATAACTAACATAAATTTAGTCTTTTTTATAGAGGGAGAGACCACAAAACCAACACAATTTCCTTTTTCCATGACATTTTTAACAAAATCCTTTGCATTCAAATAAATATAATTAACGGCATAGTCAAATGGGTGAGGAATTTTATAGCCATGAATATAACTCCTCTTGCCACAAGATGATGGGTTTTTTCTTGGCAAATTGTATAAGAATTGCCACTAGCAACCTTTCAACTCAGTTTCAAAAGCCTCTTTGCTAATATAATATCTGAACTCGTCATAAGCCAACTACCATTTTGGTGTAGGCTTGTACCAATTTTGTACAGACTTGCCTCTTCCTCAGCCAGCTACCACCCCAAAACTAGGTGATTCCATAAGGCAGTGTCGAGGCAAGGAGAAAATTGCCAATCCACCACAGGATTTTCAAGAAAAGTCGAGAAAAATTTGGCTCCTTTCTAGGAAATCTCAACCAATATTGAAATTTTATATTTCCAAACAACCTCTCTGCATAGACATACTAATTCCAGTCCCACATGAAAGTAATCCATACCAACTCTCCCTCCATCATGCATCTTCTCAATGTCGTCGTAAATATAATAACATGCCTTGTGCTCAAGCTATATAACATCATGATTAAGGGGATGGGAGCAGTCCCATTCACTTAATTTTCCTATCTAAAACCCAATTCATAGGTGATCTTCCTGCACTCTTCTCCATAACCATCAATTTTCATAGTGGCCATTTAAGGTTGCCTCATGGGAGTCAATATCATTTAAACCCCTTGAAAAATGTATTGTCACATTTCCATGTTCATCTACCAAGTGGTGAGATCCATCCTCCACTCTCCCCCTCCCCATTTAAACTCACATGTCACCCAATCAAGGGCTAATTAATGATATGTTAACACCCCCATCGTGGTGATATAAAATTACGTTGCTAGTGAAACATTTTTTTTTTCAAAGACATGTCAACTCTATGTTATGCACAAAAGGAGATACACATGTCCTTCATAATGGGTTGTAATATCAATATTGATTTTAATTAAAACTAATCAATGTGTATATCTAATTTTTTTACTATTGTTGACATTTTTTATTTATTTAGTGAATCCTTTATTTTTATTTTAAAAGGGACATGTGTCAACTCTAAGTTGAGCATGGAAGGAATTACACATCTTCCTCACACTAGGCTATAAAATGCAAATCTCAGTGCAATGATGATTGTTTGTGATAGCAAGGCACATATTGTGTATTTTTGTCTTATTCTATGTGATATCGTTGATAGTGGAAATGATAATGTAACTGGTGTTGGAAATGGTAGGGGATGGTTCTTTTAATTACCTTTATAATTGCTAAAATATTGTGCATTAAATTTTCAACCCGGGGTTCGTATGGAACTCGAGTAACTGTTAATTGTCTAAGTAGATCACACTTTCTAATTTCATTGCTTTCTTTTGTACTGGAGTATCAATCATTACATTTGCAAATGGAGTATAGGAAATTCAAAAGCTGGGCAAGGTTCTACAAATTTATAAGTAAAGTGACTAAAGCTACTTGTTGGAAAGTAAACACACTTAGAATAAAGTAAAAATGCTGGCACGAAAGTAAACACATTTGCAAAAAGGGATAGATTGCTCATGTATCTTTCAACCATTCATGGAAAAAGAAACACACATGCTAAAGATAAAAGAAACAAACACGCATAATAGAAATAACACACTTATATCTAGTGGGATTAGGAAGCTTATCGATGTAACCCCCAACACATGTTAAACAAACCACACAGGCAGGAAATAAATCACACAAAAATAAATGAATGAAAGGACTAATCCTTGACAAGGTGATCCCTAACTTTATTGATACCAACAAATGTAATCTTTGCATTGAGCATATTTAATCAACAATGTAAATGAATACAAACCAATATGCAATGCAAACATAACAAATTAGAAATAGACATGAACAATCAATTGCATAAATAAATTGATAAATAAATAAATACAACCATGCTCAAATAATTAACCGCATAATAAAATCATACAACAATAATTAATTATAGAAGAAAATAAAATAAATTCTACATGAATAAATAATCAAGGGGTTAAATTATACAATTAGGAAAGAGAACTACCCAAATTACACACCACTCAACCTACCTCCATAAAAAAGAGTGTTGATATTTATCGACGCTTTTTTGTTTTGTTTTGTTTTGTAAATAAGAAACTTCTATTATATCATAGAATAGTAATTACAAGCATAGTGAGGTGTCTCTAGCTAGAAGCTTATACACTAGATATCACACAAGTTGCAAAAAACCTCTTTTCCTAAGCATAGAGGTAGCACCAGAATTGACATGTGTGAAAAAATATTGTGGTACAGTGCTTTCAAAGAACAAAATTTAAGAGCCAGTCGAGGCCATTCCGAGATGACCAGTTCTGTAGGGGACATGTTGCTATGAAACATTAGAAACAAGACAATATAATCTATAGTACCAAAAAGGCAGAGAGCCCAAGTGTTAGTCCTTTAACAGGTTGTCATCGAGCATAAATGCCTTTTCCAGAGTGCTGCCATCCGAGGCATCCTCGGCCACCTGGTGACTAGTAGATGTGCTCATTGGTTCTCTTTTGACATTGGGAGAGGCTCCCCTGCTAGTTTACATGGAAGCCAGATGACGTTTGAGCATAGTGTAGTGAGGAGAGTCCTGGGTGACAAAACGTCGATGGTGAACACAATAAACATAGATAGTGAATTTGTCGGTAAGCACGTCGATTTTTTCCTCCAAGGCTTTGGATTTCTCTATCTGCTCCTGAAGAGCCATGTCCAACATGGTCTTCAGTTTCCAGGAAATCTCAATAGTGCAACTTTAAAGATTTTCCTTGGCTCTCGTTAACCCAGGGTCAGGTATCCATTCAAACTGAGTATCTACATCCTTAGAGGTAATTCACATTATTAGATTACTTTCCTGAAGCTCCAGGGCATTAAATTGAACTTGAGCATCTATGGAAACTGAAACACTTTAGTTTAGGGTTGCTCTCATGGACGTGGCCTCCGCCCTATTGCACGGTTGCATGCTGGGATTATCCCAACGCTCATTGTTATGACCTTGACCATGACAGGGAGCAGAGCTGGAGTCATGATGTGGAGGCATCAGAACAAAGAAAGGGGATCTGTGATGCAAGAGCATTTGGCTCAGAAAGCTCATTGTACTTTACTAGACATAGGGGTCTTATGATTTTAAGAAAGTTAGATTCCTATTTATTAAATTAATGTAATTATTAATGTTTTTGAGTGATTTTAATGAGAGATATTTAGAATAGGAATTAATTAAATATTGTGAGGCATTTTCTAAATATTCTCGAATGTTGGAGAACATGAGAGAATTAGGATAGTTGAAAGATTGAGAAATTTGGGAATTAATTGAAAATCTTAGATTAGAAATTGGTTTCATGATTTTGTGGACGAGAGAGGATCCTTGGGGATTAGTTGAGTCAAAAGAGGACTTGGAGGATATTCAGGATTTTGTTGAGAAGATGGAGGATCTGAACTAGAATTGGTTATAAAATATTTTGTATAAAATGATAAGCCTCAAGGCATTAAAAATATAGATAATATAGGAGGAAGAAAAAGGTTTGGATTGTGAAGCCTATGGGTCAAAGAATAGATGAAGAGGCCATTGATAGAGAAGATCAGGCCATAATGCCAATAATTTTTGTAAATATATGTTTATTAATATAGAGAACTCAATTTCTGAGTTTACGTGGTGTGTATTGTATGATGAATTATAAATCATATATATATCAGAATGTTTCTGCATAATACATATGTGCTAGTGAAATCGAGCAGAATCAAATCGCAGGATTGTGTGCAAATGTGAAGAACAGAGAGAGGCCAAATGGCATATAAAATCAAGCAATGACCTGGCTTATACAAGCTCTGTGTAACTCGAATTCGGAAATGACTAAAATCTGTGTTTTTTAGCGGGAATTTCTGTCATTTTCATGAATCCATGAGGACTGTGAGTAATTGAGCTTATAGTGATAAATTAAAACTCTATATAAATGTTAATCATTTGGTTGTTGATAGCTGGAGTGTTGAAATTGTTTAGCCATCCTGAGTTGTGGTGCATTGCAACATAATACTTGAGTAATCGACATCATTTTTGAAAACTGTAATAAGCGGTTGAGATTGTAAAAATCTATGTGAATGTAAACCGTGTAGAGGCTGTGTAAACCCCGAGAAGAAGCCACACCAAGGAGCTTGAGACATCATGAAAAAAATCATGATGATAGTGTTTTGATGATCAGAGAAGGCTCAACAGAAGTGTGAATCAGGCATTTGGAACCTTATTTAGTTTGGAACTAAGAGTCGGTTGAACGTGGAAACATGAATCGATGGTGCAGTGGAACGTTGAAATGGTTTTGCAAAACAACAAGAGGTTTTAACATGGAACAGAAATGGTATGCAGTATTTGTTGAAGGGATGCGAAATAACGTGGAGGTACCACGTCGTAATTAAAAACCATTCATTTCACGAGTTATAGTGTGGTGGAGTATTGTACTCGTCGGAGTGCGATAGACGTCGAATTGATGGACGCATACAAATCATTGGGTAAAGGTGCATTGGTAATAACTGTGGGGCCCAACATATATGTGTTGGCACTTTGATTTTAACCAAAGTCACAATCATAGATATGAATTTCATAAAGTGGGTATTTTATATGGTTTATAACCATAATTGTGATAAAGGGAAATAACTTCCGCATGAGAGGTTGCCATTGTTTGGGGTTATCTTGGTTCATATGCATAAGACTATGCATTTCATATGCATACTGTGGGTTTCTACAGCTTAGGCTGCATTAATCTGGGAGAATGGGGAGGGGAAGTGGAAGTGGAAATGAGAGTCGGGGCGCAACTGAAATGAGAGATGTGAGGCTCGACAAGTGGAGACGAGTATTCATAGGGAGAGCGACTGGCCTCTTGAAACTAGAGAGAGGCATACATGAGTGTGCCATTGAATGCGTCTTGGATGAGGTACATAAACAAAGTGAGAGAGTATAGCTAGATAATGGTCGAGGGACCAAGGGGGCAGCTGATCTGATGTATCACATTATTCCTACATATCTTATCTACATACGAGGGTTTGGGATCGCCGCGCCTGAATAAATTCATAATGGGGAGGTATGAGAGTCGTACTGAAACTGACTAGAGGTTTGATCGATGATATCCATCGAGAGGCTCCCCTGCCTTTTATTGCCATTGTTATTTATGAGCGTACAATCCTGGCAGAGTGTCCCTTCACTGAGGTCCCCCCATGCAAAGGAGAGGAGTCGAGAAATTATATAGTGTGAATGTGGGTTAATTGAGTAGTGGAGTAGTATTATGGAGTAGTGGAGCAACATAATAATGAAGGAAGAGTGGAGATCATAGAGAAATAATGAGGAAGATGATGGATATGATGGAGGAGTAAATGTAAGATCATGGATAAATAATGATGAAGTGATGGAGGAAGTGGTGCATTAAATGCACACATGATGGAGGAAGTGGAGAGTAATTGCAGCAGTGATGGAGATCATGGAGGACAACACAGTCTTTATGGAGGCTAGTGGCCACATGTGCAATGCACTTATGAGGTGGGCCAAGGCTAGGTAAGACTCACAACCATAAAATGAAGATGAGGGAAACAAAGGAAGGGGAGTCTGGATTTTTATTGTTGAGTGTGATAAGACATTTCTTTGCACACTTCACCTGTTTAGTTAAGTTTGTTGTGTTGTTTAGCACCGAGTGTTCCCGAGCGGGAATCCCACCCTTACCTACGGGGAACTTCGAGTGCCTACTATGGGAAGGTTTTCTTGGGCAACATTGATCATCCGAAAATCAATGCCACTTTCAGCCACTCTCATCTGCACTTCCAGCTTTAGGAATTACACATTCCTAAACTAGAGCTTGAGAGTTGGAAGGTTGTTCTCAGTACTTCAGCTAAGAAACCTATGAAGGGATCAAACCTTCACATTGTGGATCCATTGCAGTCTTCCAGGACTTTTAATGACATATCCGACATCATGCCATCCATCTATTCTCCTATGCAACAACATTTCCTGCAGGAATTACATAAGTCTTTAGTGAGGGTTTGAGGAGAAGAGTAAGTTCCAAGGAACTCAACTTGGAATCCTGTGAGGGATTAATCCTTCACTCCGAGGATCAATTCAGTAGCCAGTGATCAACATTGCATTATCTATCAACATGCCACATCATCAACCCTCCTTGACAATGCAATATTTCCCAGCATTTGTGCATGCAACAACTACATATTCAGTGGAGGAGCTAGATCTCAAGTTCCTTAGCTTGGGATCGGGAGAAGGGACCATCCCTTTAGTTAATGAGCTGAGTGGGTGCTATTGCAACAAAAATATCATTATTTCATCCCCAGGTCAACAATTTTCTCGAGCGAGTGCGTAACTCAGCTAGCAGGGGTACAACGTGCAACCCAAAAAGGGCCGAAATTCCAAACTCAAAATCTGGCCAAACCATTTCTGGAATTTTATGGGTTTTTCGAGTAGAGTTCGTGGTTAAAATGTAGAATCTTTATGAGCACTCCAGTAGCCTCTCGTACATAGATATTCTTCCCAGCAGCAGCAGTTTCTAGCAACAACAGTTTATACTTTCCAGTGCTAAGTTTCATTAGTGTATTTCAACCATCTTGTGGCTTGAGTGCATTCCCTTGGAGCACTGTGTACTTACATTGCTGTCGATACATAATGATATGACTCAGTTATTTCTACTAGTGTTTTAATGTCTTGATGTTATATTTAGACATTTCCAGCATTTTACATTCTGGTTATTTCCTTGATTGAAATGTTATAAATGTTTTATATTCTTGTCTTTCCCATTTTGGGATATTACAGTGGTATCATAGCATGATCTTTGGCTCATCATGTGGGCTTTTCATGACATCAGAAGAATAAGAAGAAGAAGTAGAAAAAGAAGAAGTCTTTAATGGTGGAATGATTGAGTTTTGCCACACTTCTCTTAAGATCCCTGTAGGATCTCACCATGGAGATCAAAGAAATGAGAAGGGAAAGGAAAAAGTAAACCTCAAGAGGGTTTCAGAAAGGAGAAGGTTCAAGCACTTCCTATCAGCAATATAAGCAACTGACAATGCAGAAAGTTCCACAACGCCCTACTATGCCCACTTTCCTTGCAGAAGGAAATGAATGGCATGGAGATGGAGGATATTTGGAGAAGGAGACTCTGAGTGATTATATTGTAGAGTAAAAATCTCAATCTAGAGCATTCAAAGAAAATATGAATTTCCAGCAGTTTTTCCAGATTAAAGAGAACCGACGACCCTGCAGCAACAATAGAAGAAGAGGGCATATGCAAAACAGATTCTTTCTAACTACATTCGATGGGTCATCCAAAATCACGGAAAAATATTGGATGGAAAAATTATATGCATTCTTCCAACTACACCCAGTAGAAGAATAAGAGGTTGTTCAGATTGTAGCACTACACCTTGAGGGTGAAGCAAATTACTGGTGGTTCGGCAAATTGAAACATGCAAGAGTGACTGCGTATGCAGACTTCACTCAAAGGTTGGTAAAGAGGTTTGACAGAAGAAAACCAGAGGAAATTTCCATTGAGACATTTGCTGACATTGATGAGGGAGTATATGAGGAGCAAAAGGAAGATGTCAGCACTGATACTCTGGGAGAAGAGAAAATACCACCACCACCAGTTTCAGTAGAGGTACTTGCATCAATGAGAGGAGCACTTGCATTTTGGCAACTACCACCACCACCAACTACAGTAGAGGTACTTTCATCAATGAGAGGAGCACTTGCATTTTGGCAAGATGTTCCCAAGACTTCGACATTGAGAGTCTAAGGCATGATTCAGGCGGTGCTTGAGGAAGAGGAAATAGATACCAACGTTGGTGCAGCAGTAGAGGAACAACCATCACCATCACCAACAGTTGGAGAGGCAATTGCACCAATTGGAGGAACTCTTGTAGCTTTGCAAGATGTTCCCAAGCATCAGCTGATCCAAGGTATGAAAACATGTCCACCCAATATTATTTTAGCACATTAGATTGAGATTTGTGGGGTCATGCCATCAGGGAAATTACATGACCAAGGGTTAGAGAACACTGCTGATTTGGAGCAGCAGACTAGCATTGCAGAGGACCCTTGACTGGTTCAAGGAGAATATGTATAGCTATCCCAGTTTGACATTGTTGAGCTGAACACGACACTTTTTGTTGGAGTGTGGAGTTTCTGAGGATGGGATTAGCATAGTCCTAATGTAGGGAAGCTATACAATATTGTTTGAGAACCGAAATTTACTGTCGCATGAGCTGTCATATTCTATTTACGATAAAGAGATATTGGCCATTATGAATGCATTGGTCAAATTATGGCAGTTTTTTTATTGGCAGTAGATTTCAGGTGAAGACCAACCACCATAGTCTCTGACATATTTTTAAGGAGGAGAAACAACTGCAGAAGAGGCAACAATGGTGGATTAGTACAACGCAGGACTATGAGTTCAAGATTTTGTATGGAGAGGGCTATGAGACAATAGATGCACTATCATGGAGATCAAAAATGCTGTCACTGAGGAGCAATGATGATTTGAGGGCCTAGTTATTATTTGAGTATTCTGATGACCGCTTCACTTATGAAGCAGTGGATGGGTAGATGGTAGATGGTAGACATCATGTAATGGATAACATCTTCCATTATCAGGACAGAGCCTTCTTGATGATCCCCTCCCAGCTCAAAGAGAAGTTTCTGCATGCAGCATATTCAAAACCTTATAGGTTCTACCGGGCCATCAGAGAGAGGTTCTCATGGAGAGACCTCAAGGAGGATGCACTTCAACATATCATGGAGTGCAAATATTGTCATCAAATTGTGGAGGATGGTATTGTCAACATTGATCCGCTGTCTAGGTATGCACATTGCTTCGACATTTTCACATAGTAAATTTCTTCACCCATGACCAAATTATCTTTTTGGGATGTCTTCATGCTTCATGGTCTTCCCAAGGCCATAGATAGTGATGGGGACAATTATTGTATGAGAATTTTTTGGCTGGAACTTCTCCATTGGGTGGATACTGAGCTGGTGCATGATATGAATCATCTCCCATAGTTGGATGGACAGATGGAGATGATGAGAAAGTGGCTGAAAAGATACATCCAGATCTATGACACAGGGAAGCAGGAAGCATGGATGTGCTGGTTGTTCTTGGGCGAGTATGGATACCACTCGACATTTCACATTTGTATGTTCCATGCCTTGCATAGTACTGAGGTGATGCAACAACAAGAGGCATGGATGCGCTGACTACTCTTGGGAGAGTATGGCCAAGACATATCATTTTATATGTTCATTAGAATATCACTATTTCCTACTGTAGAAATTATACAAACATATGTATATCAATGGATTCAATCTGATCTAACAATCTACTAAAGCTAGATACTGAATCACTTCTACAAATGAATTGCGGAAATTAAACACAATCACCAATCACATGTAGCAAAGAAAGAATCAAATCAAACCACAACACAGATAATTTCCTGGGGAAAGCTTGCTGCTCAAAACCCCTCTATCTTCTATTGTATATTAACCATGGAATCATGAAACTATTACAATGCACTCTTTTCACAAGAGTCTCCTGCGCCCTGTTAATTGTCTCACACTGTCCTGGACAAAATTGACCAACACTTAGCCAATTATCAGCCTCTAAACAAAATGCCTTGCTTGCGCAATTCCTGATGAATGCAATCCCTATTGTTTAGGAATTTTAGCCTTCCTTGACTGCGCAAGGATCATGGGCACTCCAATGGATGTCTTGTTGCATGCACGCAACCTACTAATCACACAACTGATAGTTAACCTCCCTTTCACCTTTATCTCAACTGGGTCTCCACTGGAACTAACATGCATACATATATTAATAGTAAATCATCAGTTGCATGGAAGATCACTTATTTTGAGTTACATAATATTTAATTCACTTGATCTCTCACTAGTGCAACAAAAAATTACAACTAGTTCAACTAACTCTAACTCACCTAACTGAGTTAACTGATTACTCATGCATTAAACTAATGCACCAAATGAAATTCAAACTCCATAACTAATAGAATTACTCTGCATGCCTCACCAACCACCCTCAACTCGAAATACACAAGTTAACTGAGTTTATCACACTTAGGTAAATATTACAAGTGATCATGAGATAAGATTACATTTTATTATCCAATCTAATTAAGGGAAAATTAAAATAGACACTGCACCAAATTTAGCCCACACTAGTGTAGGCGCTGCTAGGACCTATTGGTCCCACACTAGTGTAGGTGCTGCAATTTATTGTTGGACTTCAACACTCCTTCTCAACAAGAAAGGGATTATCTGCCACCCCGATCCTGCCTCTATGGTATTCGAATTTTCTCCTGGTAAGTGCCTTCGTCAGAATATCTGCATCGTGATCTTCCATGGGAATGTACTAAAGTAACATTATGCACCTTTGAACACACTCTATGAGATGGTGGTACCGAATGTCTATGTGCTTGGACCTATCATGAAACACCAGATTAACCGAGAGTTTAATGAAACTCTAGTTATCACAATGTATCACTGTCGGATCCATTTGAGAACCAAACAAACCAACCAGGATCTTTCTCATCCAGATGGCCTCACATGCAGCTTGAATTGCTTCCATGTACTCTGCTTCGGCTGAACTGAGTGCCACAGATCGCTTCTTCCTACTGTACCAAGAAACTGCTGTCGATCCGATGTTGAAGATCCCTCTTGATGTGCTCTTTCTATCTGATGGATTGCCTGCCCAATATGCATCCTTGAAGCCTTGAAGCTTCACTCCCTCTGTCCGTCTGTACCATAATCCATACTCTGTAGTGCCCCTGAGATATCTCAAGACATGCTTCCCCGTCTTCTAAAAGAGCTTGGTCGACTTAACCATTACTTGAATCAGTTGGTTAACTGTGTAGCAAATGTCTGGTCTGGTGTTCACCAAGTACATCAGTGAACCTACTATCTGCCTGTAGACAGTAGCATCCTGCTTCCTCCAAATTCCTAGAAGAGGAGTGTCCATCCCGCTGCCATATTTTCAAACCAAGGAAATAGTGAAGGAGTTCCATGTCCTTCATTTCAAACTCCCTTGCAAGATCCTCCTTGCATGAGTTTATCAGCTGCTCATCACCTGTCAAAATTAGATCATCAACATAAAGTACGATAATGAAGAGCTTACCATCAACCACAATCTGGTACAGGTTTTCATCAGCTTCAATTTTGGTGAAGCCCAACCTGGTGAAATAGCTGTCAATCCAAGTGTACCAAGCACGAGGTGCTTGTTTTAGCCCATAAAATGCTCTCTTGAGTCAACACACATGCGAATTAGTGTCAAAGATCTCGAAACATTCTGGATACTCTATGTACACTTCTTCCTCAATAAACCCATTGAGAAACACAGTTTTCACATCCATTTGATGAAAGCGCCACCCCATCTATGCTGAGAGTGCAAGGATAGATCTAATGGAAGAGTTCCTCGCGAATGGTGCAAAAGTCTCATCATAGTCGATCTCCTCAACTTGTGAGAATCGCCGGTCCACAAATATGGCCTTGTACTTCTCCACACTCCCATCAGCAACTTGCTTCACCTTATAGATCCATCTAGATCTAACCACTTATTTGATGGTCGGTCTTGGGACAATATCCCATGCACTGTTCTTGACGATGGAGCCATACCCCACTACCATAACATCAACCCATATTGGTTGTTGCACTGCTTCCAGAAAGGAAGACGGTTTTGTCACAATACACTTTCTCATAAGAGCCATGTATCCAGTAAACCTGTCTAGAGACTATCTCTATTTGCGTAGTGAAGTAGGGGCTCCTACATTCTTTGTTGCATCAAGTCTCAATCTATCAGCTTCCGTGGTGTGCCTTCTATCATTTCTGGTGGATGGCTCTGCATGAGTGTTTTCTACCACTCCATGATCCTCCGTATGTGGCTTCTCCACATATTGAGGTTCATTCTTTGGAACCAAGAGTTCCTCCTTTGCATGCAAATCCAACTCCCTCTCAAGGGACAATCTCATGGTTTTCTCATCATCAAATTTTATATCCCATTGCACAACAATCATTCTTTTGTTTGGAAAATACACCCGATAGTTGTGGGGAGTTTCAGTGTACCCCACAAATATCTCAATATCGGTTATTTTTTGGCGAAAAAGGAGGTCTCTGAGCAAGACCCAGGTTCAGGATAGAGGCCAACAAGGTTTCCGTAGTAGTCTAGCACAACGCCGACATTTTCACCCTACTCCAAGGAGCAGAGCTTCTCACCCGAGGTGTAACGTGACCTTAGTAAGGTTAGGAGACAGATCAAGTATCAACCGATTACAACCATGAAGAAGAAATAAAGGAACTTGAAACAACAAATAGATATCGCTACTTTGCATAAGATATTACTCATTAAGAATATTTAGGATGCTGAATTAAAATTTAAAACATGGCATACATTCACAATAAGAAACTGATTAACACTTAACTCAGAGCATCAAACACAGTAAGAACCATATTTCATTATCATTATCAAATGACTTACATCACTCCATAGAGTCTATTACAGGGTGGTTCAATACAACATATATCTAATAGAGCTCTCCTACGGCTCTCTCACTCAGCCCTCTGCCGGACTAACTCTCTTGTCTACGCTGGCTGATTGCCTATTTGTTCTTCTGCAAACATGACTGTCAGTCTTTCCTCTTTTCCTGCTCCGCTGTTTGCCACTTATTCTTGATTACTGGGAGTTTCGCTGATTGTATTTGTCTCCCATACCCGCCATCTATGTTGTTCTCCGCAACTGCCACACCACCTATCTTCCAGCTATCCACAACCATGACAGCTCCCTATCTACCGTGATTGCGCTCCACCACCTGTTCTCTGCAACTCAAAATTGTTCCTTTTCCAAAACAAAGGCCCCAACAGGCCCTGACCACATGCTATTGACTCATCCCGAGTCAATATTTTCCTGCTGCTATGGTTTCCATTGGTCTGTCTGCCTCTGAGGCTGACTCTGTCTTCTCCATTTCTTCGCTTTGTCCAAACAAAGGCCCCAACTTAGGAACCTTGCTAAATGCTGAAGACTTAAGTTTTGCAAACTCGTTAATTGCTTGTTGCCATTCCTTAATTATCTGGTTGGTTTCGGTGGCAACTCTTTCAGCCTCGGTTTCGCCTGCTACTGGAGGAAGTTTGCTGAATAATTCTTGGATTTTTATCCCGGCTTTGGCTGCCATCTGCTGTATTGCCTCTGCTGTCTACTTGAATGGTTGCCTTAGCTCTTTGAGGAAATGATTTGTGGTAGCATAATGCTCCTCTATTTTTTGTATTCTAGTTTCCAGTACCTCCGCTTGGTTGTAGAGCTGGGTTATGCTGACGGGATCCATGGCCTCTTTGATCTCTTGTGAAATTTGCTGAAGCTATGCTGAGATAGGTTGGGCTTTCATGGTTAACAAATTAGAGCATTTGTGTAAATGCTTTAGTAGGTTGTAATCCTCTCTGACTATCATCCCCAAGGTTTCCTTCATTCCGGTTACCTGCTTCTGCTTCTCGGTAACCTTCTCAGCATATATCACGGCGGGATCTGGTAATGCTGGTCTTGCGGCTAGTGCTTGTCTAAGCTCTTGGTTCTCTTTGCTGAGACTTGTACATGCCATTTGCACTCGAATAAACCTTTCGACCGTGGAGCAGGTTGACATGTACTCCAACGTCTTGTCATCCTGGCCAATTACTGTTGGCCAAAGGTCCTTGAAGATATCTGTTACCTTGTCCAGCTGTTCCTGTAGACTTTCCTTCTCCCCTTTCAGCTGATTGTGCTCTTCAGTAAGTGCAAGGATCTAATGTTGTTGCTGCTCGAACCTTTGTTGGAGGTCGTTATCCAGCCCTTTTTCCTACTGTGCTACTTGCTGAATGAAGTTGTATAGTTTTTCAACCCCCCAGGTCTGCATACTCTTAGTGCTTGACATGTCATGGGTTGCCAGTATTTCTCTGAGGGGTTGCCCGTTGGCTATTGATCTTACTGAGTGCTCCTGCGGTGATGCGGGTTGGTTTTGTTGTGGTAGTTGACTTTCTAGGTTATTCATACTCGTCTTCGGTTGAATCTGCTATAGTATTAAGTTGGCTTGCTGAAACGTGTTCAGCTCTTTTAGTGAGGGCGTTGTGTCTGCAGTAAAAGATCCTCCCTGAACTAATAGTTCTAGGAAAGTGCCCCACCTCACCAGAGGTTGGTTAACCTTAGGTACCATAGCCGTACTTGAGTTAAATTCTGCCTTGGTGTCCCCATTTATCTTGTTTCTTAACTTTACTGGGTCTGAGATAGTCGCTGAGGTGGATGGAGTGCGGGTGGATTGGTCTTTGGAAGTAAATGAAGTATGGGGTGATGGATGGTGAATGCGAGGTGAAGGGATGTGAGTGTGGGGTGGAGATGACGTTTGAATATTCAAAACTGAGAACAGATCAAACGGAGGTAGCGCAAAGGTGACCTGGGTGGCAACCTTTGGCTCTTCTCAAATTGGTACTCCCGTATCCATGGGTTGGGTCTGATCTTCCTCGGTGAGGTCAACTATTTTCCTAGGCATCATAATTCTTGCTTTCTTGGAATTAGGGGTAGCTACTGGTGGTTTAGGTGCCTTACTCTTATGGATTGAAGTTACTGTGGTTTCCAGGGGTGAATTGAACATGGTAGAAGGTAGGGCAGTGACGAGTGGTGTAATCATGGATGGTGATGAAGAATTTGAAGACTGAAAATATGTAAAAGAAGGAAACATAGGAGAAGCACTTGTGAGAGTTTGTATTACCTGGTTGATTCCTTTACCCTCATGTCCAGCTGTTCCAGTAAAGGTGTTAGCTGCAGTCGAGAAACTCTACTCACTGTTTCCTCTAGTGTCTCCCCTGGTAGTGCTCTCGACAGCATGCCCCTGAACTAATAATGATGTATTCCACTTCTTATCTCCATTCCAACTCCTGGCCATGAACAAAATTCGGTGTGGAACACCTTTTAATCAACCTGAAACTTTAACAGTCTCATTTTGAACGTGGTTTATCCATGCAAGTGGGTCTGATATATGTCCGTTTGTGAGTGACCCCAAACCATATTTGCGAGGAATATCTGTCCAACAGGTTCCTCAGAACCCTTTTCTATCTTGCCACCACATCCACCATCTGCCTGTACCAGAATGAGAAAGCTTCTTCATTTACCTCTTTTGTGCTGGGATCTCTCGAGATTCTCCAGGGCATAAAATTCATCGCCATTGGCTGGTCATTTGTGATTTCCGCGAGCTGTCTTAACCCCAGGTGAGTCCATTTCCACATCGCAAATTCCATTATGAGGTAGCCGTAAATGAACCCTATGGCTCTTCTCTAGTTATCTTCGCAGGCCTCGAACAATTCATTCAGTAGAAATGTGCACTAGTTTAGCTGGGTTCCTTGGAGGTAGTGTTCCGCAACTGAAATGGTGTCGAGGGTGCATTCGCCCTTGGTGTAGTGCCTCATCATCTTACATGCTATTAGGTAGCAAGAAAATTTGATTGCTGGACTTTTGATGAGGTCTATCTTCGCCCCCTTCTCTCCTCTTCTAGTCTCATATTTCTTATAGTAATCCTAGTCTCCCGCCTTCTTGGATCTCTTAGACATGTTCTAGAATGCTGTTGAGACATCCTTCCCTTCTGCTGATAATCCCGTGAGCCTATTGATATCCTCTCCATGTATCAGTATTTCCCACCCTAGCCACAGTGATCCATTCTGGAGCCTGCTTAGCAGGAATTTCGTACACTGCATTGCTGCTCCCATTGTTCCAAAGACTAGGAGGTTCCTGAGGTTCAGTATTGTTGATTTCTGGATACCTCTGAACTCCAGATTCATTCTTGCTACTTCCTCTCCTCCTTCTGTAGCATAATTATCTGTGTATACCTGACTCTTCATAGCCAGAAACTGGTATGAATCTATGAAATCTGTGTCAATTAACGACCCATTGTCATACTTGCCCACTAATGATTCCATCTTCTGAATTCTCTCATCGATCTCAGGCTCGATGACTGCTGTTGCTACCTTTGTCATATTCGTCCTTCTTTTGTATACTTGAAGTGCTATCCTTGATATCTTTTGGTGAATTCCTACTATTGTACTACCTCTTTGAACTTCCTTTGATGAAATTTCACTTGTTACTATGGCGGTTTCTTGTTCTAACTCGGAATTTTTCGGCATTCTCGTGCTTTCTTCTTTCATGCAGGTTAAGTAATGTAATCAGCACGAATGAGGTTGATAAGACCCCATAAATAATTAATTTTTCTATCTCTCCTGCGGCTATAATCGTGTGATTAGTTACCGCGGTGAGGTGTATTCTGACATTGCTGACTGTGTCTTCGGGATTTGGGTAGACGCGATGGGTAATGAAAATGGCTTAATATGGAAAATTTATTATGGTATGGTTATTACTAATTATGGCTGTTAATTCTCAAATTTGGGTGATCCTACGGACTGACATTAGTATGAGGGGTTATTATGACAGAATGATGTTTGACATGCTTGGCTTTCTGACATGAATGACACGTTAGACACTCCCCCCCCGGCCAATCGGTCTCCACATCGCAACAGGTGGATTTTTCTATGTGTTACTATAATTATTTTATTTATTAGGATTCCTATTCTATTCCCTTCTTAGGTGCGAGAGATTTATTGACTCAATTCTATTTCTATTCTACCCTACTGACTCCTCTCGGTTGCAAGAGTTGTTTGAAAAGTAAATGATGATACTTACTCGTGATAAGGCTTAAGGTGTGCGCTATTCACCCATCCTTTTAATACTTGGCCGTCTAGCTGTGCCAACTGAACTGCTCCTGAATCTTGAATTTCAATGACATGGTATGGTCCCATCCAGTGCATTCTGAGTTTTCCCGGGAACTATTGAAATTTTCTATCGTACAACAAAAATTTCCCTCTGACTGTGAATTTTTGATGTTTGATATGATTATCATGCCAAGCCTTCTGTCTCTCTTTTTGGACCGTTTGATGGAATTCTGCGAGAAATATGTCTTCTTCAAGCTCTTGTAGCTCATGGAGGTGTTCATTGATTGAGTCTTCCTCTGTCAGATGTACTGTTGAAGCGATTAATAGACTTGGTATGATAAATTTAGCAGGTACCACTTCTTCTCTCTCATACACCAATTGGAACGGAGTCTGATTATGTAACCTTTTTATAGTTGTCCTGTATGCTCATAAAATTGAAGGTATGTGCTCATCCCAGTCATCTCGATTGGCATTGCATATCTTGGTTAGTTCTTTTTCTAAGATTTTCTTAAATGCTTCAACTGTTCCATTTGCTTGAGGATGGTACAAACTTCTCTTATGATGTTGCACCATAAAATTATCTAACAAAGACTTGATTTTTATATTGATGAAGTGTGTAACTTGATCACTGGTTAGGATTCTAGGGTAGCCAAATCTACTAATGATATTCTAAAAAATTAACCTAGCTGCTATGTCTATTGTGCAATCTTTCATTGGTGCTGCCTCTGCCCATCTAGTAAGATAATCTGTTGCGATAATTATGTACCTTGCTTGTGAATATATTTCCACAGGTGCGATTGGCCCTATGAAATCAACGACCCATTTTCAAATGGTTGCAATGCTCTTACAGGTTGTAGTGGTAGCTCATCTCGGTGTGATGGACATCCCGTTCTTTGGTAGACATCACATTTCTTTACAAATGCTTTACTATCCTTATGTACTATGGGCCACCATAACCTTGCTTGTAATAGCTTTCTTGTAGTGGGTTTTGCACCGACATGGCCCCCCTCAACTCTGCAATGACACTCCCACAATATATCCTCTCTTTCATGGTCCATGATACATCTCCACAAGACCTGGTCCAACCCCATCTTATACATTTTTCCTGCTATTAATTGATACTCAGCCGCTTTTACTACCAAATGTATTCTTTGAGTCACTGTGTATTCAATGTGGCACTGTCCTGTTGCCAGATATACTGCTATTTGTTCCAAATGGTCTGGGATGGCTTCTACTCTAAAGAGATCAGCATCTGGCCACTGATCATCCAGGGATCCCCCATTCTCTCCATTTTCCAGCCTTGATAAATGGTCAGGACCCACGTTTAACCTTCCTGGTTTCATTATCACTTCGAAGGTGAAATCCTGGAACGTTAGGAGCCATCTACAGATCCTTCCTTCAAGCACAGGCTTGTTGACCAGGTACTTCAATGCTGAGTGGTCCATGAAGAATTTTAACGTACATCCTAGAAGGCAATGGCGAAACTTTTGAAGGGAATACACCATCACAAGAGCTTATCGTTCTGTTGTTGTATAGTTCCTTTCAGCCGTTGACAACTTCCTCCTTGAAAAATAGATTGGATGATCAACTGAAGTTTCTCCTGGCTGAGCTAACACTGCTCCTAATGCAATGCTGGAGGCGTCAATATGTACATGGAACTATCTTTCCCAGTTAGAATGAACTAAAATGGGTGCACTTGCTAGCTTTTCTTTCAATGTATTGAGGGAACTAGTGCATTCATCAATCCAATTGAATTGCTTTGACTTCCACAACAACTTTTCCAATGGTGTTGTTATCTTTGTGTAGTTGCGGATGAATCTTCTGTAGTACCCGGTATGTCCGAATTGATCTTAACTATTTCACAGTCTCTGAAGCTTCTATGTTAATAATGACTACTAATTTTTTTGGATCCTATTGAAAATCAAATCAACTCAGAAAATACAGAAAACACACATAATAAACGAGACACCAAATAATGGAGGAAAAGGCTTCAGCCTCACGGCTTCCTCACATATTTTCTCATTATTAAAGGAATGTAGTGTTACAATTAAATAGACGAGGAGACAGTGTCTCAAGATAGTATGTGCTATCTTGAACACCTTGTTGAGATAATTTCTCAACCAAACACACACCAATATAGGAGCTACCTAAACTAACTCCTATCTTAGAGGAACAACCCAAACTAAAGAGTTAGGCATAAATTCCTAACTTTTAATATTTAATTTTTAATTTTATTTTTGGATTTATTATTGTTTTTATGAGAGAGGCTAACATTCCCCCCTTCAATGATAAATCCAAAATAAGAACGAGGAAACATCTTCCAAGTTCTCATGTTGATCCTCAAAAACATTGCCTGAAAAACCGCCAAAGATGGATGCTGAAAAAACTGCAATCTGAAGAGACCATGAGTTAGCTGCATGTCTAATTCATCTCTGAATTTCGCTTGAAAACTCCATCACGAGCCAAGTTGCAAAAGGATCCATCTGTCCTTTGTGTGAAATCAACATCCTTTGTCCACTGACAAAATTTGTTCAACGCCCACTGGCTGATGATGTCAAAAAACAACTCACTGTTGCTTTTGCTGTGTTAAAAAAGTGCTCACTGCTGGTTTGTTGTCGACTGCCCACTGGAGAATTTTTTTATGCCCACTGGCTATTGAAGATTCCCATTGGTTGCTTTTGCTGGTTTTTTTGAGACTTTCAGTCTGACAACCACCATCAATTTCATTGACATTTTCCCCCCTTTGTCAGCTGAAAGGATAGACAATTATCTGTGAATTATTCCTGAACTCGCCCCCTTTAGGTGTAGGAGTTTTACACTGGTGTACTCCCCCGTTCAAATGTATGAGAGTACCATCTTATTTTTGCTGTCGGCTGCACTATGTGTGATTGTATTCGGTTGTAGAACTGAGACAATCTCTTGACTGTGGATGACCATTTCCAAGGATCGATCCATTCATAATGTATCTTCAATCTGACTGATTGTTGTTGGTTGCGACATTTCTCTGAGGAATGATTGGTCTTGCCACAATGGCGACAAGGATGGAGATCAAAACATTGATCTTCCATATGACGAGTTCTTTGACAATGAGAACATGTCGGTTTGATTGCAACTTCAGGTTACGTGCATTTCTATTTGTCTACAACTTTCTCAAAACTTGCTGAGGTGATTTGTGCAAGAAATCTTGCACTGACGAACTTTATTGGCTTAGAATAATCTGGGATATGCAAGTTGGTGTCATCATTGACATATTCTAAGCCTCTTCGATTTTTGTTATTTTGAATTTCTTCCCATGGCTTGATGATTGGCTTGGAATAAATTTGAACTGGAACAACTTCGACACTAGAAGCTATTTGGATGAATGACTTATCGTCTGGATGGTTCAAAGACTTGGAAGTATCATTATTTTCTTGCAACTCATTTATTTGTAGTTGCGAATCTATTTGAAGAAACTCAATGGTTTCATTTGTTTGTTGTAGATGTCGTGAAAGATCAACAAGAGTTTCTTTGCAGATTTGCACCATGTCTTCATCATTGGAGATGATCAAATTGTGAAGAATTTTTAACAACTGAATATGTTGCGCCATCGGAACTTGCTCTCTTGAATTCAGGTTCTCTTGTCGTAGATGTCATGCTTTGAATTGTTTCACTTGATTTTGTTACTTGAATGACATGCTCGCTTGCTATGTGGCTTGAATGGCATGCTCGCTTGATTTGTTGCTTATTGCGCTTGCTTGGAACACTTGCTAGAGTTGTAGAACTTTCTTGCTTGAACTCTTGAATTCAGGCTCGCTTGATGACAATCGCTTTGCTTGAATGCTCACTTGACTTGCTTGATTACTTCATGCTCACTTAAATGAATACTCACGCTCGCTTGCTTCAGAATTTTCTGGATCTCTTGCTTGGTGAAACTTGTGTCTCTTGTTTCAAGTTTACTGGAACTCACGCTCGCTTGCTGCAAATTTTTACTGACTTGATGCAAATTTCTTGAATGAATACTCACACTCGCTTGTAGGAGATGTGAACTTGTTTCTTGTTTTCTTTAGAGTTAAAACTCGTGCACTCACTTGATTTTTCTTAAAGAAAGGGTGTCAAACACTGTTGAAAATGCACCTAAGAAAGCTTACAATGATTTTAATGATTCACTTAAAACAATGAATTCAATGGTTCTCTTAAAAATTCATTAACAATGAATTTTTAATGATTCACTTAAAACAATGAATTTGATTACAAGTTCCTAAATGTATTTGCAAGAACGTTGATGTAGACTTTGCTTTGAAACGCTGGAGTTTCCAGATTCATGAACTTGATTGTATTGAGTGAATTTTCTTGTTGAGGTAGAATGTTGATGTTGACAACTTTGATTATTTGTTTTAGTGGCACAAAAGCATGTGTTGAGATTAATTATCCTTCCATGCAGCTTCTTTGTTACAGATGTTGTGCTTGCTTGCATTGAACTTTATGTGTGTGTTAAATGAAATCATTTATGTGTCAAAACTAGACACAAATCAATAGTAACATCATGAAGCCATAAAAAACACTCGCCATCACAAACACACATGGTCTACCTAAGATCCCCTTATTCAATTTCAGGCGGATCTAGGACACAATCACCAAAAAAAGATATCTTTATTAAAATTTGGAGTACGTAATCGCTCAGCTTCACAACATCTTCATGGAATCAGAGTTCCAAAACTTCTTGAAAAAAAAAATTTCTTCAAAAACTGATTCAACCTCCTACAACAATGAGCTTTCCCGTCGAAAAACTGATCACTCCAAATTTACAAAAAATGAACCTTATTTCATCCAAAAATTTCACCTTATCACTCCACAAAAGCCTCACTTTACTACCTTTTCATTTTTCCATTAAAATGGAAATCAATTTAGAAAAGTGAATTGTTTTCAAATGTTTTATTTTATTTTTTTACATTTAAAGAACACTCTATCTCTTCAAAGTAAATTAAGTGTACTCCTTTTTAACAAAAGTATTTTCAAAAAACAAATTTCAAATCCTTTTATAAACAACTCACCCTTTAATGACTCAAAAGCAATAAAATACTACTGGATATTTGCTTTCCTTTGTTACCTTTGCAAAGACTCGTTTTCCTTCCTATATTTTCTTCACGTAGACTTGACTTATATCAAATATTCACCAGGTGGTCTAGATGGGAAAAATGTCATTTGTCATCGGCTTCTGTAGGAATTTTTGCTACAATGGATAGAGCGTGTAAACCATTCTTAAATTCTTCGCTCAACAGATCATACACGAGCCGATGGTGTTTAATAAGGCTCTGTCCTTCAAATTTTGGTGACACGATATTTAGATTGAAATGCATTTATGTGGAAGCAGTGCCCTTAAGACCCTCATGGCCTGCTTGCTGATAGGAGACATCCTCGACCTCTAATGAAGTGGGTATTCTCCATAGGCCACTTCATCGAAAATCCTCCACACTGGTTCAATAATGCAAAAAAGACACTTCCGTCCAAGGCGATTCACAATTGCTGAAGTCGATTTCACAAATGCTGAATGTGATTTCACAAATGCTGAAGGAAATTTTAGATGCAATATACATAAAATATGTGTGTGCAATTTTCATTTGCATCCACAATTGACCATTACAACCATATAGCAAATTTGAGCCATAATTTAAAATCCCATTGTTTAGTTAAACTTCAGGTTTTGACCATCTCAATTCAAACCAACAATAAAATTTAATATATTGATACCATTACCTCCCACTGGTCTCGGAAAACCAGTCATACTAATTTGAATTTGACTTTATGGTTTGGGTGATGCTTTACAATGCTCATAGCCCAACGCTATGAAAACACTTGACACACTGTTGTGTCCTTTAATCACATAGCAACATGCTTGCATTACTATGTCCCTTGGATGTTCTTTTTGCCCCCAAACACACAAAATGGTGGCAGAGAATTATTTCGTTGCTTTTGCTCTGACGTGGGATAGCTCAGACACGAAATGCTTCATGTTGCCTCAAGAATCTTCCACCCACGCATCTGCTGCACCACTCTGATTTTTTTTTTAACCAATATAAAACTGCAACTTCCAAATCTCACACTTCCAAATCAGTATAAAAAAATGCGATTTCTTCTTGATCTCAAGTTTAATCTTTGAGATGACATGGTTGAAATTTTGTTTTTGGTTAATTATTGACCATTTCAAAACTTTAAAATAATATGATAACTTACACAAGTTCCTACTTCACACAATGTTTGAAGGATCTTCACAGGATCATTGTATGTACAAATAAAAAATAAAACAAATCCATGTCATTTAAGTCCTATGACTAATTCTTCCACCTATGCTCATTTTAACAAACCGATTTTGATAATGCCAAAAATTTTCACGACTATTACCTTCCAAGTATTGATGACTGACAATTTGATTAACCAAGATTCAACTCTGCATTTCATTAAGAAATGCGATTGCATTATTCTCTAAAAAGTCCACCTGATGCATCGCAGAAAATAATGAGCAATTGTCACACGACTGTTGGGGAATTAATTAACTTCGTCTCTACAAACGAATCAATCTAGTGCGCACACCTGTGGCTTTGCAATTCGGCATTTAGGCTTTGCGTTCGATTCAAATAACTGCTCACAGTCACCTTTGAACACAGACTTTTGCATTCACAGCTTTAACTCTCCCTCAACGCTGCTTCAACTTGGTTCAATGCCATTGATATATTGCCTCTCTTTGCCATTAAATTCCCGCATTCACACTTGCACACACAATCTATGTATATATTCAAAACAAACATCTTAACAAGCTCCGATTCCACATATTGAAAATCAAATCAACTCAAAAAATACAGAAAACACACATAATAAACCAGACACCAAATAATGGCAGAAAAGGCTTCAACCTCACGGCTTCCTCACATATTTTCTCATTATTAAAAGAATGTAGTGTTACAATTAAATAGATTAGGAGACAGTGTCTCAATATAGTACGTGCTATATTGAACACCTTGTTGAGATAATTTCTCAACCAAACACACACCACTATAGGAGCTACCTAAACTAACTCCTATCTTAGAGGAACAACCCAAACTAAAGAGTTAGGCATAAATTCCTAACTTTTAATATTTAATTATTTATTTTATTTTTGGATTTATTATTCTTTTTATAAGAGAGATGTTGGGTGCTAAAAGGTGTCTTTTAAAACTCCTAATTGCCTCACATTAATTATCAACCTGGGTAAGTCTTCTTGTTTCAAGAGTGTACACAATATGTGCAAGCTATAATCTAAAGAGTAATGTTTCCTAAATTGTAGTATAGATCTTTACAAAAGAATAAATGGAAGCATCTAATAAACAACAATTGAAATTATTAAAGGGAATATCAAAGTGCAATCTGCTATTGAAATCAAATCTTACAGCAATCCAAAGAATGGTATCATCAGCCGAGAGCACAGTAATAATAACTCACTCCTACTTAGATGATTCAATCTAGATTATACTAATTTCTGCAAAGCAATTAAGATAGAAACGATATCACTTCTTAGAGTCTCATAGCAATAATTAAACTCTTACAGATGATTTAAGCAATGCAATGTGCTGTCTTAAATAACTCACGCTGTAATGAACAAGATTCAGATCAAATGGTAACGAAGTAAATCATAAACATAATGCATAATATCTCAATACAGGAAAATAATAAACAGCTAATGAAATGAACTCATGGTAACAAGAAATTATCAAATCAATCACACACTACAAGAATCAGAAATATAACACAGGGAAGCAGTTAACTCTATCAGGGGCCGGGCCCTTAGCCACCAGCAGGCACTGCTGAGCTACTTCAGATAATGCGAATGAAAACAACAACTTAAATTATTCATCAAACTTGAGTAGAATTACAATATAATTCTATCTTTTCAGAACTACGTTTTTTCCATAATTATTCTCATAAATAAATCTATATTCCCTTTCATAATTCTCCACTATTTGATCTATGTTTTTCATTTAAATACACATAGAGCAGAGAGAAGTTACAACAGAGATGATTACAAAATGATTCCCATAACAAAATTGGATTGTTCATAACCAATTGATCTACATGATGATATTTGAATATCTTTCCATCAATCATTCAACAGGAACAGGTCAAATTTGGTATTGCAACTGAGATAATTTGAAAAATGGCCACAACAACAAATCTGGGAAAATTATCTTCATAGAACCTTCCGTTTCTCTTAATACGAACCAAATTTGGGCAAAATGCACTTTGCCTAAAGTTAATTTGGTCCGTTATAGACAAAACCCATGTTTCGGATTTTCCCGATTCTTCTCCATTTGCCCACAACGTCCAATGCAAAACTATTACTTCTTATTCTAGCGAATTTCTGAGTTGGAATATTTAATGATGAGCTGGAGATCAAATCTACAATCTGGAAAATATCTTGGAGGCTAAAATGGTGAGTGATGTTACAACAAATTTATTAATAAACCATCATTGGTAAAATCATGCATAATAATCATCAATTTATTAAAAATAAAGAAGAAGAAATAATATTTATCCATAAGAGCATAAATAATTATAAAATGGAATTATATGATAAACCATGATAAATGACGTGATAAAGAATGGTAGAAATGAATGAAATAGGTGTTAAAAAGTGATAATAATAATGACAAACAAGCAGCCCAACATACCCCCAAACTGAATATATTGCATGTCCTCATGCAACCCAAAGCCTCTTTATTAACCAAGCAATAACACAAAAATTGTTCATCCCAACTCATGAAATGGATGGAACAAATGAATTCTTCCTCAAATAATGAATATTCAATTTTAGCAATCTTGATGAAGGCGTAACAATTTTTACATTTGACGTTCAACTATATGTATATGAAGTTGCAGCAAAATATGATATAAGTAACAACAAACTTCATTAACCATTTTCTCAAAAACTAGATTTCTACTATATTAATGCTTCTATGATCCAAAAATCAGATCGTTTTGATGCACGGATCATGAGATATAAACAAAATGGTTGTAGGTGATAGTGCATGATTTTCAAAATTTTATGAACTAATTTAGCGTGAAATTATCTGGGTTTGTGTATTTTAATGATACCTCTTTGTTATCCAGAAATCACAAGAATTCAGTTCATAGTTTTAAAGATATATGCAAATCAATTTCTGCACTGTATAAAAATGAAATTGTATGCCTTAAATGAGAAAGAAAGTAGAAAACATCCATCATGTGTAGCGATTCCTTATCCCCAAACGGAATAATTAGCATGTCCGCATACAATGCTAGAAAAAAAATTGAGGTGGTTGCTACAATCTGTTGAAATCTATGCTTGGTGTAAAACAACATGGAAGAAGGGAAGTGTTGAGAATGAATAAGATGGTCATAATAAATAAATAAATGAAACGAATACTCCCCTAAACTGAAATATTTTGTCTTTGAAGAATGGGAAGTGGTAAATATGTGGAATGAATGATGACAAATAATGCTCAATGGATTTTGCATGAAATTCTCCTAAATTCGTAATAAATCAGAAAAGTATGCTATTTTACCTCAAGTTTTACCTCTAAAAAAAAAATGTGGAATGACATGAATGGACTGGCATGTGTTGAAGCTGATGCAGGCTGAGCGGATACCGAAAGTGATGCAAAATGTGGAAGCCATGCAAGCACATCATGTCTGAACAATTTTGCGAGTTCGCAAGTTGCGCGAGCCTCTGTCATTAGGGGCAATAGTGTGGCCTGGCTATAAATAGAATTCCTCTCCATACTTGTTGGTCTCCTGTAACAAGTCACTATTTTTCATGCAAAGTTCTTGAATCCATAGTTTTAGTTTTGAATAGCAACAGATAAGATGCATGCAAAAATTTTGATCAGAAAAAGCTTTTGTATAAATGCAGTACTAATATTTTGTCAAATCATCAAGTTATGGCAGAGTTCAGTAATTATATCACATGTTATCCCATAATGCATACATTCCCCCCTCCAATTGGAAAAGGGATTCCATGACCATAAATCATATGAAAGGTGTTGAGCCGACGACAAGGTAAGGGAATGATCAATAAAACACTAAATGAAGCAAAGCACACATATCAATGATAGGACGACAAGAAGTATGGTTATAATGAGAGCAGAGTGTGTAAAGATAGTTATGAATAAGATATAGGATGCTTTGGATTGATGATAAGTTATGTAAAATAAAAGGACAACAATATGTCAAAAATATGCTTTTCTGACAGTATTCTAGCCAAAAATGATGCGATTGATCGGAAAATAATTTCTCATGCGTAAAGGTTCAAAACAAGGAAAATTTAAGGAAATAACTTCTCTGATAAAAAAAGAATAAGAAAAGGGTATTATAGTAATAATTGAAGATAAGATATAACTTCAATACCATAAGCAGAGCCTCTGCTTCCAGCAAGCATCCATAGCCTCGGCAGGGTTGCTTTTTAACCCGTATGAGCTAGGATCCTCAATTTATAAATGGAGAGTTTCAATGCTGTTCTACAGAAGAGATCAGTGTGTTGGCGTGGTAACCAGATAACTGCACTGACATTCACTGGGATGTAGCAAAAGTGATTAGGCCTGCTCATGATAAGACCTCCTGTTCCACGGATATTTTGGCTATCCAATGGATTATAACCCTAGTGTGGTGGCCATAATGGGAATGTCACTTTGTTACAACCTTATGAAGATGGTAGGTTGGCTCGTAATGAGACCCCCTATCCTCCATCTACAAACAAAATTTTGCTGTGATTACACAATTTTATAATAAAAATAGGGAGGCTTAGTACTCCTTAAGAGTAGGGATAGTGGAAGAAGTTGAACATGTCAATAGAAAAAAAAAATATACCCATAATCTCATTTATTACTGACAGAGAAGATTATAACTAGGAAGGGGTGGAACCAACATGGTATTAAGATGATCAATCAGTATCATGTACAACAGAAAATAATGCAGTAAAGTAGTATATAAATAACTATGTCCCTTTTCTTAAAAAGAATCTCTCAACTAGAAGCTGTCATGTTAAAGGTCATAACGTTAAGTATATTCACTTGCCTCAATAGACTCCATAATTCTTGTCCTCATAAAATTATTGGACTTCATGCCATGCAAGGGAATCAGAGAAATGGGCTGAGATGGCTAGGAATGATCGTGCAAGGGGAAGAAAGTGTTGTTCTCGAAAATACTCACAAAATGTTGTTCCTTTGATGCAACAATAGTTGTTCCTTGTAGGGAGCAGCAAAAGAAAACACATGCGAAAAAGTGTTTCTCCCTATCGGGAACAAAAAAAGAAAATACACACAAAAAAGTGATGTTCCTTATAGGGAACACCAGCTGTTGCCTGTAGGGAACAACAAAGAAAATGCACATGAAAAAGTGTTGTTCCCTATAGGGAACAACAAAAGAAAATACACACGAAAAAGTGTTGTTCCTTATAGGGAATAGCAGCTGTTCTCTGTAAGGAACAGCAAAGAAAATGCACACGAAAAAGTGTTGTTCCCTATAGGGAACAAAAAAAGAAAATACACATGAAAAAGTGCTGTTCCTTATAGGGAACATCAGCTGTTCCCTATAGGGAACAACAAAGAAAATTCTCACGAAAAAGTGTTGTTCTCTATAGGGAATAGCAAAATAAAATACACACGAAAAGGTGTTGTTCCTTATAGGGAACAACAACTATTCCCTGTAGGGAACAACAAAAGAAAATGCCCACGCAAAAATGTTGTTCCCTATAGGGAACAACGACTGTTACCTGTAAGGAACAAAAAAGAAAATAGGGAGAGGAAAAATACTGACAAGAAATCATCCCCACTGCTCTAAACAACAAAAAGACAATCGTAAAAAGAAAGAAAAGCAAAAGAGAATTAAAAACAGGAAAAAACAATTGTATTGACAGAAAAACAAAGAAAAACAATCATATTTATAGAAAAACAAAGAAAAGCAATCATATTTACAACAACAAAAAAACAGATTTAAACACATAAAACAATCATATTTACAGTTTAAAAAGAAATAACTTTTTACAAAAATGAAGCCACCAAAGGATTTCCTTCTGCAATTGAAACTTGCATGGTGGGTGTTGGGGTTCCCATGTTTTGGCAGATTTGGCAATACCAAAAGATGAGACAACATCAAACCACTTTGGGGTCCTAGGATCTAGCCCTCCTGGACCCGGAGAGGGATCTCTCCAAATAGAGCAAAGAGTGATGTATCTTTGAGGCTCAAGATGAGATATTAGGCTAGTTATGAAGCACAAAAGGGGGGGTTTTAAATGATTAGTTGAAGGGTTGCTGGGTTGGTCACGAGATCATGGACTGAGAAAGCAGTGGGAGGAAAGGAACAAACGGTACAGTACATTTCGGCGAAGAATGGAGGCCAAGGCCGTTTCATCCATTGGGCTGCGGGATTCATGGAGAAAGTCGTGCATCACTGGCAGAGGCACCTGAGGTGGAAGTCTCTACACTAAAGGATCTTTTAGGAATGGTGAATGGAACGACAAGAAAAGTGAAAGAAGGAAAGAAACCAATTTTATGTAGATCGGGAGTGGAGGTCATTGGCTCTGGACACCTTGGAACGTACTCAAAGAGCGGCTCTCAAAGAGACCGCAGGGCTGTACCAGATCGGATAGAAGGTCATTTAACTCCGGTGCTTTGGCAACTCAAGGGAAAAACGAGAGATAAGATTACAAAGAAACATCGAGCGGACCCCAAGTTCATACATCGACGGCGGCCAATAACATCCCATTGCATTGGGTTCGACCCACCAATTTATATAGATACACATGAAGCAGAAAACATAAAGGTAGGGAGAGCAGACAGCATAGGGCACCTAACAAGGGTGAATCCTATACCATTATTCTGATGCCTACTAGCAGAACATGAAACAGTATGAAAATGTAAATAACAGAGTTAAGAAAAACGTCACCAATAGTAATAGACCAGGATCCTGTGAAATGTGCTTTGATTAATAGGTGCAAAACCAGTCATGTACCATAAGGCTCAATGGCTATTACAGTCCAGACTTCTCCTCCCAGCCTATTACATACAACTACTCTGCTACTCCCTCCCACGACTGTTCTAACAGTCAAGAATGAATCCCTCTAACAGCAAGCCACCAGCAACTGAACAACAATCTTTTCAATTCGTTTCTGGGAATTCTTTATAGGAGAAGACGAAGAGACAGAGGTAGATAGACAATTAAATGGGATTCATTAAGACAGCAGGACGAAAGTGTTCACGCCCATGCCGCTTAATGGAAAAATGCAGCGCTGTATGTACTCTGAGACTGGTTTGGAGATCTCTGTCGGGTCGAGATTGACCTCTGATACATTCTTTAAATCCTTACGGAGCCTGGAGCTCTGTGCTGCCATTCTGAAATAGATGAAAGGGATGGGAGTCCGCGACTCTCCATATATTCTTGTTAACAAGGTGGTCTTTAATGAAGCTCACATGCATGCATTTAATTTCCTGAACTCGAAGGCATGGAAGGCAGCGTAGGAATAGTTGTCAAATCGGAGAGAACGATATATGTGATAACACAGATAAGACTTTACAGTGTGTTCTTGGTCTTCAAACTGTGCCGTGATCCTTTGAATACGGGGATTACTGCCAGTCTTAAATTCAGGCTAAATCCCCTTCAATCTTTATTCCACTGTACTTTCGTTGGCCGGTTGGAATGGCCTCTCTGTACTACCTGCACGATGAATATACCTATTACAAATCGGGCAGTGGCGACGGAAAAATGCTGCAGAGGCGGAGGAATGGTGGCGGAAGAGTGGAGAGCGGCGGAAATGATGAAGAGCGGTGGAAGAACTATTGTTAGCGTGAAAGCCTCAAGGCTATCTCTTGGGCAAATTACAAAGGAAACACGGAAAACAATGGAGCGGAGCCGTGGAAGTGGGGCCAACCGTGGCGGGGGGCGATTAAACCTGGACCATTAGATCTTAACCCAACGGACGGCGGAGATGTAATCGGAGGTCAGAGCGGAGAGCAATCGCAATGCACAACACAAACGTTCCGATTGCGATTGGGGTCGGAGATGCAATTGAGCGATGACCGTCGATCTGGGGGAGGAATGGACGGCGGAGATGTAATCGGGGGGGGAGACAGAAGGACTTGCGATTGCGATCAGAGGGGATTTTCGATTGGCGGAGGACCGTTGATCTCGGGACAGATCAACGGCGGAGGTGTAATCGGAGGGGCAGTGCGATCAGCGCGGGACCGTTGGATCGACTGTGAGATGAGCGGTCAGGATTGAATCGGAAGATCTCAATCGGAGTGGCACCGCTGCGACTTGCAATTGCGATCGGACAGGGGTAAGCGATTAGCGCTCCTCCGTCGATCTGGGGATCGGATCAATGGTGCAGAACAGAGCGGAGGGTTTACGTTATAATTAAATTGCATCGGGGTTTTAGAGTATTACAAAGGAATTTCTCACCCGCCCAGCTTCCGATTGCGATTGGCCCCCAAGGCTTAAGCACTTGGCTTTGGGGAAGGGTCACGTGGGGAAGTGGTTAAGGGACTGGCGGAAAGGGGCTAGGCCTATAACAAGGTTGGAATATGGGTTTTTAGCCCTTTTAAATGGATTTTAAGGGGTTTAAAGGGAAACGATAAGGGGGAAAATGGGAAATAAAGAGTAAGGGAAGGATTCAAGGGGATTGTGGAGGTAAATGGGGAAATAGAATGGGAGACAAGGAGGAATAAAAAGAGGCTAAATGAGGGAAAAATAAAGGGGAAAGGAGGCCTTTGGGCATTTCTTCACATAACAGAGAGGCTTTAAAAGGGGAATCAGCAGAGGGGATTTGATCAAAGGATAAAAGGCACATGGAGGCTTCAAGGAGACTGTGATTTCAGAGGAAATGCATTCCTTGAAGACTCGACAATGATTTAGCCCCCTATTTGCTTGTCAAAAATTTCATAGGGGGGCTAACAGTGGCTCCACATGGGGATGGCTTCTTCTTGAAGGAGTCAAGAATTCAGAAATTGGTCTCTTGGTGTAGGCCAGACGCCTGCTGCTTGAACCATCCATCTCTTTCTTTGATCAGCTGCCACAAACTGTGAAGACAACATATCAGCAGTACAATTCTTCCAAACAACTACCTACCCACACTATAGTCCTAACATTTTTTCTTCTTGGGTGCATTTGGACTTGCAGACCCTTTTAAATCATTAATCTTTTCAAACAGGAAAAATAAACCTATTCTACCTCTACCCTTATTACTCCATGAGACCAGATTAGACTGTTGGTCTCACATGTTTCTCTACCTACACTACTACCTGCTAGGATTAGACTGTCTAGCAGGTTTCTTCTCTATATTCTAAGACGGAAATTTAAACAACTAATCTACTTGCTCATAGGCTGAGCTTTATTGAGCTTTTCCTACCTACCCTACCCTAACTGGAAATCTCTAATGTTCTAGGTGATATGATAAAGCCAATACAACCAATCAAGTAGTAGTGAAAAAGGATATGAGCACTGGCTGCCTGTCAGAGATAACCACAGGGTGCTCCGCATGTGGTCCTTCAAAACTGCGGTCACCATCTGTAGTGACCATTCCTGATGAATCTGGCCCGTGCTGAGGATCAATGCTGGAGCGTTCGAGCATATCAGGGCCTCCATGTACTCTGTCACAGGATCCACGAACACTTGATGTATGCTTTCTTCTTTTTGGCACAGGTTAGTGAGGCACCGTCTGTCTCTTTGCGTGACTCGGTTCTTGTAACTGTCACTACATTTTGGGTGGCTGCAGAAACAGATCGGCCTTTGTATTCTTGTATTTAGAAAACTGGGTGGAATTTCTTGATTTCTGCTGTGTTCTCAAAGCTCCACTGAGAACGAATCTTCTTATTCTTAAAAATTCAAGACATAGTGAGAATTTCGACATACTCCTTTGGGAGTGGAGACTTTCAAAAGGCCCTCGGGTCTGCGAACACAAATATGATTTCTCTTGTACAGGCTCAAAGTTCGAGCTCAGCTTCATATCTGTCAACCACCAAATCAAGAAACATCTTCTTAAGCGCAGGTAGATGATTGAGTGCTGAGCCAATAGGGACAACCTTTGGAAGGTCCTCCCCTTCAATTTCTACCAGTACACTTGCTACTCCATGCTGAAACTCTGCTATGAGGCTTGGATCTATTTCTACAAATTGTTCAGAGTCTTCTATTAGCGAAGTGACTGGATCTTTGGCGTGGATGATGTTGTACTGCGACATGGTCTCCCAGTGGAGTCTTATGTGAAACCAAGATAATCAGTGGCCAGCTGATCACCTGTGGAGTCGCCAGGTGGATGATTCGCAACTTACTGTCCACCAAAGTGGTTTGCCAAATCAAAGCTGATTGATCTGTCCCCAGCGGAGTCGCCATTATGTTGGGGTTCCCATGTTTTGGCAGATTTGGCAATACCAAAAGATGAGACAACATCAAACCACTTTGGGGTCCTAGGATCTAGCCCTCCTGGACCCGGAGAGGGATCTCTCCAAATAGAGCAAAGAGTGATGTATCTTTGAGGCTCAAGATGAAATATTAGGCTAGTTATGAAGCACAAAAGGGGGGTTTTAAAATGAGTTAGTTGAAGGGTTGCTGGGTTGGTCACGAGATCATGGACTGAGAAAGCAGTGGGAGGAAAGGAACAAAACAGCAGGCTGTTTCAGCAGAGAGAATGGGCCAAGACTGTGCCATCCATTGGGCTATGGAGTCATGAGAGGAAAATTACGTGCATCCACTAGCCAAGGCTTTCAAAGGGCAAGTCATATACACTAAAGGATCTTTTAGGCAGATGGTGGAATGGAACATTAAAGAAGAAAGTGAAAGAAGGAAAGCAACCAATTTTCTGTCTATAGATCGGGTCAGAGGTCATTTAACTCTAAGACGCAGCGGTGTCACTCAAGGCAACTCCTCAAAGACAACGACTTATGAATCCCGGTCAGGAGGTGTTAACTCCGGTGCATTAACTTTAGCAACTCAAGGGAAAAACGAGAGATAAGTTCCTAGAAACATCCACCGTGAGACCCCCCAAGTTCACTTACCTTGACTGTGAAATAGAAAAATAGCATCTGTGCGGCCACGGTTAAACCACGGGTACTCACCGAATACATAGACGAGAAAACGCAGAGTGGGGGAGAGCGAGACGGCGCAGACACCTAACAGGGGCCAGTCTATCACATTATTCGATGCTACCAACGTGAAGACACGCAGAACTCAATATGAAAATGTAAATAACAGAGTTAAGAAAAACGTCACCAATAGTAATAGACCAGGATCCTGTGAAATGTGCTTTGATTAATAGGAGAAAAACCAGTCATGTACAATAAGGCTCAATGGCTGTTACAGTCCAGACTTCTCCTCCTAGCCTATTACATACAACTACTCTGTTACTCCCTCCCACGACTGTTCTAACAGTCAAGAATGAATCCCTCTAACAGCAAGCCACCAGCAACTGAACAACAACCTTTTCAATTCGTTTTTGGGAATTCTTTATAGGAGAAGAGGAAGAGACAGAGGTAGATAGACAATTAAATGGGATTCATTAAGACAGCAGGATGGAAGTGTTCACGCCCATGCTGCTTAATGGCAAAATGCAGCGCTGTATGTACTCTGAGACTGGTTTGGAGATCTCTGTCGGGTCGAGATTGACCTCTGATACATTCTTTAAATCCTTACGGAGCCTGGAGCTCTGTGCTGCCATTCTGAAATAAATGACATGGATGGAAGTCCGCGACTTCTCCATACCTCCATTAATGTTGCTCAGACAGTCTTTAATGAAGCTCCTGTCTGTGCATTTAATTTCCCTGGGCTCGAGAGGCATGGAGAATGCTGTAGGAATGGTGTACGTCTGGAGAGAACGTACTCTGCTGATATTTAACACAGATAAGACTTTTACAGTGCGTTCTTGGTCTTCGAACTATGCCTTAATCCTTTGAATGCGGGATTATAACCATTTATCTTCAATTACAGGCTCAAATCCCCTTCAAATCCTGTTTTTGCTGCTTCGCTGGCCGGCTGAAATGGCCTCTCTGTACTATCTGCACAATGAATAGACCTGTTACAAACCGGGCAGTGGCGACGGAAAAATGTTGCAGAGGCGGAGGAATGGTGGCGGAAGAGTGGAGAGGGCAGAAATGATGAAGAGCGGTGGAAGAACTGTTGTTAGCGTAAAAGCCTCAAGGCTATCTCTTGAGCGAATTACAAAGGAAACACGGAAAACAATGGAGTGGAGCCGTGGAAGTGGGGCCAACCGTGGCGGGGGGCGATTAAACCTGAGCTGTGGATCTGCATGGGAAACGGATGGCGGAGATCAAATCGCACAACCGCAATCGGAGGTCGGAGCGGGGAGCAATCGCAATGCACAACATGAATGTTCCGATTGCGATTGGGGAGACACTGCGATTAAACACCAACTGTCGGATCTGGGATCAGATCGACGGTCCACGTCTAATCGGAGGGAGATGGAGAGGGGCAGCGGAGCAGCGATGCGACAGCGCTGAGCCGTTAGATCGACGGGAGAATGGACGGCTGCGATAGAATCGGAGGACGGAGGGAAGGCTTGCGATTGCGATCGGGCGGGGGGCTGCGATTAGTGCTCCACCGTCAGTTCTTGTGATAGATCGACGGCCCAAAACTCATCGCAGGACTTGTGTGTTAAAACAATCGCATCGGGGGTTTTCAATGATGCACGGGAATTGCACCCGCCCGACGCTCCAATTGCGATTGGCGCCCTAGGCTTAAGCACTTGGCTTCGGGGAAGGGTCACGTGGGGAAGTGGTTTGAAAGGGGCTGGCAGAAAAGGGGCTAAGCCCTATAATAGGGTCGAAAAGGGGTTTTAAAGGGAAAAGATAAGGGGGAAAATGGGAAATAAAGAGTAAGGGAAGGATTCAAGGGGATTGTGGAGGTAAATGGGGAAATATAATGGGAGACAAGGAGGAATAACAAGAGGCTAAATGAGGGTAAAATAAAGGGGAAAGGAGGCCTTTGGGCATTACTTCACATAACAGAGAGGCTTTAAAAGGGGAATCAGCAGAGGGGATTTGATCAAAGGATAAAAGGCACATGGAGGCTTGAGGAGACTATGATTTTGGAGGAAATGCATTCCTTGAAGACTGGACACCAATGATTTAGCCCCCTGTTGCTTGTCAAAAATTTCATAGGGGGGGCTAACGGTGGCTCCACATGGAGATGGCTTCTTCTTGAAGGAGTCAAGATTTGAGAAATTGGTCTCTTGGTGTAGGCAGACGCTGCTACTTGAACCATCCATCTCTTTCTTTGATCGACTACCTGGCTTGTAGGACTACATATCAGCAGTACAATTCTTCCAAACAACTACCTACCCACACTAAAGTCCTAACATTTTTTCTTCTTGGGTGCATTTGGACTTGCATACCCTTTACATCATTAATCTTTACAAACAGGAAAAAATAAACCTATTCTACTTCTACCCTTATTACTCCCTGAAACCAGATTAGACTGTTGGTCTCATATGTTTCTCTATCTACCCTACTACCTGCTAGGATTAGACTGTCTAGCAGGTTTCTTCACCTACATTCTAAGACAGAAAATGAAACAACTAATCTACTTGCTCTTAGGCTGAGCTTTATTGAGCTTTTCCTACCTACCCTACCCTAACTGAAAAACTCTGATGGTTTAGGTGATGTAGTAATGCCAATGCAGCCAGTCAAGTAATAGCAAAAAAGGATATGAGCACTGGCTGCCTGTCAGAGATAACCACAGGGTGCTCTGCCTGTGGTCCTTCAAAACCGAGGTCACCATCAGTAGTGACCATTCTTGATGAAACTGGCCCTTGCTAAGGATCAACGCTGGAGTATTTGAGCAAATCAGGGCCTCCATATATTCTCCCACAGGATCAACGAACAGCTGATGTACATTTTCTTCTTTCAGGCCTGCCATGACTGGTAGGATGTCTACATCCTGGGCAGCTTCAATTACCGCATCTTCCACTGCATCTTCGGTGTGGCTCATGAAAACCGGATCTTCTTCTTCTTGTATTTCGAAGAGCAGCGGAATTTCTTCTCTTTTAGGGGGCGGGAGACTTTCCAAAAAGGCTCTTGGGTCTCTGAACTCGTATGATTTTTCTTGTGAGTTCAAGAGTTCGAGCTCAGCTTCATATCTGTCAACCACCAAATCAAGAAACATCTTCTTAAGCGCAGGTAGATGATTGAGTGCTGAGCCAATAGGGACAACCTTTGGAAGGTCCTCCCCTTCAATTTCTGCCAGTACACTTGCTACTCCATGCTGAAACTCTGCTATGAGGCTTGGATCTATTTCTGCAAATTGTTCAGAGTCTTCCATTAGCGAAGTGACTGGATCTTTGGCGTGGATGATGTTGTACTGCGACATGGTCTCCCAGTGGAGTCTTATGTGAAACCAAGATAATCAGTGGCCAGTTGATCACCTGTGGAGTCTTTTAATCATTCAAGAATTGTGGAGTCGCCAGGTGGATGATTCACAACTTACTGTCCACCACAGTGGTTTTCCAAATCAAAGCTGACTGATCTGTTCCCCAGTGGAGTCGCCATTATGTTGGGGTTCCCATGTTTAGGCAGATTTGGCAATACCAAAAGATGAGACAACATCAAACCACTTTGGGGTCCTAGGATCTAGCCCTCCTGGACCCGGAAAGGGATCTCTCCAAATAGAGCAAAGAGTGATGTATCTTTGAGGCTCAAGATGAGATATTAGGCTAGTTATGAAGCACAAAAGGGGGGTTTTTAAATGATTTAGTTGAAGGGTTGCTGGGTTGGTCATGAGATCATGGACTGAGAAAGCAGTGGGAGGAAAGGAACAAAACAGCTGGCTGTTTCAGCAGAGAGAATGGGCCAAGACCGTGCCATCCATTGGGATATGGAGTCATGAGAGGAAAATTACGTGCATCCACTAGCCAAGGCTTTCAAAGGGAAAGTCATCTACACTAAAGGATCTTTTAGGTAGATGGTGGAATGGAACATTAAAGAGGAAAGTGAAAGAAGGAAAGCAACCAATTTTTAAATACATAGATCGGAGTCTGGTGGTCATTTATCCGGACTTGCTACAGCCTACTCAAAGCGCTCTCAAAGAGACAACGGGGCTGCTTATAGATCAGACCAGAGGTCATTTAACTCCAGGTCTGCTTTAGCAACTCCAAGGGAAAAATAGAGATAGATTTGACAAAGAAACATCCAAGCAGCAAACCCCCAAGTTCATACATCATCCAACAGGCAATAACATCCACTGCACTGGTTAAACTCCATGAATTTACTCTTAGATACACATGAAGAAGAAAACATAAAGGTAGGGAGAGCAGACAGCATAGGGCACCTAACAAGGGTGAACCCTATACCATTATTCTGATGCCTACCAGAAGAACATGAAACAATGTGAAAATTTAAATAACAGAGTTAAGAAAAACATCACCAATAGTAATAGACCAGGATCCTGTGAAATGTGCTTTGATTAATTGATGCAAAACCAGTCATGTACAATATGGCTCAATGCATTTGTTACGATCCAGGACTTCTCCTCCCAGCCTAAAGCCATACAACTACTCTGCTACTCACCCCTGTTGTTCTAACGAGTCAAGAATGGGCCTCCCTCTAACGGCAAACTACCAGCAGCTGTGAACAACAACCTTTTCAATTCGTTTAAAATTCTTTATAGGAGAAGAGGAAGAGACGGTAGATAGACAATTAAATGGGATTCATTAAGACGAGCGGACGGAAGTGTTCCACGCCATCTTGTATGTGTAAAATGTGTATTTATGTACTGCGGGGCCCCGGTTTGGAGATCTACGTCGGGTCGAGATTGACCTCTGATACATTCTTTAAATCCTTACGGAGCCTGGAGCTCTGTGCTGCCATTCTGAAATAAATGACATGGATGGAAGTCCGCGACTTCTCCATACCTCCATTACTGTTGCTCAGACAGTCTTTAATGAAGCTCCTATCTGTGCATTTAATTTCCCTGGGCTCGAGAGGCATGGAGAACGCTGTAGGAATGGTGTACGTCTGGAGAGAACGTACTCTGCTGATATTTAACACAGATAAGACTTTTACAGTGCGTTCTTGGTCTTCGAACTGTGCCTTAATCCTTTGAATGCGGGATTATAACCATTGATCTTCAATTAAAGGCTCAAATCCCCTTCAAATCCTGTTTCTGCTGCTTCGCTGGCCGACTGAAATGGCCTCTCTGTACTATCTCCACAATGGATAGACCTGTTACAAACCGAGCAGTGGCGACAAAAAAATGCTGCAGAGGTGGAGGAATGGTGGCGGAAGAGTGGAGAGGGCGGAAATGATGAAGAGCGGTGGAAGAACTGTTGTTAGCGTAAAAGCCTCAAGGCTATCTCTTGAGCGAATTACAAAGGAAACACGGAAAACAATGGAGCGGAGCTGTGGAAGTGGGGCCAACCGTGGCGGGGGGTGATTAAACCTGAGCCGTGGATCTGCACGGGAAAAAGAAGGTGGGGATCAAATCGCACAACCGCAATAGGAGGTCGGAGCGGGGAGCAATCGCAATGCACAACAGGAATGTTCCGATTGCGATTGGGGAGACGCTGCGATTAAACACCAACCGTCGGATCTGGGATCAGATCGACGGTCCACGTCTAATCGGAGGGAGATGGAGAGGGGCAGCGGAGCAACGATGCAACAGCGCTGAGCCGTTAGATTGGCGGGAGAATGGACAGCTGCGATAGAATCAGAGGACGGAGGGAAGGCTTGTAATTGCGATCGGGCGGGGGGCTGCGATTAGCGCTCCGCCGTCAGTTCTTGTGATAGATCGACGACCCAAAAATCATCGCAGGACTTGTGTGTTAAAACAATCGCATCGGGGGTTTTCAATGATGCACGGGAATTGCACCTGCCCGACGCTCCGATTGCGATTGGCCCCCAAGGCTTAGGCACTTGGCTTCGGGGAATGGTCACGTGGGGAAGTGGTTTGAAAGGGGCTGGCAAAAAAGGGGCTAAGCCCTATAATAGGGTCGAAAAGGGGTTTAAAGGGAAACGATAAGGGGGAAAATGGGAAATAAAGAGTAAGGGAAGGATTCAAGGGGATTGTGGAGGTAAATGGGGAAATAGAATGGAAGACAAGGAGAAATAACAAGAGGCTAAATGAGGGTAAAATAAAGGGGAAAGGGGGCCTTTGGGCATTTCTTCACATAACAGAGAGGCTTTAAAAGGGGAATCAGCAGAGGGGATTTGATCAAAGGATAAAAGCCACATGGAGGCTTCAAGGAGACTGTGATTTCGGAGGAAATGCATTCCTTGAAGACTCGACAATGATTTAGCCCCCTATTTGCTTGTCAAAAATTTCATAGGGGGGCTAACAGTGGCTCCACATGGGGATGGCTTCTTCTTGAAGGAGTCAAGAATTCAGAAATTGATCTCTTGGTGTAGGCCAGATGCCTGCTGCTTGAACCATCCATCTCTTTCTTTGATCAGCTGCCACAAACTATGAGGACATCATATCAGCAGTAACATTCTCCCAAACAACTACCTACCCACACTGTAGTCCTAACATTTTTTCTTCTTGGGTGAATTTGGACTTGCAGACCCTTTACATCATTAATCTTTTCAAACAGGAAAAATAAACCTATTCTACCTCTACCCTTATTACTCCATGAGACCAGATTAGACTGTTGGTCTCACATGTTTCTCTACCTACACTACTACCTGCTAGGATTAGACTGTCTAGCAGGTTTCTTCTCTATATTCTAAGACGGAAATTTAAACAACTAATCTACTTGCTCATAGGCTGAGCTTTATTGAGCTTTTCCTACCTACCCTACCCTAACTGGAAATCTCTAATGTTCTAGGTGATATGATAAAGCCAATACAACCAATCAAGTAGTAGTGAAAAAGGATATGAGCACTGGCTGCCTGTCAGAGATAACCACAGGGTGCTCCGCATGTGGTCCTTCAAAACTGCGGTCACCATCTGTAGTGACCATTCCTGATGAATCTGGCCCGTGCTGAGGATCAATGCTGGAGCGTTCGAGCATATCAGGGCCTCCATGTACTCTGTCACAGGATCCACGAACACTTGATGTATGCTTTCTTCTTTTTGGCCTGCCATGATTGGTAGGCTGTCTACTTCCTGGGCAGCTCTGATTCTTGTATTATCCACTGCATCTTCAGGGTGGCTCTGGGAAACCAGATCTTCTTCTTCTTGTATTTCGAAGAGCAGTGGAATTTCTTCGTTTTCCACTGTGTTCTCAAAGCGGCTCCTGAGAACCGAATCTTCTTCTTCTTGCACGTCGAACAACAGCGGAATTTCTTCTCCTTTAGGGGGCGGGAGACTTTCCAAAAAGGCCCTCGGGTCTCTGAACTCGTATGATTTCTCTTGTGAGCTCAAAAGTTCGAGCTCAGCTTCATATTTGTCAACCACCAAATCAAGAAACATCTTCTTAAGCGCAGGTAGATGATTGAGTGCTGAGCCAATAGGGACAACCTTTGGAAGGTCCTCCCCTTCAATTTCTGCCAGAACACTTGCTACTCCATGCTGAAACTCTGCTATGAGGCTTGGATCTATTTCTGCAAATTGTTCAGAGTCTTCCATTAGCGAAGTGACTGGATCTTTGGCGTGGATGATGTTGTACTGCGACATGGTCTCCCAGTGGAGTCTTATGTGAAACCACAAATAATCAGTGGCCAGCTGATTACCAGCGGAGTCTTTTAATAATTCAGGAATTGTGGAGTCGCCAGGTGGATGATTCACAACTTACTGTCCACCACAGTGGTTTGCCAAATCAAAGCTGACTGATCTGTCCCCAGTGGAGTCGCCATTATGTTGGGGTTCCCATGTTTTGGCAGATTTGGCAATACCAAAAGATGAGACAACATCAAACCACTTTGGGGCCCTATGATCTAGCCCTCCTGGACCCGGAGAGGGATCTCTCCAAATAGAGCAAAGAATGATGTATCTTTGAAGCTTAAAAATAAGATGTTAGGCTAGTTATGAAGCACAGAGGGGGGTTTTAAATAATTTGGTTGAAGGGTTGCTGGGTTGGTCACGAGATCACAGACTGAGGAAGTTGTGGGAGGAAAGGAACAAAACAGAAGGTTGTTTCAGCAGAGAGAATGGGCCAAGACCGTGCCATCCATTGGGCTATGGAGTCATGATAGGAAAATTAATTGCATCCACTAGCCAAGGCTTTCAAAGGGCAAGTCATCTACACTAGAGGATCTTTTAGGCAGATGGTGGAATGGAACATTAAGGAGAGAAAGTGGAAGAAGGAAAGACAACCAATTTTCTGTCTATAGATCAGGTCAGAGGTCATTTAACTCCCGACCTGCTTGGACATACTCAAAGGCAGCTCTCAAAGAGACAGCGAAATTTGCTTATAGATCAGACAGGAAGAGTTACTTCAGGCCGGAATTTGCTTTAGCAACTCAAGAGAGCAGAGATAACATTACAAAGAAACATCTAAGAAGCAAACCCCCAAGTTCATACATCAGCCAACAGGCAATAACATCCACTGCAGTGGTTAAACTCCACGAATTTACTCTTAGATACACATGAAGGAGAAAACATAAAGGTAGGGAGAGAAAATAGCATAGGGCACCTAACACGGGTGAATCCTATACCATTATTCTGATGCCTACCAGCAGAACATGAAACAATATGAAAATGTAAATAACAGAGTTAAGAAAAACATCACCAATAGTAATAGACCAGGATCCTGTGAAATGTGCTTTGATTAATAGATGCAAAACCAGTCATGTACAATAAGGCTCAATGGCTGATACAATCCAGACTTCTCCTCCCAGCCTATTACATACAACTACTCTGCTACTCCTTTCCACGACTGTTCTAACAGTCAAATGAATCCCTCTAACAGCAAACTACGCAGCAACTGAACAACAACCTTTTGAATTCGTTTTAAGAATTCTTTATAGGAGAAGAGGAAAGAGACAGAGTGAAATACAATTAAATCGGATTCATTAAGCGGCGGGACGGAGTGTTCCCGCCCATCTTGCTTAATGGCAAAATGCGACGCTGTATGTACTACGAGGGGCGGTTGGAGATCTCATCGGGTCGAGATTGACCTCGTACATTCTTTAAATCCTTACGGGCGGGCTGTGTCTTTGCCATTCTAAGCTTTATCCCTGATGATGGAAGTCCGCGACTTCTCCATACCTCCATTAATGTTGCTCAGACAGTCTTTAATGAAGCTCCTGTCTGTGCATTTAATTTCCCTGGGCTCGAGAGGCATGGAGAACGCTGTAGGAATGGTGTACTTCTGGAGAGAACGTACTCTGCTGATATTTAACACAGATAAGACTTTTACAGTGCGTTCTTGGTCTTCGAACTGTCCCTTAATCCTTTGAATGCGGGATTATAACCATTGATCTTCAATTAAGGCTCAAATCCCCTTCAAATCCTATTTCTGCTGCTTCTCTGGCCGGCTGAAATGGCCTCTTTGTACTATCTGCACAATGAATAGACCTGTTACAAACCGGGCAGTGGCAACGGAAAAATGTTGCAGAGGCGGAGGAATGGTGGCGGAAGAGTGGAGAGGGCAGAAATGATGAAGAGCGGTGGAAGAACTGTTGTTAGCGTAAAAGCCTCAAGGATATCTCTTGAGCGAATTACAAAGGAAACACGGAAAACAATGGAGCGGATCCGTGGAAGTGGGGCCAACCGTGGCGGGGGGCGATTAAACCTGAGCCGTGGATCTGCACAGGAAACGGACGGCGGGGATCAAATCGCACAACCGCAATCGGAGGTCGGAGCGGGGAGCAATCGCAATGCACAACAGGAATGTTCCGATTGCGATTGGGGAGACGCTGCGATTAAACACCAACCGTCGGATCTGGGATCAGATCGACGGTCCACGTCTAATCGGAGGGAGATGGAGAGGGGCAGCGGAGCAGCGATGCGACAACGCTGAGCCATTAGATCGGCGAGAGAATGGACGGCTGCGATAGAATCGGAGGACGGAGGGAAGGCTTGCGATTGCGATCGGGTGGGGGGCTGCGATTAGCGCTCCGTCGTAAGTTCTTGTGATAGATTGACGACCCAAAACTCATCGCAGGACTTGTGTGTTAAAACAATCGCATCGGGGGTTTTCAATGATGCACGGGAATTGCACCCGCCCGACGCTCCGATTGCGATTGGCCCCCAAGGCTTAAGCACTTGGCTTCGGGGAAGGGTCACGTGGGGAAGTGGTTTGAAAGGGGCTGGCAGAAAAGGGGCTAAGCCCTATAATAGGGTCGAAAAGGGGTTTAAAGGGAAACGATAAGGATGAAAATGGGAAATAAAGAGTAAGGGAAGGATTCAAGGCGATTGTGGAGGTAAATGGGGAAATAGAATGGGAGACAAGGAGGAATAACAAGAGGCTAAATGAGGGTAAAATAAAGGGGAAAGGGGGCCTTTGGGCATTTCTTCACATAACAGAGAGGCTTTAAAAGGGGAATCAGCAGAGGGGATTTGATCAAAGGATAAAAGGCACATGGAGGCTTCAAGGAGACTGTGATTTCAGAGGAAATGCATTCCTTGAAGACTCGACAATGATTTAGCCCCCTATTTGCTTGTCAAAAATTTCATAGGGGGGCTAACAGTGGGGTCCTCATTGTTCAATTGCCAATGGAGTGGAAACTGCAATTTGAAGGAATCAACACCTAAAACACAAAAACATAAGCGAAATCAGAAAAGAAACAACACTTTATTTAAAAACAGTATATAAATAAATAAGTTAAGTTACAACAAGTATGATGTTATTTCCTAAGGGAATATCAATCTGTCAATGGAAAAAGAAATGATCTCTTGGAAAAATGTTTTGGCAGCAGTGACATGAATCTTCGAATGGGAATCAATTATTCATTTTTTTTGTTATGAATCCATTAGGTAATGAATTGGATGAAATTACCTTGTTTCATTAAAATTTCTTTCAAGAATCGCTCCTCCATAAATTGACCTTCTTTATTCTCCTAAGACCTGCAAAAAACGAGTGTCTACTTGCAATAAAACATTAAATCATGGAGAAAGAGAGGTGATCGGGCTCCCCTAATATAAAGAGTAATGTTTCCTAAATTGTAGTATAGATCTTGACAAAAGAATAAATGGAAGCATCTAATAAAATCCAATTGCAATTATTAAAGGGAATATCAAAGTGCAATATGCTATTGAAATCAAATCTTACAACAATCCAAAGAATGGTATCATCAGCCGAGAGCACAATAATAATAGCTCACTCCTACTTAGCTGATTCAATCTAGATTATACTAATTTCTGCAAAGCAATTAAGACAGAAACGATATCACTTCTGAGAGTCTCATAGCAATAATTAAACTCTTACAGATGATTTAAGCAATGCAATGCGCTGTCTTAAATAACTCATGCTGTAATGAACAAGATTCAGATCAAATGGTAACGAAGTAAATCATAAACATAACGCATAATATCTCAATACAGGAAAATAATAAAAAACTAATGAAATGAAATCACGGTAACAATAAATTATCAAATCAATCACACGCTACAAGAATCAGAAATATAACACAGGGAAGCAGTTAAATCTATCAGGGGCCGGGCCCTTAGCCACCAGCAGGCACTGCTGAGCTACTTCAGATAATGCGAATGAAAACAACAACTTCAATTATTCATCAAACTTGAGTAGCATTACAATATAATTCTATTTTTTTAGAACTACGTTCTATCCATAATTATTCTCATAAATAAATCTATATTCCCTTTCATAATTCTCCACTATTTGATCTATGTTTTTCATTTAAATACACATAGAGCAGAGAGAAGTTACAACAAAGATGATTAAAAAATGATTCCCATAACAAAATTGGATTGTTCATAACCAATTGATCAACAAGATCATATCTGAAATATCTTTCCATCAATCATTCAACAGGAACAGATCGAATTTGTTATTGCAAATGAGATAATTTAGAAAACGGCCACAACAACGAATCTGGGAAAATTGTCTTCAGAGAACCTTCCGTTTCTCTTAATACGAACCGAATTTGGGCAAAATTATATTTCTCTAAAGTTAATTTGGTCCATTATAGACAAAACCCATGTTTCGAATTTTCGTGATTCTTCACCATTTACCCACAACGTCCAATGCAAAACTATTAATTCTTATTCCAGCGAATTTCTAAGTTGGAATATTTAATGATGAGCTGGAGATCAAATCTACAATCTGGAAAATATCTTGGAGGCTAAAATGGTGAGTAATGTTACAAAAAAATTATTAATAAACCATCATTGGTAAAATCATGCATAATAATCATTAATTTATTAAAAATAAAGGAGAAGAAATAATATTTATCCATAAGAGCATAAATAATTACAAAATGGAATTATATGATAAAACATGATAAATGACGTGATAAAGAATGGTAGAAATGGATGAAATAGGTGTTAAAAAGTGATAATAATAATGAAAAACTAGCAGCCCAACATACCCCCAAACTGAATATATTGCATGTCCTCATGCAACTCAAAGCCTCGTTATTAACCAAGCAATAATAAAAAATTGTTCATCCCAACTCATGAAATGGATGGAACAAATGAATTCTTCCTCAAATAATGAATATTCAATTTTAGCAATCTTGATGAAGGCATAACAATTTTTACATTTGACGTTCAACTATATGTATATGAAGTTGCAGCAAAATATGATATAAGTAACAACAAACTTCAGTAACCATTTTCTCAAAAACTAGATTTCTACTATATTAATGCTTCTATGATCCAAAAATCAGATCGTTTTGATGCACAGATCATGAGATATAAATAAAATGGCTGTAGGTGATAGTGCATGATTTTTGAAATTTTATGAACTAATTTAGCATTAAATTATTGGGTTTGTGTATTTTAATGGGACTTCTTTGTTATCCAGAAATCACAAGAATTCATTTCATAGTTTTAAAGATATATGCAAATCAATTTCTGCACTGTATAAAAATGAAATTGTATGCCTTAAATGAGAAAGAAAGTAGAAAACATCCATCATGTGTAGCAATTCCTTACCCCCAAACTGAATAATTAGCATGCCCGCATACAATGCTAGAAAACAAATTGAGGTGGTTGTTACAATCTGTTGAAATCTATGCTTGGTGTAAAACAACATGGAAGAAGGGAAGTGTTGAGAATGAATAAGACGGTCATAATAAATAAATAAATGAAAGGAATACTCCCCTAAACTGAAAGACTCTGTCTTTGAAGAATGGGAAGTGGTAAATATGTGGAATGAATGATGACAAGTAATGCTCAATGGATTTTGCATGAAATTCTCCTAAGTTCGTAATAAATCAGAAAAGTATGCTATTTTACCTCAAGTTTTACCTCTGAAAAAAAAAATGTGGAATGACATGTATGGACTGGCATGTGTTGAAGCTGATGTAGGCTGAGCGGATACTGAAAGTGATGCAAAATGTGGAAGCCATGCAAGCACATCATGTCTGAACAATTCTGCGAATTTGCGAGTTGCGCGAGCCTCTGTCGTTAGGGGCAATAGTGTGGCCTGGCTACAAATAGAATTCCTCTCCATACTTGTTGGTATCCTGTAACATGTCACTATTTTGCATGCAAAGTTCTTGAATCCATAGTTTTAGTTTTTAATAGCAACATATAAGATGCATGCAAAAATTTTAATCAGAAAAAACTTTTGTATAAATGCAGTACTAATATTTTGTCAAATCATCAAGTTATGGCAGAGTTCAATAATTATATCACATGTTATCCCATAATGCATACATTCCCCCCTCCAATTGGAAAAGGGATTCCATGACCATAAAGCATATGAAAGGTGTTGAGCCGACGACAAGGTAAGGGAATGATCAATACAACACTAAATGAAGCAAAGCACACATATCAATGATAGGATGACAAGAAGTATGGTTATAATGAGAGCAGAGTGTGTAAAGATAGTTATGAATAAGATATAGGACAATTTGGATTGAAGATTAGTTATGAAAAATAAAAGGACAAAAATATGCCAAAAATTTGCTTTTCTGACAGTATTCTAGCAAAAAACGATGCGATTGATTGGAAAACAATTTCTCATGCGTAAAGGTTCAAAACAGGGAAAAATTAAGGAAATAAATTCTTCGATAAAAAAAGAATAAGAAAAGGGTATTATAGTAATAATTGACGATAAGATATAACTTCAATACCATAAGCAGAGCCTCTGCTGCCAGCAGGCATCCATAGCCTTGACAGGGTTGCTTTTTAACCCGTATGAGCCAAGATCCTCAATTTATAAATGGAGAGTTCCAGTGTTGTTCTACAGAAGAGATCAGTGTGATGGCGTGGTAACCAGATAACTGCACTGACATTCACTGGGATGTAGCAAAAGTGATCAGGCCGGCTCATGATGAGACCTCCTGTTCCAAGGATATTTTGGCTATCCAATGGATCATAACCCTGGTGTGGTGGCCATAATGGGAATGTTTCTTTGTTACAACCTTATGAACATGGTAGGTTGGCTCGTAATGAGACCCCCTGTTACACCATTTTTTGGTCATCTAACCTACTATCATTAGATGGACCCAAGTACACCATGTAAGACCAATTTTACCCCAAGTAAAATTGCTTTCACTATGTGAAATAACTTAATAAAACACATTTATTAGGTTGTTTATGGTCTAAACAGGAAACCCCAAAAGGAAATATTAAACAAAACTATATTTGTTTGATTTTCCTCAAGGAATAATCAATTGAACAATAATTTAATTATTATTCCTAGTCATGTTTAACCCAAAACAAAGAAATTAATTAGATAAATCTTTATTTGTCTTATTATTTTCAAGGAATAATTATTTAAATCTTATTTAAATAATATTCCTTGTTAAATATGACTAAATCACCCATAAATAATTAAATAAATCATTATTTATTTGATTATCCTTCAACCACTTCCTTAAAATGATAAATAAATCATTTATTTATTTATTATTCACAAATAAAGGGATTTGACCCAAGTCAAATACTTTTCCCTCCAACAAATATAATAAAATATTCCATAAAAGGTGGATCTAGATTTGGTTAATGTTATTTTAATCATGCACCAAGATCTAGAATGACCCAATATTTTGTTATAAATAGGAGGGTTTTTTCTACCATTCTTCACCTTTTGTTGCCTATTAGATCACTCTGGATCTATACTCTTGGTCTGACTTTGATCCATTATCATTGTCAAATTTTCCATTATTTGCTGTGTGAGCTCCCTTTGAGTTCTATCTTTGTCTAGGTTTTCTACACCAACAGGAGAGAGAAATGCTAGATCTGAAGTGCTGAGGACTTCCAAGAACCCATCCCATCGAGGAGAATTGGAAACACCTTCTTGTTTTCCTCCCAGGTGCCCTTAATACAAAAATTCTTTCAAAAAATTGTTCTTGTCTTGTCTATTGGATGTATGGAGCAAAACCTTATTTTTACTGCTTAATGTCTCTTTATGCATAGATTTGGTTTTTTGCAGCACTTGTCTTGATCAACTAACTGCAGATCTGAAGATATTGGCAGCCATATTTGATGTTAGGGCTATAAGTTATGCGTAGCTAAAGTGGTCTTTTTTCGTACGCTTTGACAAAAGATTCATACTAACAATTGGCGACTCCACACGGGTTTTCAATTACGACCGCTGTCGTTTTTCATATTCCTGCATATCCAGCTACTTCAGACCCTAGGGTTTCTTTTCAGCTTTTTCTTTTTCCTATTTTTATGTTGTTTTTCACCTATAAAACCCTAAAACATTAAAATTTCTAACTTCCGCATGTTTCTGGACCTATTGCGCAGGTGACAGATATCAGCCGCAACTGAGACGCCAACTTTTTCGGAAATCTGCCGCCAAGACACCCGGAGCTTCAGGTTGCACTTTTCAGCCCAAAAACTGTGACCTGGCCTCCAGGTCGCACTTTTCAGCCCATTATCTGCGACCTGCACAGAAAACAGGTCAGAACTTGCGACCTGCCAGTTTTTCTGCAATTTTTCTGGGTTTTTCTGAAGCTTCTGTCAGGGTTTTCCAGCCTCTGTCTCAGCTCGTTTAGACCTGTCTCTGATCTGTTTTTCTCATTTAAGTGGGAACATAGCCCCTTAGGGCTTCAGTACCCTCCACTTTTGGTGGAAGAGTTTTAGCTGTTTCAGGTGTCTGATTTTTCAGAGTTTCAGCCTTCCCTTTTTCAGATCTGCTACCTCCTTTTCAGATCCCTTTTAATCAGCTCTTCTCCCTTTCAAATCACCTCCTGAAGTTTTGTTTGGAACTACCTTTAGGGCCTCCTCCTTGTCCCTTCTGCCTTTTGCTGATTTCCCCCTTTTTTGCAGCCACCTTGCCTCTGCCTCTTGGCTGTGTTCTACACCTCTTTTCAGCAGATTTCTCCTTTAGATCCCTGTCCCTCCCGACCTTAGATCTATTGGCCTCTTTTTAGTGTGTTTTGACTAGTTTTTTTCCCTCTTTTCGACTAGTTTTGAGAGATCCGCCTTTTTGGGTTAGATCGATGCATTGTTAGCTGTTAATTTTATGTTATTTCAGCATTATATACTGTTCTCTGCAGATTTATTTTCAGTTACGCAGCACACTTTTTCTCTTTCTCTCAAAATTTCAGGGTTTAAAAATTAAAATTAACGCACGCTCCCATCAACATCCCCCCCCTTGATGTCCAGATGACGGAGTCTACTCCCACCATCCTCTACCTATCATCCTCTGTGAGACCCTTGGAGAAAATTCCCTTTGAATCCTCCCCTGTTGCTTCGCTCGCTCCTCCTTCAGCGACCACCCTGGGCTCAACATCATTTGACCATTTTTTTATCTGTTCCTCTGTCATTCCCCGTGAGGATCCGTATGTGAGCCTTTCTTCTTATACAGATGACTTAGGTAGCCTTTCCGCGTCATGTGTTTTCCCTTCCACTCGTCACCCCCTCTTTTCCCATCAGGATGCCCTCTTGGAAGCCTTCTCCACCCATGACCCCATCCTTCCTGCCCATAAACAGGATAACACCACCCGTATCTATGTTGACCTCCGCAGCCCGAGTCCCAGCCATACCTCCTATAGCCCTCATATCCCACCATCTAGTTCATATATGAGTCATAGCCATCCTGCCCATTGCACTCCCTCTCGCAGTTGCCGCTCGATGTCTACTATACACTCACGCTGCCGTCATTGTTCCTCCTCCTCCCATTTTTTGTCTTGTAACACCATTCCGTAGGACCTCCCGTCCACACCCTATATCGGTTACGCTGATGGTGCAAGTCATTACTCCCGGAATCTAGCCTCGGAAGGTTGGGCCATTTTCACCCCCTTGCATGCCCTTGTTCTCTCGAACGGGGTCTGCATTGGTCCTGCCACCAATAATCAGGCCAAATATGATGCAGTGCGTGGTCTTTTAGTCGATGCCCTCTCTCATCGCATCCTCCATCTGCATGTTCATTTAGATTCCCTAATTCTTGTCATGCAACTAAATGGTGTCTATCGTGTGCATAATCCTGTGCTGTTTAGACGATATTTACGAGTGAAACTCTTGATACGTGAATTTGAAACCATAACTTTCAACCATGTACCTCGAGAACAAAATCACTATGTAGATAGCATTACAAACCATGTTCTAGATTGGCATTTATCACACGCATTTTATACAAGACAATAACATTAATAATCATTAAAACAGATGCATATCCATAATATGTGTTACAAAACATGTGTTTAGAGTCCATCTACTCTGCTACATATGACATGCCCATAGCATGTTACAAAAAACTCAAAATTGGGGACACCATCTGTCCCTACATACACACTAGGGGGCACCACCTGTCCCACACCTAATCACTATCTGGCGGATCCCGAGCCAATGGCTCTGCTCCTGCAGCCTGTAGATCACGTATCCCCTGACCGGCCATCGCCATGCGCCGCATGACACCTCGCCATTCCGAGGGTAGACCAATACATGGCTCTATGTACTGGTCGTCTAAGTCTTGCCACTCGCGCTCTGAAACACCGGTCAACAACCTCTCGCATCTACGGCGGATGTCCTGCAGGAGGGCGGCTGCATCCTCATTATGCGCCACTCTCGATCCACTCGGGCCTGCAGCTCCTGATCCTGCCGGTCGTCCCATATATCCGGCTGGTTTTACCGGAGCTATATCTGCATACCAAAAGTATATGAATCAGTACCCTATTTACTATTCAATAACTTTAACATGCCCAAAAAAGAGTAGTCACTTGTCACTTACCATCGGGTCCCCATACTCGACCAGGCGGAAGTGGTAGGTCCGTATCCCCACAATAACTCATCCCACTATAGGGATAGTCGTCTATGTATAACGACATCTGATCCCAATGGGGAAAGAACTCAGGTCGAAACACCCATCCAACAGTCCCTCCTCCTCCTCTGCACAGTAGTCGCCCCCACCGGTGCATCCTGGGCTCTCTCGGGCCCCCATCTAGGAGCTGTATACGAGGTCGTAAGGTCCGGATCTTCTCAAAAAAGAAGGAGCACAATATAGTCCCATACGAGCAATCGTGGTTCACTTGCCGCTTGCAAAGCGACAGCTGTCGTTTTAACGACACCAACATCATTTGGGCCCACCCATAGTAGGTCCCACTCAACACACTCTCCACAATCATCATCTGCCCCCCAGTGATGTGATGGAGCGCCTGGTTGCCCAGGATCCATAGCACCGCTGCGGCCACTGCATGGGTATCTAATCTCTCTAGGTCCCCGATCGGTATCCGAGTCCCCTTGACTTGGAGACCCGGTCGACAATGTCGCTCCACAAACTCCATGATGTTCCGCCCCCGCGGTAACACTGGTTGCGTATTTCCCACCATCCCAAGTGGCGGGAGACCAGTCAGGAAATACAGATCCTGGACTGTCAATTCAATCCTGTGCCCTTGCACTACAAAGACCTCATGATCTGGATCCCAATAACTGACAATCCGGGCCAACAAGGGCTCCCCTGCTCTCATCAAAGGGTTCTCCAAAAACTTCAGAACCCAAAATCTGGCCAGTACACGACGGACCCCCTGATCTGCCTGGATCTCTAACCATAATGTACCCAGGTCTCTCTCTCTCCAGTTGACCCGTATATCTGCCATATCTTCACAAACACATCATCTTTGTCAGTATACAGATAGGAAACACTGTAACCAATCACAAAAACCCAAATCTCAGCCCTAAAACAGCACTGAAATCTCATTCATCCTCCAGGTCGCACTTTTTTGCCCAATCCTGGGACAGGTCGCAGTTTTTGGCTCAAAACCTGCTTCCCAAGTCGCAGTTTTTGGCCCAAAAAGTGCGACCCGGCTGTAGAGGTGAAAGAGGGTTTGTTCCTGAGATTCTGGGCCCTAATCTGAACGTTCAATCCATCAAAATGAAAGAGTAAGGTTAGGCCTCTTACCTGCAACTGACGGATCTCGATTCCAACGGTCAGTTTGTCCGCTACGCTCGAGCAAGATTTAGAGCCTTCTCTCCTCTCTACAGTCACCACAGCAACACTAGCAAATGAGTGAATTTGGAGGGAAAAATGCCTTATTCAAAGAGAACCCTTGTTTTTTCTTTCACCTGTGGCGACCACGCCGTAGCTCCGTTTGACAAACCATCTGCACCGTTGGAAAGCTCTCACCGAGCCCTAAAATGGGTATCTGTTATTTTTTTGTGATTTGATACTTCACCAGGACACCTTTTGTCCAAGATGGGTCATTTCACCTCCCCCCAAAATCGAATTTCCTCACTTACAACACTTGTACTTGGGGCACCACTTTGCCTCCATACTTGTCTTTGTTCGTGTTGATTTTCGTCATGAGATACCATCTTGTACTAATGTTTTCATGGTCCCCCATGGGACCTTTTCTATGTGGCAGCACCATCGAGTCACCCTTGTTTAGAGCATCCAAGTTGAGTCATCATCGCATTCATGGAGTCTATCCCAAGTCCCTTTTTACCCCGCTATAGTCATCCATCCTTCATTGCTTGGTCTCTCTCTTGTGTCGCACATTCTGGCCATCAGTCCCACTGTCCCCTATCCCTTATGATACTGTGTCAGTCGCTGCCATGTCATTCCTATCCTTTATGCTCTAGCAAGGGCATTCGTCCATTTGCTACTCAGTCCCCTCCATTCCATCATCATCATTGGTATTAGTCTTACAGTCGCTCTACTATTTTCTCTCGTGCCTTAGTTGAGGATCTCTCATTGCCTCACCTATGGCGGACCTCTTTCTGTTGACATCATCTCCTTCATTCCAGAAGACAGGTCTAGAGGGCGGTGTACCTTGGTTCTAGCTTCCACTCTTGTTCGGTGCCTCGGATCAGGCAAAGGGATCTCTCATTTCCCTTTGACTTGATTGTTTCTCCACTCCAGCTCCTTTCAGCATGATCGAGATCTTGCCTTGCTTGATGGTTCAAAGGATGTTAGTAGGGCTGGTGATTCCCGTGTATGTGAGATGTATCACCATGAGGGGTGGCCCTACAGTGTAGTCCCCACATGCCCGTGATGACCTCTTCATTGCAGCCTTCGATGCAACTCCATATATTTGATGATGTCAGCCTTAGCTGCTTGCAGCGCCTCTTTGATTTGCATGTATCAGTCAAATTTTGTGAGCCCTTCCCCGCTTATAGGGGGCATTTGGGTTGTATTTGTATCTCATGTACTCAAATATTATTGTATAAGTCTTGGCTGTTATCCCAGGCACAACATGTATGTGGGATTCCTCATTGTATTCTTATCTGGCTCATGTTTATGCCGGTTGTACTTTATGGTTCGGTCCCTTGTTTACTGGACACACTATTCTTTTGTACTTTGTCTCGGCGGGAATAGGTATGCCTCCCCCGCCGCCTTTAGCACAGGTACCCTCTCATAAAAAGAGACTTGTTGCACCTGTAAGTCTCGTCTCCTCAGGGTCTAGTTCTTCAACACCTTAGTCTATCTCACATTTCTCTCTCTGACTTCCCTCTTGATGTCCGGTGATTGAGTTCTTACACCACTAGCCACATTTGCCTCAACACTGTGACTGGGGCACCGTTATGACCATTTTTAGTCAATCAACCACTATCATTTATTATCCAGTACACTGATGTAATAATTGTAATTTTAATTTAGTAAAATTAAGTTTCACTATGTGAAATAACTTAATAAAACATACTTATTAGGTTGTTTATGGTCTAAACAGAAACCCCAAAGCAAAATATTAAACAAACCTATATTTGCTTGATTTTTCCTCAAGGAATAATTAATTAAACAATAATTTAATTATTTATTCTTTGGTCATGTTTAACCCAAAACAAAGAAATTAACTGCATAAACTCCTTATTTATCTTATTATTTTTTAGGGAATAATGATTTAAATCTTATTTAAATAATATTCCTTGTTAAATTTGACTAAATCATTTATAAATAATTGAATAAATCATTATTTATTTGATTATTACTCAACCACATCCTTAAAATAATAAATAAATCATTTATTTATTTATTATTTACAAATAAAGGGATTTGACGAAAGTCAAATTCTTTTTCCCTCCAACAAATATAATAAAATATTCCATAAAAGTTGGATCTTGATTTGGTTAATAATATTTTAACTATGCACCAATATCTAGACTAACTCAATATTTTTTTTATAAATAGACTAGTTTTCCCATTCATTTACCACCTTTTGTTGCCTATAGATCACTCTTAAAATAATTTGTCCGGACTTTTGTTTAAATTATCGTCAAATCTTCATTATTAAGTCTGGGTAAGAGCTCCCTGAGTTCTATGGGTTTGTCCGTTTTCTTACACCAACAAGAGAGAGAAATACTAGATCCAATGTTTGAGACTTCCAAGAACCCATTCATCAGGAGTGAATTGGAAACACCTTTCTTGTTTTCCCTCCTGGTGCAAGTCTTCTTAATACAAAAATTATTTCAAAATATTCTCTTGTCTTGTCTATTGATGTGTGAGCAAAACTCTTTACTTTACCTGGGCTTAATGGTTCTTTATGAGCAGATTTGGATTTTTAATTTCATAAAGATTGTCTCTTGATCAACTAACTGCAGATCTGAAGATATTGGCAGCCTTATTTGATGTTAGGGCTATAAGTTATGCGTAGCTAAAGTGGTCTTTTTTCGAACACTTCAACAAAAGATTCATACTAACACCCCCTATCCTCCATCTACAAACAAAATTTTGCTGTGATTACACAATTTTATAATAAAAATAGGGAGGTTCAGTACTCCTTAAGAGTAGGGATAGTGGAAGAAGTTGAACCTGTCAATAGAAAAAAAATATATACCCATAATATCATTTATCATAGAAAGAGAATATTATAACTAGGAAGGGGTGGAACCAACATGGTATTAAGATGATCAATCAGTATCATGTACAACAAAAAATAATGCAGTAAAGTAGTATATAAATAACTATGTCCCTTTTCTTAAAAAGAATCTCTCAACTAGAAGCTGTCATGTTAAAGATCATAACGTTAAGGGTATTCACCTGCCTCAATAGACTCCATAATTCTTGTCCTCATAAAAGTATTGGACTTCATGCCATGCAAGGGAATCAAAGAAATGGGCTGGGATGGCTAGGAATGATCGTGCAAGGGGAAGAAAGTGTTATTCTCGAAAATACTCACAAAATGTTGTTCCTTTGAAGGAACAACAGTTGTTCCCTGTAGGGAACAACAAAATAAAACACATGCGAAAAAGTGTTGCTCCCTATCGGGAACAGCAAAATAAAATACACACGAAAAAGTGATGTTCCTTATAGGAAACAATAGCTATTTCCTGTAGGGAACAACAAAGAAAATGCACACGAAAAAGTGTTGTTCCCTATAGGGAAAAACAAATGAAAATACACACGAAAAAGTGTTGTTCCTTATAGGGAATAGCAGCTGTTCTCTATAAGGAACAACAAAGAAAATGCACACGAAAAAGTGTTGTTCCCTATAGGGAACAAAAAAAGAAAATACACACGAAAAAGTGCTGTTCCTTATAGGGAACATCAGCTGTTCCCTATAGGGAACAACAAAGAAAATTCTCACGAAAAAGTGCTGTTCTCTATAGGGAATAGCAAAATAAAATACACACGAAAAATTGTTGTTCCTTATATGGAACAACAACTATTCCCTGTAGGGAACAACAAAAGAAAATGCACACGCAATAGTGCTGTTCCCTATAGGGAACAACGACTGTTACCTGTAGAGAACAACAAAGAAAATAGGGAGAGGAAAAACACTGACAAGCAATCATCCCCACTGCTCTAAACAACAAAAAGACAATCGTAAAAAGAAAGAAAAGCAATAGAGAATTAAAAACAGGAAAAAACAATTGTATTTACAGAAAAACAGAGAAAAACAATCATATTTATAGAAAAAAAAAGAAAAGCAATCATATTTACAACAACAAACAAACAGATAAAAACACATAAAACAATCATATTTACAGTTTAAAAAGAAATAAATTTTTACAAAAATGAAGCTGCCAAAGGATTGCCTTCTGCAATTGAAACTTGCATGGTGGGGTCATCATTGTTCAATCGCCAATGGAGCGGAAACTGCAATTTGAAGGAATCAACACCTAAAACACAAAAACATAAGAGAAATCAGAAAAGAAACAACACTTTATTTAAAAACAGTATATAAATAAATAAGTTAAGTTACAACAACTATGATGTTATTTCTTAAGGGAATATCAATCTGTCAATGGAAAAATAAATGATCTATTGGAAAAATGTTTTGGCAGCAGTGACATGAATTTTTGAATGGGAATCAATTCTTCATTTTTTTTGTTATGAATCCGTTAGGTAATGAATTGGATGAAATGCCCTTGTTTCATTAAAATTTCTTTCAAGAATCGCTCCTCCATAAATTTACCTTCTTTATTCTCCTAAGACCTGCAAAAAACGAGTGTCTACTTGCAATAAAACATTAAATCATGGAGAAAGAGAGGTGATCGGGCTCCCCTAATCTAAAGAGTAATGTTTCCTAAATTGTAGTATAGATCTTGACAAAATAATAAATGGAAGCATCTAATAAACTCCAATTGCAATTATTAAAGGGAATATCAAAGTGCAATCTTCTATTGAAATCAAATCTTACAGCAAACCAAAGAATGGTATCATCAGCCGAGAGCACAGTAATAATAACTCACTCCTACTTAGCTGATTCAATCTAGATTATACTAATTTCTACAAAGCAATTAAGACAAAAACGATATCACTTCTGAGAGTCTCATAGCAATAATTAAACTCTTACAGATGATTTAAGCAATGCACTGCGCTGTCTTAAATAACTCACGCTGTAATGAACAAGATTCAGATCAAATGGTAACGAAGTAAATCATAAAAATAACACATAATATCTCAATACAGGAAAATAATAAAAAGCTAATGAAATGAACTCATGGTAACAAGAAATTATCAAATCAATCACACGCTACAAGAATCAGAAATATAACACAGGGAAGCAGTTAACTCTATCAGGGGCTGGGCCCTTAACCACCAGCAGGCATTGCTGAGCTACTTCAGATAATGCGAATGAAAACAACAACTTCAACTATTCATCAAACTTGAGTAGCATTACAATATAATTCTATCTTTTCAGAACTACGTTCTGTCCATAATTATTCTCATAAATAAATCTATATTCCCTTTCATAATTCTCCACTATTTGATCTATATTTTTCATTTAAATACACATAGAGTAGAGAGAATTTACAACAGAGATGATTACAAAATGATTCCCATAAAAAAATTGGATTGTTCATAACCAATTGATCAACAATATCATATCTGAAATATCTTTTCATCAATCATTCAACAGGAACAGGTCGAATTTGGTATTGCAACTGAGATAATTTGGAAAACGGCCGCAACAACGAATCTAGGAAAATTATCTTCAGAGAACCTTCTGTTTCTCTTAATACGAACCAAATTTGGGCAAACTACTCTTTGTCTAAAGTTAATTTGGTCCGTTATAGACAAAACCCATGTTTTGGATTTTCCCTATTCTTTTCCATTTGCCCACAATGTCCAATGCAAAACCATTACTTCTTATTCCAGCGAATTTCTGAGTTGGAATATTTAATGATGAGTTGGAGATCAAATTTGCAATCTAGAAAATATCTTGGAAGCTAAAATGGTGAGTGATGTTACAACAAATTTATTAATAAACCATCATTGGTAAAATCATGCATAATAATCATCAATTTATTAAAAATAAAGGAGAAGAAATAATATTTATCCATAAGAGCATAAATAATTATAAAATGGAATTATATGATAAACCATGATAAATGACGTGATAACGAATGGTAGAAATGGATGAAATAGGTGTTAAAAAGTGATAATAATAATGAAAAACTAGCAACCCAACATACCCCCAAACTGAATGTATTTCATGTCCTCATGCAACTCAAAGCCTCGTTATTAACCAAGCAATAATAAAAAACTGTTCATCCCAACTCATGAAATGGATGGAACAAATGAATTCTTCCTCAAATAATGAATATTCAATTTTAGCAATCTTGATGAAGGCGTAACAATTTTTACATTTGACCCTCAACTATATGTATATGTAGTTGCAGCAAAATATGATATAAGTAACACCAAACTTCATTAACCATTTTCTCAAAAACTAGATTTCTACTATATTAATGCTTCTATGATCCAAAAATCAGATCGTTTTGATGTACGAATCATGAGATATAAATAAAATGGCTGTAGGTGATAGTGCATGATTTTCGAAATTTTATGAACTAATTTAGCGTGAAATTATTCGGGTTTGTGTATTTTAATGGTACCTCTTTGTTATCCAGAAATCACAAGAATTCAGTTCATAGTTTTAAAGATATATGCAAATCAATTTCTGCACTGTATAAAAATGAAATTGTATGCCTTAAATGAGAAAGAAAGTAGAAAACATCCATCATGTGTAGCAATTCCTTATCCCCAAACTGAATAATTAGCATGCCCGCATACAATGCTAGAAAAAAAATTGAGGTGGTTGCTAAAATCTGTTGAAATCTATGCTTGGTGTAAAACAACATGGAAGAAGGGAAGTGTTGAGAATGAATAAGATGGTCATAATAAATAAATAAATGAAACGAATACTCCCCTAAACTGAAATATTTTGTCTTTGAAGAATGGGAAGTGGTAAATATGTGGAATGAATGATGACAAATAATGCTCAATGGATTTTGCATGAAATTCTCCTAAATTCGTAATAAATCAGAAAAGTATGCTATTTTACCTCAAGTTTTACCTCTAAAAAAAAAATGTGGAATGACATGAATGGACTGGCATGTGTTGAAGCTGATGCAGGCTGAGCGGATACCGAAAGTGATGCAAAATGTGGAAGCCATGCAAGCACATCATGTCTGAACAATTTTGCGAGTTCGCAAGTTGCGCGAGCCTCTGTCATTAGGGGCAATAGTGTGGCCTGGCTATAAATAGAATTCCTCTCCATACTTGTTGGTCTCCTGTAACAAGTCACTATTTTTCATGCAAAGTTCTTGAATCCATAGTTTTAGTTTTGAATAGCAACAGATAAGATACATGCAAAAATTTTAATCAGAAACAACTTTTGTATAAATGCAATACTAATATTTTGTCAAATCATCAAGTTATGGCAGAGTTCAGTAATTATATCACATGTTATCCCATAATGCATACATTCCCCCCTCCAATTGGAAAAGGGATTCCATGACCATAAAGTATATGAAAGGTGTTGAGCCGACGACAAGGTAAGGGAATGATCAATACAACACTAAATGAAGCAAAGCACACATATCAATGATAGGACGACAAGAAGTATGGTTATAATGAGAGCAGAGTGTGTAAAGATAGTTATGAATAAGATATAGGACGCTTTGGATTGATGATAAGTTATGAAAAATAAAAGGACAACAATATGCCAAAAATATGCTTTTCTGATAGTATTCTAGCCAAAAATGATGCGATTGATCGGAAAACAATTTCTCATGCGTAAAGGTTCAAAACAGGGAAAAATTAAGGAAATAACTTCTCCGATAAAAAAAGAATAAGAAAAGGGTATTATAGTAATAATTGACGATAAGATATAACTTCAATACCATAAGGAGAGCCTTTGCTGCCTGCAAGCGTCCATAGCCTCGGAAGGGTTGCTTTTTAACCCGTATGAGCCAGGATCCTCAATTTATAAATGGAGAGTTCCAGTGTTGTTCTACAAAAGAGATCAGTGTGCTGGCGTGGTAACCAGATAACTGCATTGACATTGACTGGGATGTAGTAAAAGTGATCAATCCGACTCATGATGAGACCTCCTATTCCAAGGATATTTTGGCTATCCAATGGATCATAACCCTGGTGTGGTGGCCATAATGGGAATGTCACTTTGTTACAGCCTTATGGACATGGTAGGCTGGCTCGTAATGAGACCCCCTATCCTCCATCTACAAACAAAATTTTTCTGTGATTACACAATTTTATAATAAAAATAGGGAGGCTCAATACTCCTTAAGAGTAGGGATAGTGGAAGAAGTTGAACATGTCAATAGAAAAAAAATATACCCATAATCTCATTTATTACAGACAGAGAAGATTATAACTAGGAAGGGGTGGAACCAACATGGTATTAAGATGATCAATCAGTATCATGTACAACATCAAATAATGTAGTAAAGTAGTATATAAATAACTGTGTCCCTTTTCTTAAAAAGAATCTCTCAACTAGAAGCTGTTATGTTAAAGATCATAACGTTAAGGGTATGCACCTGCCTCAATAGACTCCATAATTCTTGTCCTCATAAAAGTATTGGACTTCATGCCATGCAAGGGAATCAGAGAAATGGGCTGGGATGGCTAGGAATGATCGTGCAAGGGGAAGAAAGTGTTGTTCTCGAAAATACTCACAAAATGTTGTTCCTTTGAAGGAACAACAGTTGTTCCCTGTAGGGAACAACAAAAGAAAACACATGCGAAAAAGTGTTGCTCCCTATCGGGAACAGAAAAAGAAAATACACACGAAAAAATGTTGTTCCTTATAGGGAACAACAGCTGTTTCCTGTAGGAAACAACAAAGAAAATGCACACGAAAAAGTGTTGTTCCCTATAGGGAACAACAAAAGAAAACACACATGAAAAAGTGTTGTTCCTTATAGGGAATAACAAGTATTCTCTGTAAGGAACAACAAAGAAAATGCACACGAAAAAGTGTTGTTCCCTATAGGGAACAAAAAAAGAAAATACACATGAAAAAGTGTTGTTCCTTATAGGGAACATCAGATGTTCCCTATAGGGAACAACAAAGAAAATTCTCACGAAAAAGTGTTGTTCTCTATAGGGAATAGCAAAAGAAAATACACACGAAAAAGTGTTGTTCCTTATAGGAAACAACAACTATTCCCTGTAGGGAACAACAAAAGAAAATGCACACGCAAAAGTGTTGTTCCTTATAGGGAACAACGACTGTTACCTGTAGGGAACAACAAAGAAAATAGGGAGAGGAAAAACACTGACAAACGATCATCCCCACTACTCTAAAAAAAAAAGACAAACGTAAAAGGAAAGAAAAGTAATAGAGAATTAAAAATAGGAAAAAACAATTGTATTTACAGAAAAATAGAGAAAAACAATCATATTTATAGAAAAACAAAGAAAAGCAATCATATTTACAACAACAAAAAAACAGATAAAAACACATAAAACAATCATATTTATAGTTTAAAAAGAAATAACCTTTTACAAAAATGAAGCTGCCAAAGGATTGCCTTCTGCAATTGAAACTTGCATGGTGGGGTCCTCATTGTTCAATCGCCAATGGAACAGAAACTGCAATTTGAAGGAATCAACACCTAAAACACAAAAAAAAAAAGAGAAATCAGAAAAGAAACAACACTTTATTTAAAAACAATATATAAATAAATAAGTTAAGTTACAACAACTATGATGTTATTTCCTAAGGGAATATCAATAAGTCAATGGAAAAAGAAATGATCTCTTGGAAAAATGTTTAGGCAGCAGTGATATGAATCTTCGAATGGGAATCAATTCTTCATTTTTTTTGTTATGAATTTTTTAGGTAATGAATTGGATGAAATTCCCTTGTTTCATTAAAATTTATTTCAAGAATCGCTCGTCCATAAATTGACCTTCTTTATTCTCCTACGACCTGCAAAAAACGAGTGTCTACTTGCAATAAAACATTAAATCATGGAGAAAGAGAGGTGATCGGGCTCCCCTAATCCAATAAATATGAAAAGAAAACAAGTAGCTACTCTGCAAAACAAATCCATAGAAAAATAAAACAAATTTTATTTGTCACCTGCGGGAGAGCAGTGGTCGACCATATTAACTAGCAGCGTTTTAATCATAAATTATTTGTTTTTCATCCGATTTGAGTGATTCAAAAGCAAAATGAAAGTGAATTATGAAATATTTCTCCAATAGAAACAAGTTTTAAAAATTCCATGTAATGGTATGTTAAATTTTCATAGAACAACCTACATAATAGAGTCATTTTCGATTTTCCAAATCAGAACAACAATTGATATTTCAAGCATAACCTTTTCGTTTGAAGATGGATTAAGCTGATTAAAATTGGAAATAAAAGTAGATTCATTTATTTATCTCCAATAGAAACAGGTTTTGAACATAAGAATAATTGATAGGTCAAATACTTTAATGAACAGCTGGAAAAACAGAGTTTTAAGAGTGTTGATTTAGGATAGACAGTCAGTATTTGGGTCATATTTTCCTCATACAATATCGAAATAAAGTGATTCAAATTTCCTTGTAAACTAGATTCATATAAGAATATACCATAGAACAGGTTTTAAAAATATAGTCATTTAGGCGTCCAAAAAATCGCTATCCCAACTCTGTTCCTGAGCTGCCTACTAGACGCCTTGTCAATATTTTGGTTATAAATTTTTCATTTCAAATCCAAATGGAGTGATTCAAATTGGGTTGGAAAGTAGACATCAGGGGATACTTGGGATAGAAGCAAGTTTTAAAAATATGGTCATTTAGACCTCCAAAAACTTTTTGCCCCAACTCTGTTCCTGAGCTTCCTACTAGACGCCCTGTCAATATTTTGGTTATAACTTTTTCGTTTCAAATCCAAATGGAGTGATTAAAATTGGGTTGGAAAGTAGACATCAAGGGATACTTAGGATAGAAACAGGTTTTTAAAATATTCACTTTTGGTCCCTCAAAACATGACTGTCCCGACTCTACTTTCAGAAATTTCATCAAGTCCGCAAGCCAAAAAATATGATATTCAAGCAATTTTTCCATATTAGTGATAAAAATAAATATGAGTGTTTGTAGAACTGTTATTTTCAATATAATACATCTACATACACAAATAAATTAAAATATTTATCACCTATGTTGATTTTCACAGCGTGTTGCAACAAAAATATATATATATATATATATATAATAAAAATGTATCTATTTATGTCCTTATTTATTTATTATCTACACTAAGCTACTCTTCTTTGAAAATTGAATTTTCTTACGTATAAGAGTACTTCTAGTGGAGCCATTTTCGAAATAAGGCCTCTATTATGTACATACCCAAATTTGAAAAATGCATGTTAATAAATAGTAGGGCATGAGAAGCCAACTTCTCTTGAAAAGATTGTGCCAAAAATTGTTGAAGTATGGAGTGATGCTGCAAACAAATGGAGTGAAACCAATCTTCGATGTATCCCTTACTTTCTTGATTTCCCATAGCCGTCATATCATGAAGTTCTTGAGTATTTAAAACGACTTGTTGATGCAGGCTAAAAGAAACCTCATTTTCTTTCATAACCTCTAAATTTTTTGGATTTGATACATTCTGAATCTCAGTATAAGTTTTCTCCAATGGTGCATGTGAGATAGAATGGGTGGGAAGGGTGAGTAAATTTTGCAGTTCAACATTGTAAGTATGTTGTACTGGTTTATTATGGTGAGGGTGTGGAATGAGTTGAGCAGGAAATTGTGTAGGGAATGGAGCATTTTGATGATGTAGTTGATTGGGTTGAATGGATGATTTTGATAGGCAAGTAAGATGTTGTGGAAGAGCTGGGAGATGTGTTTGTGCTACAAGATGAGGGAGAGTAGTCATGTAATCATAAGATGAACCGTGCCAAACTTGTAGACAAGATTGGTGGTGGTTATATTGAGATTGGCATGGCTGCCTTAACATATGAGTATTCCATAATGGATTATGAAAGTAAGAGAATGGAGAGGAAGTGTTTTAAACCATACTTGTAGGCCACGATTTCCATGGTTTTGACCTTGTTGCAGCTTCCCCATCTCTTTAATATGCTACTTCCATTCTAGATGAGGAAGAACAACTATCTATGGGATTCTCCTTTCGGTAATGAGGGCAAAACACTTCATCAAATTCTTGATTTTTCTGAACCTGCAAAACATTCAATTGTGAATTTAGAGAGCTAATAAAATCATATTTAAAATTTTCAAATAAAACATTGATTTCAGCTCTTATGTCTCTTGTTCTTGTAGTAAATTTGGAAAAAAAGAAGAAACTTCTCTAGAATTCTTACCAGCCTTGGAAATTCCTCTTGAATACCTTATGCACAATTCACAAACATCATCATATGATAACTGAAAAACATCACGTTTTCCTATCAGATTTAAGAGTTCTAAAAATTCATCTTTGATTCCTTTAAGAAGGAGTGTTTTCAAGATCTCTTTTTCCAAATGCTTATGCTTTGATTTTTGAAGGTTATATTGAAATCTCTCTACATAGTCCTCCAAGCTTTCATCTTCCCCTTGTATCATACCGAAAATATCTTCATTGGATTTGCAGTAGTCTTGGTACTTCTTCAAGAATATGTTCTTCATGTCCTCCCATGTTTGGATGCAGTTCCCACCAAGGTTCATGAACCATCGGAGAGATGCTCCTTTTAGAGTAAGAGGAAACACTTTCAACCTTCGATCATTAGTACAATAATCATATCCTCTACAAAATATTTCAAACTCAAATAAGAATGTATCTGGATCTTCATTTTTCAACCCATGAAAAATTGGTAGAGACAATGGGGGAATTATGTGCATTTGTGTCACACCTCCTAGATCTTTGATAGGGAATTCAAAAGTTGCAATGTGAGCCATTTCTTACCATAATAGAAGATGTTATTCATGTGTTTCTTTGAGGATTCTCCTTCAAATTTTCCTGTCAATTGGTTAGTGAAATGGGTGGTGCTTACATCACCACTCGAGTGGAATTACAAGATTTTTTTCAAAAATTCTACCTCTAAAATTCCTATTTCAATTCCTATGAAATTCTGCTGAAAAGCGGGCGAAGGAGCAAGTACTTTACTTGCTCGTTACACAGGTTCTTACCTTTCATTTTTAATACCCAATTCTTTCACAACAGACAAACATCAAACATACATCACTCTTTGTGAAATAGCAACACTCTCCTCGGCAACGGCCCCAAAATGTTGGGTGCTAAAAGGTGTATTTTAAAACTCCTAATTGCCTCACATTAATTATCAACCTGGGTAAGTCTTCATGTTTCAAGAGTGTACACAATATGTGCAAGCTATAATCCAAAGAGTAATGTTTCCTAAATTGTAGTATAGATCTTGACACAAGAATAAATGGAAGCATCTAATAAACTCCAATTGCAATTATTAAAGGGAATATCAAAGTGCAATCTGCTATTGAAATAAAATCTTACAGCAATCCAAAGAATGGTATCATCAGCCGAGAGCACAGTAATAATAACTCACTCCTACTTAGCTGATTCAATCTAGATTATACTAATTTCTGCAAAGCAATTAAGACAGAAACGATATCACTTCTGAGAGTCTCATAGCAATAATTAAACTCTTACAGATGATTTAAGCAATGCAATGCGCTGTCTTAAATAAATCACGTTGTAATGAACAAGATTCAGATAAAATGGTAACGAAGTAAATCATAAAAATAACGCATAATATCTCAATACAGGAAAATAATAAACAACTAATGAAATGAACTCACGGTAACAAGAAATTATCAAATCAATCACACGCTACAAGAATCAGAAATATAACACAGGGAAGCAGTTAACTCTACCAGGGGCCGGGCCCTTAGCCACTAGCAGGCACTGCTGAGCTACTCCAGATAATGCGAATGAAAACAACAACTTCAATTATTCATCAAACTTGAGTAGCATTACAATATAATTCTGTCTTTTCAAAACTACATTCTGTCCATAATTATTCTTATAAATAAATCTATATTCCCTTTCATAATTCTCCACTATTTGATCTCTGTTTTTCATTTAAATACACATAGAGCAGAGAGAAGTTACAACAGAGATGATTACAAAATGATTCCCATAACAAAATTGGATTCTTCATAACCAATTGATCAACAAGATCATATCTGAAATATCTTTCCATCAATCATTCATCAGGAACAGGTCGAATTTGGTATTGCAACGAAGATAATTTGGAAAACGGCCGCAACAACGAATCTGGGAAAATATTCTTCAGAGAACCTTCCGTTTCTATTAATACGAACCAAATTTGGGCAAACTGCTCTTCGAAAAAAGTTAATTCGGTCCATTCTAGACAGAACCCATGTTTCGTATTTTCCAGATTCTTTTCCATTTTCCCACAACGTCTAATGAAAAACTGTCACTTCTTATTCCAACGAATTTTTGAGTTGGAATATTTAATGATGAGCTGGAGATCAAATCTACAATCTGGAAAATATCTTGAAGGCTAAAATGGTGAGTGATGTTACAAAAAAATTATTAATAAACCATCATTGGTAAAATCATGCATAATAATCATCAATTTATTAAAAATAAAGGAGAAGAAATAATATTTATCCATAAGAGCATAAATAATTATAAAATAGAATTATATGATAAACCATGATAAATGAAGTGATAAAGAATGGTAGAAATGGATGAAAGAGGTGTTAAAAAGTGATAATAATAATGAAAAAATAGCAGCCTAACAAGAGGCTAACAGATCCACACAAACACCTTGTTTACAAACAACATGTCCTAGTAGTGTCTCAAAAGGTATTGCAAAGATGCATTTCTTGAGATTGAGGGAAATTTGGAGTTGCCTTCATCTGTCGAACATTATTCTCAATAAGGTTGCATGATTTTTCAGTAAGCTGTAAATTGTCCAATCATCCATGTAAACCTCAAGGAACTTGTGGATACATTCCCAAAATGCTGCTATCACTATTCGTGAAAACACCGCTGGCGCATTCTTCAGTCTGAAGGGCATGACATGGTATGCGAATGATCCCCATTCAGTTGTAAAAATGGTATTCTTCTTGTCTTCTTTGACTATTATCACTTGATGATACCCTGAGAAACCATCTGTGAATGAATAGGCTTCATTTCCTGCCACATTGTCGAGCACCTCATCACTAAACGGAGTGGGAAATGGATCATGTATGCATGCATTGTTGAGACTTTTGTAATCAACACATACTCTAATCTCAGATTTTTCCTTTTTGCTTTGTATGACAATGGGACTGACGCACTCTACTTCTTCTACTGGAAAAATCAGTCCTGCTTTCAGATTTTACCTATTTCTGCCTTGACTTTCTCCTTTACCCTTGGATTTAGATGGTAAGGTCTATGCTTCACTGGTCTTGCGTCGGGATTCAAGATTATGCGCACTTCCCCTATGTCCCCTTTTATCCACTTTAGCTCTGCTACTAAGGATGGGAATAAGTCTTCATACTCCTGTGAAAGGTCAAATATATCCTTGGTCGTTTCTGTATCCCAGTAGTCGCCAATGGACGCTATTTTGGGTTTCTCTAGGGTTCCAATGTTCAGCTTCTTGGTCCTCAAGGGTAGCAAATTGTTACGCAACATTTTGTCACCGTCCCTGCAATCCCTCATCCCGTACATTGGAGAACTATTCTCGTGACCTGTGAACAGTAAAATGTCCTGAAAACACCTTTATGGCATCCTTCTGCATAAAGGCAAGAATTCTCCTGGAGAAAATTTCCTCAGAAAATTACTAAAAACATATGTTTGGGCATTGGCGTGAGTATCCAGTTCATCACTCGCGCCGACCTGGGAGATTTATACTAAGCTCGTGCCACCTGGCACTCTGTCCCTATGTATTTCCCACACCAAGCCTATTTGGAAATGTTTTTAAAAAATAAAAGGCGGAAGTTTGGTTCTAACAACTTTAGAATGAATCATCAAAAAGAGGTTGGACTGTTTGGCTCCGGATCTCCCTAATTAGGAAGTGGTTTTCCACCTCTCATGGAACCTTCCTAAGAGATAGGACTCTCCCCCATGATTATAGGGATCCTAACCTCTCCTTCTCCCTCTATAAAAGGCTGCCCTCTCTATTTGCAACCTAGCTGAACATATAGCCAAGTAGTTGAACATTTGGGAAGAAAACTATAGCTGAGCGACTACTGAGAGCAAAGCCAAGGAGAACCCCGTAAGAGAGAGAGCCTTGTCTAAATTCCCGAAAAGCTGTGTGAGACATGCTCCACTGGAAGCCTCACCGAAGGAAGAACGTGACGTCGGAACTCGGTTGTAATATTTCTTTCGTATTTTAATATATGCTCGACTATGTTATTGGTTCCATCGTTGTATTGCTTATTCGTGTAATGCAATTTGATTCAATCTTTTCCGACTGATTGATTGTTACACGCTTGAATTATTACGTTGTATGTCGTCGCTTTTCTCTGCATATGTACAGGTGTCCAGACGCGGTGAGCGAAAGGATTGTGATCTGTCAAGCTAGGAACAGAAGCAGCACTTCTTCTTCGACAACAACAGCGTAGGACTTGAGGTAGGCTATCCATCATAGATTTGTCTTTTGTAGCTAGGAATCGATATCGTAGCGTGTTTTGTTTGTTGCTAGACCCACTCTTGAGCTAGTGGGATTGCCTCTGTCCACAGAGGGGATTTACCTCTCCAAAAAATTGGCGACTCCACTGGGGATCAGTGTGAGTTTTTTATTTTGTCCTTTAGGTCGTCTTCCTAGTCTTTTCTTTCTTAGGTTGCTTTTCTGATTATCTTTGCTAAGTCTAAGACCCCTATTCAGCCCCAGAGGATCAATTTGACCTCTGTTTTTCCAAAATTTCCATCTTTCCAAGGTTGGCTTGATTGGCGCGGGTTCCAGCCTGACAGTCGCACGAGATGGTTCTTGTTGCCAGTTTATCACTTGCGCCATCTCCTGTCTGGCGCAGATTACAGCCAGATAGTCGCGCCAATTCTTGTAGGTGCTAGGGTTTTCCCTGTTTTGGAGTTTTTGGTCCATCTTGGTGCCTCTGGGTATTTTATTAGCTTGATTTGAATGCTTTGGGTTTGTTTTTGGTTGAGATTAGCCCTTATCCTTCGATTGTTTTCCCTTTTCTGTCAGTGTTGTTTTTCAACCCTAGGTTTTCTAGATGCTTCAGCCTGCTGAGCCTCCCGTGGGAGTTTCGGGTCTTTGGTTTCCCGGTCAACTTCGTTTCTGATTCTTTGCATTCACCTTCTTGGATCCATTTGAGTGATTGCGTTAATTGAGTGATTTTCCTTTATTTCATTCAGTTTTACTCTTGTCACTCCAGGCCTAGATTACATGGCTTGTTTGGGTCTCCTTTGAGATCTTTTCTTTGATTTGAGGGATTTCGTCATTGGTTTGAGTCTTGTTGAGCTTGTTTTGAGTTGAGTAAAATTGTTTTGTTTTAGAATTTCTTCACCATTCTCAAATTGGTGTTTTGATTTATTTTTCATATCATTTAGTGCACTTGCTCTGGTATATTGAAAAATACACAAAAAAATCTTTTGCATTCTTGATTAGCATAGTGAAAATTGGAAAATATTTCGCATTTCTAGCATTATATAATTCTAGGGAAGAGTCTTTCAGTTTCACTAGCTTGCATCAGATTCAATAGTGGATGTTTTCGTATCTTCATATTATTGCTATCACTTGGAAGCTCTTAACTCTCTTGTAGATAGCTTTTAATTGAACGGAATGGTATTTTATGGCATGTAGCTTGCATTTAGGGATTCGTGAGATTCAACATTCGGTAGGACCTTGGAATTGAAACATAAATACAAGATCAACTTAAAATTTATTCAATTAACCTAAGGCAACATTGAAACCTAACAGAATATTTAGTGGTCTAAGTTAGAGACGTGTTCCAGCGTCTTTAAACCTAGCAGCTGTCACTTGCCATCTGGCTTCAGACAGTGCTAGTACGGACTTGTGCTTCCCGTACCGTCGAGTATATAAAGGGAGACTCCTATAGGTTGCAATCCTTTTATCTATAGTAAGATGAGTCCGCCACCTTATAACCGTGATACACCGATCACAACATTTGGGGAGACTACCTGCACGTACGTCAAGTCCTTGGTTGATTCTTCTTTCACTTTATAACCAAGGTGTATATGGCAGTTCACGGGAACCTAGTACACCCTTTTACATAGACTACCTGAGAAGTCATTTTCGATCTTTACTGACTCCATAAATTTGAAAAGATCATCGAGAACTTGTCCTTTCATGCTCGTTTCCAACCTGAAAGTGCTAGAGTCACCTTTTTCCTGTTTCTCGACTCTTAAAATATGAAACGGTAGAGTTTTGTTTCAATGTCTTAAAAATTAACTACCAACGAAATATTCCTGGTTAAAGCTAGTTTCCTTAGGGTGTTATTTTGAAAGTTGTTTCTAATGGAAATGTTTCCGGAGTTCACTAACCCAGGATCGAAGGGAATCCTGGTCCTTTTCCTGCCTTCGGGAATGTTGGTGCTCTTATATGGCAATGTTGTCCCTACCTGGTTTAACTGTTGGATTGCCTGTATGATTATTTTCGACCTCAGTGGTCCCGAGTGTTCCATCCATTGTACAACCATCTCCTCCACCTGAACAACATCATGTTGCTTCTAAGGTGGAACTCTCCCCTTCTTCACCTATTTCTTCGTCCTCCTCTTCTACTTCGCTTGGTGAAAGTCTGGATTCTAGTAACCAGGTGGATAAGAAGAAGAAGAAGAAGACCAAGAAGAATAAGTCAGATAAGTGAGAGGCTAAGACTGCAGTTACTGTGCTTAAGAAGCTTTCCCTTGCAGAACCATCCATGCTTCCATGGAAAGTCAAATTCCCTTACATGCTCTGCAAAGGTAACCATCTGCTTCGAGACTGCCCTGGCATTCCCAAGGTACTTGACGCATGGTCTGACTGCCGTCCACCGTTGCCGTTGGCTTCTGGAAGTCATGTTGCTAGCATATATTTGACTAGCTCTGATAAGACTCATACAAAACAGGGAAAGATTACCAATCCCTGTAAGTTGTGTGAAGGGCATCATCCCATTCACCTTTTTCCATACATGGATGAAGCCAAGAGAGTGTTGGACAACTCCACTGTTTTTGCACCCTGCCTTCCGGCTGGTTACCAGAAGCTTTCCTCGAGTCCTTCGCTAATTGATTCCACGATCGGTCAAGCGTCATCCTTGCTCGATCCCACTCCCCCGGAAATTCAAGTTCAGGAATCTATTCCTGACCAACCATTGGCCAAGGAATCAGTCGATCTGACCCCATCTATGGTGCATCAGGCCTTTTCCATTGAGATTCAGTCTCCTTCCCCCCATGTTCTTCTTGTTTCTTCAGATTCTTCGGACCTGGAGAAAGATTCTTCCATCCCTGTAGTCCAAGAAACTGCTCCTCCTACTCCCATGATGGACGTCTCAGAGGATGCTCCTTTGATTGGAGTCGATTTTCCAGACACTGCCTTCCATCTTATGTGCCTTTCGATATAACGGTACAAACCTTTGATATGTTCATACAACACTATTATAGATGAAGGCGCGTTTGTTAGTATTCTGTCTTCAACTACTTGGCAAGATTTTGGTTCTCCACCGCTTATGCCTGTTACCCAGAATCTGTTGGATTTTAACAGAGGAACCAGTCAACCGTTAGGGATCCTTCCGAAGTTGCCTTTTAATTTGGGAGGGAAAACCGTCCATATAGATGTGATGGTTGTTCCAGGCCCCCTAGATTTCAATTTACTCTTGGGGTGTGACTATACTTAGGTCATGGGGGTAGTTGTCTCTTCCCTCTTTCGTGTGATCTACCTTCCGCACAAAGGTCGAATCGTGACCATTGATCAGCTTTCATTCTTTGGTCCTGGCATGACATCTGGTCCACCATCATCCCTTCTGGGTCTTTATCCGCCAGTTGTATACTCCCCGCCGCAGGTTAATTATGTGGCTACCTATCCCGTGCCCACAATTAGTGATACTGCCATTGTGCATAGTGTGCTGGGGGCATTGGGTCTTGATTTCCAAGATTTTGTTCTTCCATCCGGTGTAGAACTCTTGGAAGCCATGACTTCTTATTCAACATGATGAGATCATCGGAGCAGGGTTCTTTTTCTTGTGTCAAGCTCCTTAAAAAATGAAACAAGCTGGTCGGAGCATAGTTCCTTTTCTTGTGTCAAGCTCCCTAAAAAATGAAACAAGGCGCCGAGGACAGTTCTTTTAATGTGTCAACCTCATTAAAAGAATGAAACACGTTCAGATTCAATTTGAGTCTTTGTAAGATCTCGTAAAATCCCAGTCGAGTCTTTCTCTTGATCTCATAATTTGAACCTTTACTCCATTTGCCTTTCATATGGACTGAAGCTTGGGGGGCATGTACCTTGAATTGAGTCACCATGCTAGGGGCATGCTTAATTTTTCAAGCATAGTTTGTTTCCATTTCAAGCTTGTGTAAAAATGAAACCGGTTTCAGGCATAGTTTATCTTTGTTTCAAGCTTGTGTAAAAATGAAACCAATTTCAAGCAGAGTTTCCTAATTTCAAGCTTGTGTAAAAATGAAACCATTCCCATTTTACCTCTTGTGATTTCCATTTTATCAGCTTGTTTTTTCCAGATGAACCTTGGTTTTCTCACTCCATCGTCACTATCTTCTTGGCCAATCATATGCCTTCACTTGGTTGTTTTACCCATTCCTGAGGAACCGCTGCAATGAGTGGTCTTGTTAGCCAACCTCTTGAACTTTACTTGTTCTGAGCAGTTCCACCATTATTGGAACCAGTAGCTACACTTAATACCACTCGCTCCTCTAGGAGGAGTCACCTTTCAGCTCTTTTTTGACTCTCTAAAATTGAAAATATTGCCGAGTCACTTGTCGTTTTGAGCTCGTTAAATTGGCTGTGAAGCGATATCTACCCAGTATACGTTTACCCCTTTTTCAGGCTGGGATAGATTATTTACAAAAAAGGAATACCCTAGCCTATCGTGACTAGGAGGTTTTCTCAGACACAGTTTTCTACCTTTTTGGATCTGAGGGACTATTTATGAAAAGGGACTGCTGGAGTTTTCTTTTTTTCCTTCTTTTCAAACTCTCTAAATATGAAAATATGCCGAGTTATTCCTTTGTCAGACTCGTTAAAAACTGATGACATCAGACTCCGTCGCAATGACGTTACTCGAGTTCCTCCTTCCTAGGGCTCGTAAAATGTACTAGGTTGGATTTGTATGAAAAACAAACTTACATCGCAAGCACATGCTATCCCCTTCAAGCTTGTTTTAAAAAATAATTTGGGTACTCACCAGAAATGGTGGGGGAAAATGGAACCAAAATCGTAGTTGTGTTGGCAGTATGTTTCTCTTGAACTTGGCACTTGTCTACATTCGTGTCGGGTTGGGGACATCTCATCTCGTTAGCTGCTTGTTTCCATGGGTTTGGGTAATCTATTTTGACCGCTCATCTACTCTTTGCCACGTCACCATGACCTCAGATCCTTTGATGTCAAAATACTGCCAAATCCAGTGTCGTGCCACTGATATGTTCAAGTGAAGTTTGCCTCTGCAGTATTCAACCTCCCTTTGATTCTCTGTTGGTCTTGATTCACAAACATCATGTTCCTCTGTCTCGCGTCGATGATGTGGGAAAAATTATGGCCCATATTCGATCAAGATCCCTTCCTGTCGACTCTAGCTCATTATCCAAGAAGTTGATCTAGAGACTCCCTTTAGGTACCTTCGAGCCTGCATGCCTCAATGGTAGGTTCTTCGCATTCGACACAAGGTTTTTATCATTGGCCTTTGATCGATTGAATTTGCGGATGTTTGATGTCAGATCACTGTTCACATTCCGTGGATTGTTCCTCTTGTACCTTGAGAGCCATTGTCATTATTGGTGGTTTCTCTTGCATCTATTAATAGTTTTCATCATTGGCTGGTAATCAGACGATGTTCTTGCATATTCGACTTTAGCTCACATATTCGCATGCTCAAACTTGTAATTTGTTTGGGTCGAGATGGAGCATAAGACCCTAGATTTTGTCTGATGAAATCCAGGCTGCGGGTTCTTTATGGATTATTATGACTTATTACATGACTCTTTTGATTGGATGCCTGCGACCATACCTGAGTCTACTTATTGATCCTTATTCTGCTAGATGGTTGTGTCCATGCCTCAGATCTCATTATTTATGTACTCTATTACCACATGTCATGTATCAGATATATCAGTTGCATTTGTATTCGCAGGTCTTCCGATGATAGTGTTTTCAGTTGAACGCATTCTCATAAAGCATTTCACCCCTCCCTCTCTCTCGGACCTCATGCTTTAGGGGGCATCTGTTACACAAAATTTTGTCACCGTCCCTACAATCTCTCATCCCGTACATTGGAGGAATATTGCCATGACCTGTGAACAGTAAAATGTCTTGAAAACACCTTGATGGCATTCTTCTGCATAAAGGAAAGAATTCTCCTGGAGAACATTTCCTCAAAAAATTACTAAAAACATACGTTTGGGCATTGGCGCGAGTAGCCAGTTCATCACTCACGCCGACCTAGGAATTTTACACTAAGCCCGCGCCACCTGGCGCTCTGTCCCTGTGTATTGCCCGCACCAAGCCTATTTTGGAATGTTTTTTAAAAATAAAAGACGGAAGTTTAGTTCTAACAAATTAAGAATGAATCATCAAAAGGAGGTTGGACTGTTTGGCTCCGGATCTCCCTAATTAGGAAGTGGTTTTCCACCTCTCATGGAACCTTCCTAAGAGATAGGACTCTCCCCCATGATTATAGGGATCCTAACCTCTCCTTCTCCCTCTATAAAAGCCTGCCCTCCCTATTTGCAACCTAGTTGAACATATAGCCAAGTAGCTGAACATTTGGGAAGAAAACTATAGCTGAGAGACTACTAAGAGCAGAGCCAAGGAGAACCCCGTAAGAGAGAGAGCCTTGTCTAAATTCCTGACAAGCTGTGTGAGACGCGCTCTGCTGGAAGCCCTGCCGAAGGAAGAACGCGACGTCAGAACTCGTTTGTAATCTTTCTTTCGTATTTTAATATATGCTCAACTATGTTATTGGTTCCCTAATTTTATTTCTTATTCATGTAAAGAAATTTTATTCAATATTTTCCGACTGATTGATAGTTACATGCTTGAATTATTACATTGTATGTCGTCGCTTTTCTCTGTATCTGTACAGGTGTCTGGACGTGGTGAGCAAAATGATTTTGATCTGTCAAGCTAGGAATGGAAGCATCACTTCTTCTTCGACAATAGCAGCGTAGGACTTGAGGTAGGCTATCCATCGTAGCTTTGTATTTTGTAACTAGGAATCGACATTGTAGCGTGTTTTATTTGTTGCTAGACCCACTCTTGGGCTAGTGGGATCACCTCTGTCCGTAGAGGGGATTTACCTCTCCAACACCGATGTATTCCCTTTGTTGTAGGTTCTTCTTGTATATCCCGCTTCCCTTATTTCTCTTCAAAGTATAAGTGTCAGAGATTCTCTAGATCATCGTTATCCACCTCACTATCTATTCGTCTGCATGCTACTGATTGTTTGATAATCTGCTGCAAGAGCAGTTGCACTTTGTCTTCTTGAATTTCTGGAAAAAATAGTACTCTTTTGATGGCTTGTAGTGCATGTGTAACTGATTTTGTTTCTCCTTCAAAAGAAAAAAATTGTGTAAAATTTTCCACAACTACTTTCCAGGTGCCAGTTCCTCTCTTCTTTTCTTAGGTTAAGTACCATGCCTATGGAATTGCGTCTAGTGAATTGTGCATCCACAAATATTCTGGATACCCTGCTTTCTTCTAGTTGTACTCACAATTCTCTAAATGCTTCGTGGGGTCAGAATCCCCTTGGTACTTCTCAGTGAATTGTGGTCCTGCATATTCTTTGAATCTGGCTCTTAGTGCTATTACAACATCTTCCCATCATGGAAGTGAGTTGCGATGGTTGCTCCACCATCTCGCCGATGTGGATTGTAGGGCTACATCCATAAGAGTGACTCTATGTTCTATTGGTACTTTTTCTTATACTTTTGTAATAAAGGTATTTACAACATTCATATCTGATAGAGTCGGATATCCTCTTACCTTAGCTCCAATCCAATTGACTCCTCGGATGTTAGCACTTCTTCTTTTATTAGTCTCATATCCTCCCTACTACCAATCATCCCAAGCTATTTCCGAGCCCAAGTCTAAACTCTGAATGCTTCTCCAGATTATGGTCCCTCCCACTGTTGGATTGATATAGTCTTCTCGCTTCCCTGCCGCCATCTGGTAAATATGATCGAGAAGTTGAGCATCCTCTCTATTGTCAACAGTTTCTGTATATCGGGGTCCTTGAAATGGGTCAAGTGGCTGAGTGACCCTGACTTCCTCGTCTTCAAATATCATTAGTTCCTTTTTCAAGTCGATCACTGCATAGTTCTCAAAAGCCCAATCTATCCCCAACAATGCAGGGTAGGGATCCTTATCCCCCATGATATCTATCACCTCAAAATCTGTGTATGTTTTCACTCCCACAACATCGACCTCGACCTCTTCCATCCTTCCTATGGGCACAATGCAGTACTAATTTTCCATGCAGAGTTGTATTGGTGAGTATGTCAACTTTGGCCTCGCCAGTGCTTCCCATTTATTTCTTTGAAAAATGTTGACATCTGATCCTAGGTCGAGCATGGTGTCTTTGATTTGAAATCCCACGACTTGAATATTCATGCGGAATTCCTTTCCTGTTCTTCTCTTATTTATTTTGATCCTCCTTATGTATTTATGGGTTGAATCTCTTGACTCTTTTGGTTTTGCATTTTCCTGCACCACCATCTCTAGATTTTTCTTTAGTTGTTCCTATTGGCTCCTTGTGATTTACAAGATTGGCAAGAAAAAACACTGCAGGGGCCACATCAGAACCACTTTGGAATCCTAGGACATAGCCTTCCTATATTTAGAGAGGGATCTCTCTATCTAAGTGTTTATAGATGATATGTCTTTGTGCTCTTGTTTTATGATATTAGGCTAGTTATGGAGTTCTAAGAACTTGTTTGTTTTGGCTGATTAATTGATAGGTTGACAGATCTGTGGTGTGATTAATTTAGGGAGTGTTTCAGCTGGATAGATAGACCATGAGAAAACATTAATCCATTGGGCTATGAAGTCATAAAAGTATTTAATTGTTCATCAAATCTGCAAGGGTTTTCATAGGGCAAGCTAACTCTATCAAGTGGATCTCTTAGATTAGATGTGATATGAAATACAATAAGTTGCGAAGGAACTAGAGCTATAGTCAGTTAAGAATCTTCTAGCTCTAATTTAACAAGAAAATCCTTTTAGGTAACTGTTTGAGGCAAACCAAAGGACATGGCATACCATAGACTTATTTGGCAAAACTTCAATAAGCAAACCTTTAAGACAACAATCCAGCAATCCTAGAATCAGTTTCAGACAAAGAAAACATTAAAGATAACAATGAGTGCAGCTAAAGAGCAAGCTAAACCTATATTCTTTAACTAAACACTCTAAAGACCTTCAAATCAACATTTTGAGGTAGACCAGAGGACAGGGAATACCACAGACTTCCCTGGTTTAGACTCTACTAAGTATACTTCAAAGAAAGTCCTTAAAAACAAATTTTCAAGCTACATCAAAGGAAAAGGCTTACCATAGACTTCTTTGGCTTGAATCTATTAAATCATTTCTAAGACAACAAGCTAGGTGGAACCAAAGAGCAATTAAGAATTCTCTAATCAGACCTTGCATAAGAAAACTTTAATATAAAGAATGCAGACATAAATAGGGTGCCAAGATAGCATATCCTACTCTAAAATTTCTGTTCTTTTATTAGAGAAATGGTGGACAAAATGGAAAATAGAAGGAAAACATTGACAAAAAAGGAAAACTTAACCATTAACATAGCTCAAGAATCTTGTGAACGTGCTTGTATTACTAATGATCAAAACAGTTACATTACTCCATGTACAATGGATCTCTGCAACTCAGAGCTTTCTCAAATCCAGCCTAGCAATCCTCAACTAGCTCATCAACAGAAATCAGACAACTAACCATCAACTAACCAACACTAAAAATGAAGCTCATATGAAATATTTATCTGCAAAATGAGGAGGTGATCTTAAGCTAGGGTTTTAGATGTCATTTATTACAGATTTTAATGAATTTTTGACCTTTGAGACCATGCAAGGCCCAAGGCAAAAATATCTGAGAGTGTTTCTCTGAAATAATAACTCCTAACTTAACTTCTGAGATAATTTTAGGAAGTATTTGACTTTAAAGCTCTTTCAATAACTTTACAATAAATGTTGGGTAGATGAAAAATATCTCTGACTGTTTTTAATAACTGTTTGATGTTTTATTGAAAGAAAACATGTTTTAGGTGGCAGAATATATCCTCTGAAGAAGTAAATGCTTGGATTTGATCATTCGAATCTGTTTCTGGGTGAAAATGAGAGAAATAAACCCATGATGGATCTTTTTTAAGAGCAGTAAGGTGTCTTGAGAAGGCAAAGATGAAATATAGTGAAAAAGACTTATAGAGGATAATGAAGGCAATGATATTTCTAAAGATAGCTGATAGACAGGGAATGCTATTTTTAGTTGCTTGTGAAAAATCCACAGTCACCTAGTGAACTTTGTAGAATACAGGAGGATAACAGTGGTTCTAGCTAGGGAGGGCAACTCCTTTAGGAGGTGTCAAGAACCTCAGAGATCAAATCTCTGGAATTTGTAGACCAATACCTTGTTTGTACTTGACAGATTCTTCTTCTTTAATTTGCTGATTTGCTGTTGTTCCTTTGAAGCTGTGATCTCTTAAAATATGAAAAACATGCTTGCTTTAATGTCAAATTTACCTACCCATGATACTTTCCTAACATGTTTTCTTCATTTGGGTAAATTTAGATTGGCCAACCCTTGACATCATGTTTCTTTTGAAAACATGAAACTATATACTTCTACACTTATATCATTCAAAGGCTCAGATTAGACTGATGAGCTCTTTTATTTCTCTTCCTAGTCTACCTATCTGCCAAGATTAAACAGTTTGATAGACTTTCATTATCTAAACTATTAACATAAAATTTAAAACATGACCAGATCAAGATTAAGCAATTTGATTTGTCACGAGCCGTGGCATTTTAGACAAGTTGCACACAGATTTTATTCTTGCAAAAGTAAAGCTAAAACCGAGGGATGTAATTTAGAATATGTGATGCATCACTCTCTTCCTTTCTTGATTCAGTTTTGAACATTGGAACCAATATCTTTTCCTAATATAATCTACTGATAAGCCAAGTTTAAGCAGTTTGTAAAATCTTCATTCACTAACCTATCAACACAAATTTAAAACTTGTTCAATCATGATTAGGCTATATGACCGAACATGACTTTATCTTCAAAAGTAGTGGCATTTAGACTTGTACACTTTCAGAAATATTATTTTTTGTTGTGGGACTTTACCCTTTTCTTTTTATCTACCCTCTTTTCTTCTTTTCTTTTTCTTTGTGTTTATTTTTATGATATTTTATTAAAACAATGTTATATACAATGAATAAAGCTTTAAACTGAGTATTTTCAACAAAAATAATTCTTGAGCATCCTGCCATTGACATGACCTCCAAATAATTCTGTTCCATCCATTTCTTGAAGAAATAATGCATTGTTACCTCTTGCAAAATGGATGATGTATGTGCCTTTCCATAGATTTTCAAATTTTCCATGCTTGCCCTTGTCTTCTTTTCTTAAGTCCCACTTCAACACTTTGTCACCAATGTTGAAATCATTTTCCTTGGTTCTCTTATAAAATAGCTTCTTGATGTTTTCTTGCACTTGATGTGTTCTGTTATATATTTCTTCCCTGGTTTGCTGCAACCGGACAGTCTGGTTTATTCTTCTTAGAATGTCATTTTATTCAGAATGTACTTCTTGGATGAGCTTCATGACTGGCACTCCTAAACTTGTTGGAAAAATTGCATCTGCTCCATACACTAGCTGATAGGGAGACATTCCAATTGATTTTTTATTTGTTAATCTATCTGCCCATAGTGCATGTACTAGTTTGCTGTGCCATGATTTTTTGTTCTCTTCTAGCAAATTTTTGATGATGTTCACCAAACTTTTGTTTGAGGATTCTGCCTGCCCATTACCTTGAGGGTAATAAGCTGTAGAATGGCCCAATGTAATCTGATATTTGTGGCAAAAGTTCATCATTTTATTGGATCTAAAAGCAGCAACATTGTCAGTGATAATCTTTCAAGGACAACCAAATCTAGACATGATATGGTTTTCAAGGAGTTCGATGATTACTAAATCTGTGGCTGTTCTAGAAGGGATGGCCTCTATCCATTTTGTAAAGTAGTCAGTTGCAGTGAGGATCCATTTGTGTTGGGAAGAGGAAGCAGGATGGATTTCTCCAATAAAATCTAGGCCCCATTTTTGAAAAGGAGCTTCAACAGAGATAGGATGCAAAGGTAATGGCAGAAAATTTCTCTTGCCTTCAAAAATTTGGCACTTATGACAGGAAATTACCATTTTATGGATGTCTTGAAAGAGGGTGGGCCAGTAATAACCATCTCTACAGATTTTGTTGACAGTAGTTTTCCAATAGAGGTGACCTTCACATTCTCCTTCATGAAACTCATGCTTGATCTTATCTGCATCATTCTCAGGCAAACATTTAAGAAATATACCACTAGAATTTTTCCAATATAAAATTTACAGCCTTCAACTTTAAAAATATAGCCTTTGTTTTAGAAAAACCAGGAGGAACATTAAGATTGAAAAACACATATAAAATATCAACATACCAAGATGAATTCATAAATGATTCTTCGATTAGTGGAGTTGCCAACTCCTCCTGTTCATCTAATGCATCAATCAAATTCATGTCCAGTGCTCGAAAGTTTGTTTCAACCATGAGTTTAGCCAATCCTTGTCCTTTGATTAGTTTAGTGGGCTTGATTTCTAGATCATATTATAATATAACAATAATCCACTTACCCCTTTTTCCATCAGGATCTTGTTTTAAGATGTCTTTTACCACTGAGTGAGGCACAAATGCAATGATGTGTGAGTGAAAAATATAAACTCTGAAATATTTCAATGCCTTGATTAAGGCAAAAGCTTGTTTTTCCATTATGTTGTATTTTAGAGGTGCATCTCTTAATGCCTTGCTAAAAAATGCAATGGGTTGTTCCTGTCCTTTTATGTTTTTCTGTAGTAGGACAACAACAACTGTATGTTCCGATGCAAAAGAGAAGATGAATAAATCTTTGGTAAAATCAAGGCTGATTAGAACTGGTGTTTGGGTAAGTGCTTGTTTTACTAGTTCAAAGGATTTCTTTGCTTCTATGGTCCATTTGACTCCTACTTCTCTTTTCAGCATGTTTGTAATGTTTCTTAGGAGTTTTGCAAGGTTTGGTATGAACCTTCTTAAGAAATTTATCTTTCCAATGAAATATTGTAGTTCTTTGATATTTCTAAGATGGTTGATTTGCAATATTCCTTCAATCCTTTTTGGGTCTATCTTGATCCCTTCCTTAGATATGATATGGCCTAAAATTTTTCCTTCTTGAAGCCCAAACAAAATTTTATAAATTCTACATTTTTCAAAGACTTTTATTAAGTGAGCTAGGTGTTCTTCATTTTTTTTTGAATAGACTGTGATGTCATGAAGGTATATCACAATGAAGTAACCTATTTCTTCTGAGAAAGCAATGTCCATGGCTCTTTGGAAGGTGGCACCAACATTCATTAACCCAAAAGGCATTTTAACATACATGAAGGTGCTCCAGAGTGTAGTGAAAGTTGTCTTGTGTTGATCATCTGGGTGTACCAACACCTGATTGTATCCTGAAAAGCCATCTAGCAAATAAATTCTTTTAGAACCCACTACCCTTTGTAAGATGTGATCCATTTTTGTTAAAGGGTAGTTGTCCTTTAAGGAGGCTTTGTTTAAATTTTCGAAGTCTATGCATAGCCTAATTTCCCCTGTTTTATTCCTTACTGATACAATATTTGAAACCCATTCTGAGTATCTCAGTGGGACTATTATTCCAGCGTCATATATTTTCTTAATTTCTTTCTCAACTAGGGGTAGTTGCACAAGGTTTATTTTGCGCAATTTCTGTTTAAAGGGCTTTTTGTTTTCTTTGAGAGGTATCTTATGCTGAATTATCTCTGTATCATATGATTTTAGATCTTCATAACTCCAAGAAAAAACATCAGTAAATTCTCTAAAAAGCTCAAGATATTTCTGTTTTATATGAGCAGGAAGTGTTTTGGATAGTTTTATCATTTTGGGTTTTTGTTCACTGCCTATATTGCACTCTTCTATTTCAGCTTTAGTGGGTTCCATATTTAGCTTCTTAGCAACATCATTAAAGTCAAACAGTTCCTCTAGAGGAACCCGTCCCTTTGGAAAGTTATCATTATTGGACTGCAACACTTCAAAGTCTTCTTTCTCTAAATTAGTGCACAGATCTGTTTTATGTGTGTGTTCTTTGTCTAACCGATTTATTTTAGTAGTGTTAGGAGGGTCTTCTTTATAATATTTCTCCTCAACAGAGCAGTCTTCTTCATACTTTGAGTTTGAACTTGGCACTTCAAACTCATTTCGGGACTGCAGGAAATCTTCTATCTGTTTGTCTCCTTTAAAAACTTGCCAATATTTGATGTTCCCAGGAACTGTTGGTCTATATTTGACTTGGACTGTGTATTGTTTTATTTGATAAGGTTTTTGACATGTGCTGGCTGCAAATGATAGACCATTGACAAGGATGTTTTGATTTCTAGGGACAAAGGTAAGCTCATATTCTGTGAAATTTTTCAAGAGGTCAATGGCATCATCCCCATATGCTTTTAATCTAGGATACTTAGCAGTGTATTCTCCATTAATCTACCTAATGACTAACTCTGAATCTCCATGGACAGTTATCCTCTTGGCTCCTAATTTCTTCAGTAATTGTAGTCCTAGGAGGAGCGCCTCATATTCAACTATGTTATTTGTGCATTGAAAGTTTAGCTTGTATGAGTGACCTTCTGCATGGTTGTTCTCTATGTTATGCACCCATATTCCTGCTCCTGAACCAGTTTTGCTACAAGAACCATCAAAACTCATACTCTAAAGAGGTTCAATTTCATATTTGTCATTAGAATCATTATGGTCCTCATTATGTTGTTTATATTGGCTGCCACTATGTTGTTTACCATGCTGTTCTTCAGGGTCTGCACTATGTTTGTCTTTGTTTTGTCTATCATGGTCAGCCCTATGTTGGTGGTTGATTTGTTCCCCATGGTATCTACTATGTTTTCTGTAATATTATGTTTGGGCAAAATTTTTTGACTGTTCCTCCTCTTTTCCCTCTTCTTGTACCATTGTTTTCTCATTTTCTGCTACTTGTTCATTAACATTTTCATCATTGTAAAGAATAAATGAATCAAGGTCTATATGAATTGAATAAAGAGGGGAGTTATCTGGTATTTCTTGACTGCTAACCATCTATTTCATGTGAGTTTCCCTATATAGTCTTCTTGGTTGACTAAAAACAAGGATGGTAGCATAGGTCATGTCCATTTGTAGGGTACCTTGGAGTTTAGCACCCCATGATCTTGAAAGGAGCATGCCATATTTAGGAGGAATATCAGCCACTACAATATCCATTACCAGGCTCTTGGCTGGTATTTGTGCTAAGTTAACACATAGATCTTTTATTAGGCCTAGACATTTAACTCTAATGGAATCAAAAGAGTATAAATATTTGTATGGTCTAGTTATTTCAAGGCCTAGTCTTTCCATTACTACCTTTGGCATTAGGTTGTGTGAAGCTCCGGAATCTAACATGGCATTGTGGAGGATCTTATCATGGATGTTTAAACTAACATAAAATGGAGGAACACCTCCCCCTTGAAATTTCCTTCTACTTCTGGTCCAAACATAAGTTTAGGTTTGTCATCATTTAAATTAACAGAATCAACATTCTCTCCTATGTTTAAAGCTTTCAAAAATTGATATCTATATACATATTGAGTGAATAATTCAGTAAGAGGAATAGAGATTTTAATCTTGGAAATTTCATTCTCTATACTGAAAGGTGTCTGAGTTTTTGAAATGTTTAAATCAACCTTTTCAGACACTGTTTTCACAGCAACTTCAACTTGCTGGTTTTTATGAGGAACAATAGTTAAAATAGTTTTATTAGGAGCACTAGCTGTGATGCTAGTGCTGCTTTGGTCACCACTGTGTTTGGGACTAGGTTGGCTGTGTTTTCCTCTATTTTTATCAGAATGTTTAGCCACTATGTTTGCATTTTCTGCTGTCTTTTTAGGAATGTTTTCAGGTGTTTTTCTAGCAGAAATTTCAGAGGTCTTTCTTTTGGGAGTGTCTTGGTTTTTTCTTGCTTCAAAGCCTTGTTTATAGTCTTCATATTCTAGGCTTTCTTCCTCATATTGAGTTGGGGAAAACATGCCTTGTTCTTCCTCAGTGAGGAAAACAATATCCTCATTATTTACTCCCATTAAATTTATGTGGTTTTCCTCTGTTTCTTCATTTACCCCCTCATCGTCATTAGCATAGTTTTCTTGGAAAGGGGGTCTAATTTTCTAATCAGGACCTCTTTATCTTATTTGAGGGGGGTTCCTTCTAAAGTTTTGGTTTTGGTTCTGATTTTGATTTCTGTTTTGAGGAGCTGTTTGGTTTTCTCTAAGATAATCTCTCTCATTCATGTTTATTCTCTCCATCATTCTCTCCATGGTTTTGACTAAGTTATCAATATTTGTATCAGATGATGAAGATGGAGCTTCATCCCTATATGTAACTCATTTTTCATTTTTCATTCTAGCTCTCTTAGCAATCAGATTGGCTTCTACAATTACTGCTACTCTTTGCATGTCTTCTAATGTGAGGGGTTCTCTTTCTCTTAATTGATAATCCATCTCTAGGTCAAAACCATCAGGGAATTTCATTAGAGCTATACCTTGTGGAGGTTTCATATGTACAGGTAGGGCATTATGTACACTTTTGAATCTAGTGCAGTACTCTTGGACACCCTCTCCAACATTTCTCTTAAGTATTTCATACTCTGATAAGATCTGGAGAGGGTTCTTCATGACTTCCCATTTGTTTAAGAATATTTGATTAAAATTAGGGAGGTCATTTATATTGTTAGGGGTTAGACCTTTAAACCATTTTCTTTCCTCTCCCCTTAAGATTTGAGAAAACATTCTAAGTTTAATAGTTTCATGATCTATTTCTTGTCCATCAAAGTAGTCATTCATTCTATCCACATGTTGTTTAGCAGTAGTAGGACTACTAGCATCATATAAGGGAGCATACCATGTTGCCATGATATGTGGTTGTGGAAACAGTGGAGGGTTAACAAATAGAGGGTTTACAAAAGCAGGTACAGGGTTAAATGGAGGAAGGTGAACAGTGGGGGATGAAGTTAGTACAACAAAATTCTGTTGTAGGGTGGATGGGTCTAAAACTATCTGGGTTATCCAAATTTGAGATCTAGTCCTAGACAAGCTTTGTTCTAGTGGTGAATCAGATAGGATATTCTACAAGTCTTTAAGGTTTTCAGGTAGGGAACTTGCTTTGTGGATTGGTCTGATAACCACTGAATTTTTGGATCTAGGAGACTTCCTAAGGATGCTTTTAGGATTTTCAACTATAGCAGGAAGATTTGGGTCAGGATGGGATCTAGTATGAATTCTTCTAGAAGCCAGAACTTTGACCCAAGAATTAGAAAGGTTGAGAGTTTATGTCAGTCTTAAAGGAAAAACCAATATGTGAAAGAAATACTTAATCCACAAAGTATTATTGACTGGGTTTTGTTGATGTTTTGATGATTAAATAAGTTTCCTAGTGTAGTTTATGGAAAACCAATGGAGTCAGCAGGCCTACTGAAAACTAGTGGAGTCACCATGTGGAGGGTTTTTACTTGTTTTATCGCTGTTTTTTGTCCACCATCAGCAACAAGGTACCATTCTTGGCTAACACTTGATTCATATAAGTTTAATATGAGGTTTTTTGAGTTTTTGAGGTTGTTTATTACTCATTATTCCCCAGTATGGTTGCCACTATGTTGGCTCCTTGTGATTTGCAACACTGGAAAGAACAAAAACTGTAGGGGCCACATCAGAACCAATTTGGAATCCTAGGACCTAGACTTCCTGGATTCAGAGAGGGATCTCTCTATCTAAGTGTTTATAGATGATATGTCTTTGTGCTCTTGTTTTATGATATTAGGCTAGTAATGGAATTCCAAGGACTTGTTTGTTTTGGATGATTAATTGATAGGTTGACAGATCTGTGGTGTGATTAATTGAGGGAGTGTTTCAGCTGGATAGATAGACCATGAGAAAACATTAATCCATTGGGCTATGGAGTCATAAAAGGATTTAATTTTTCATCAACGCTGCAAGGGTTTTCATAGGGAAAACTAACTATATCAAGTGGATCTCTTAGATTAGATGTAATATGAAATACAATAAGTTGTGAAGGCAACAGAGCTATAGTCAGTTAAGAATCTTTTAGCTCTAATTTAACAAGAAAATCCTTTTAGGTAACTGTTTGAGGCAAACCAAAAGATAGGGCATACCATAAACTTCTTTGGCCAAAATTTAATAAGCAAACCTTTAAGACAATAATCCAGCAATCCTAGAATTACTTTCAGACAAAGAAAACATTAAATATAACAGTGAGTGTAGCTAAAGAGCAAGCTAAACCTATCTTCTTTAACTAAATTCTATAAATACCTTCAAAGCAACATTTTGAGGCAAACCAGAGGACAGGGCATACCATAGACTTTCCTGGTTTAGACTCTACTAAGTATACTTCAAAGAAAGGCCCTGAAAACAATTTTTCAAGCTACACCAACAGACAGGGCTTACCATAGACTTATTTGGTTTGACTCTATTAAATCATTTCTAAGACAAAAATTTAGGTGGAACCAGAGAGCAATTAAGAATTCTCCAATCAGACCTTGCAGAAGAAAACATTAAGATAAAGAATGCAGACAAAAATAGGGTGCCAAGATAGCATATCCTACTCTAATTTTTTTTTCTTTGATCAGAGAAATAATGGATAGAATGGAAAACAGAAGGAAAACATTGACAAAAAAGGAAAACTTCTCCATTAACATAGCTCAAGAATCTTGTGAACGTGCTTGTATTACTGATGATTAAAATAGTTACATTACTCCATGTACAATGGATCTCTGCAACTCAGAGCTTTCTCAAATCCAACCTAGCAATCCTCAACTAGCTCAACAACAAAAATCAGTCAACTAACCATCAACTAACCAACACTTAAAATGAAGCTCATATGCAGTATTTATCAACAAAATGAGGAGGTGAACTTAAGCTAGGGTTTCAGATGTCATTTATTACAGAGTTTAATGATTTTTTGACCTTTGATACCATGCAAGGCCCAAGGCAAAAATATTTGAGAGTGTTTCTCTAAAATAATGGTGGCGAGGTTTGATGAAAAAGCAGGGCCAATGGATAAAAACAAAAGTGAAAGTGCTTTTTGTTTAAAGGAAAGGAATGGGGTCACATGAGGGGTTCCTAACAAAGGCAGAGGGGTAAAAAAAGTTTAAAGCGGGTTTAGAAAATATTAAGGTAGGGGGCCTTAATATGCATAAAAGGGGCCGGGTTAAAAACTTCAGAGAAGTCGGGTTTTTATTTAAAATAAACATAGTTTAATTTAAATATAAAGGGTCCCGAGAGGTTAATATTTTGATTTAAAACAATGTAAAGAGGGTATTTTACATTGTTTTAGTGCTAAAGGAAGGAAACTGATGAAGGTGAGGGTTTTGAAGGGTTTTTTAGGAATGAAAGTGGATGTTAAGTGGGGAAAATGAGAGAATGAAACTGGTGATAGGAAAGAAGGGTGAAAATGAGAGAAATAACCCATGATGGATCTTTTTTAAGAGCAGTAAGGTGTCTTGAGAAGGCAAAGATGAAATGTAGTGAAAAAGGCTTATAGAGGATAATGAAGGTAGTGAGATTTCTAAAGATCGCTGATAGACAGGGAATGCTATCTTTAGCTACTTGTGAAAAATCCACAGTCACCTAGTGAACTCTGTAGAATACAAGAGGATAACAGTTCCAACATTGGTGCATTGGTTACAATTTTAAAAAATAGTCGGAACCATTCCTCAATCATTGTACTTGTGTGGGTCTAATTTTCTTTTTCTATGGTCGGTTGTGGAAGCTCAATGCCTTTGCTCCTCCCTGTTGATATTGCAAAAAGATGACGAGCTTAGTGAAAAGAAGTCGCCTTCACTAAGTGGGCCCACAGGCTATTTTTGGCGCAAAGTCTATTTTTAGACTATGTCTATTTTTAGACATATGGATCATGTTCTATGAGTTGCAGGATGCTATTTGTGGATGGTTGGTCAAGTTGGAAAAAATAGATGGACTTCTATTTTTAGACATATTGGGCGTAATCTATTTTTAGATTTCCAGTCTAAAAATAGATATGTCGAATATTATTAGCTCTTAATAATATTTGGACTATAAACATTATCTTATTCTCTTGGAGCACTTCAGTTAAGTGCATAGATGTGGCACAGGAGCTGACAGAAGGAATTACGCTATTCCCGAGGGTTAAGTGGAGCTATTGCATGGATACTTCAGTTAGAACTCATGTGACAGAGTTTGGTGGAGTTATTGAGGTAGTTGGTGGAGTTGTGTTCAGTTTAACTGAGTTAAACATAGTTGAGCTAGTTGTATCTAGTCTAACTGATTGATACACTAGTGAGAGTGATGTGAATTAATTATTAATTAATTCACTAATTATTAACTCATAAATCAACTAAAGAATACATCAGTTAACTTCAGTGCATGGACAGTTTCAGTGGAGACCAGTGAAGAGGTAGGTGAAAGAGCAGGTTGACTATCAGTTGTGACTATACCGGTGCATGAGTTTGCACCACACATTGATGGAGATGCAAATGAGGATTGCGCAGTACATACTGGTGGGATTCAAACTTGGATCTCACGTTTATCCATATTGGATTGCGCAGTAGAGGCAAGCTAACAGGTGGACAGGATTGGAACATATGCTTTTGCTAGATCCGAGCTTGTGTAGTGTGTAGCATGGGAGATAGTGCTGAGAGCTTGTGAGGAGCTTTGTGCTATTATTGTTACATGAACTCTATCACTATAATGTACAGATAGTTGTGGGTTTTCAGCTTTAAGCTTTCCCATAAATACTGTGTTTATATGTGTGATTGTTTATGGTTTTAATGTGCGCATGCGATTGTTTATATTTCTGCAATTAATGATCAATGGTAGAAGAGATTATGTATTATGCATGAAGCTCAAATAGTGTTTGATAAGGATAATCGCTGTGAATAATATAACAGTTATTCAAAATTTCTACATGGTATCGGAGCGACATTGATCATTGGAGCAATTGCAAGACATTGAAGCGATTGAGTTTTGTGCTGGTGGAATTCGAATTTGCAGCAGTGTTTTCTTGGTGTCGAAGTTGAGATGTCTTTCAAAGGATTGCGATTGGAGTATGCCCTTGAGGGAAACTTGAATTATATTGCATGGAAGGACATAATGGAGGTGGTGCTAGATGAAAATGGGTTGAAGGAGTTCATAGATGCAAAAATTCCAAAGCCTACTTCTACTGATGCTGCCGTACTTGACGCATGGCAAAAGAAGAGAGAAAAGTGTCGAAGGATTCTGTTGGAGGGCGTGAAGGATCACATAGTGTCCAACCTTCATGGTAAGACTTCTCCATTCTTGATGTGGAAAGCCTTGATAGATTTATTCCAAAGCAAGAGCGACCAGAGGAAGTTGGCGCTCAAGGATAAACTCAGAAACATAAAGATGGAGAAAGGCGACAGTATGCCCAAGTACCTCACGAAGTTCATCCAATGCAGGGATGAGCTGGGAAGTGTGGGGGTGACTGTAGATGACGAGGACTTGGTGAGATTGGCTCTCCTTGGGCTTCCGAAGAGTTGGCATTCCTATCAGGATTCTGTCAATGGTCGGGAGAAATTGCCAGGATGGGAGCGACTTTGGTCGGATCTTGTGCAAGAGGAGATAAGGCAGAGTACCAGGGACGGATCTTCATCAAGGAACTCTGATGAAGAGAATTGCGCTTTGGCTGCCAAAGAAAAGAAGGGGAAGAGAAAGAAAGCTTCTCATTCCGGTGCGAAAGGCAAGAAGCAGGACATGTCCAAGGTGAAGTGCTTTCACTGTCACCAGCACGGACATTATGCCACAAATTGTCCGCAGAAGAAGAAAAATAAGCAGGCTGCTGGATCTGCAGCGGGAGAGGCCTTAGCCTCGCAGTTTGAGCTGGATTTTTCGCTAATCGCATGCTTGGTATCAAGTGTGATGGGTTCAGTTTGGTTCTTGGACAGTGGTGCGTCTTTTCACATGACAGGAGATCGAGATTTGTTTTCTGATCTGGATGAGAAAGATCTTGGAGTGCACATCGAGATGGGCGATGATGGTAGATACAGTGCGACCGGTATCGGTACCATTTCCTTTGAGAGGGAGTCTGGTAAACCATTTGTATTGAAGGAAGTGATGCATGTTCCAGGATTGAAGAAGAATCTTATCTCTGTGGCGATGTTAGAAGATAAGGGATATGATGTTGTCTTTAGCGAGGGAAAGGCTTTCCTACGCAGTAAGGCAACTGGTGAGACCCGGAGGATAGGGGTTCAAGTTAAGAACCTTTATCAATTGCAGTAGATGGTCGTGGCAGGCCATCGGCGGTGTGCAAGGCATGTATGAGGGTGGAGTCGATGATGGCGAGTTGTGGCCCCGAGATTGGGCTACCTTCACAATGGAGCTGAAGTGATAATCGCACGCATTTCTATCGGGCTTCCTACAAGTACTGTAGTCGACAAGGCAAGGGATGTACCTTGGGAAAATTTGTGAAAGCCACCTTTCACGAGAAGGATAGTCGCGCCAAGACGATCCTTGAGAGAATTCACACAGACGTGTGTGGACCTTTCTCAGTAGCTTCGATAGCAAAGCACAGGTATTATGTGATTTTTGTTGATGATTTTTCTTGGAAGTGCTGGATCTTCTTCAAGCAGAAGAAGAGCGAGACATACTCAAAGTTCTATGAGTTCAAGGCACTGGTTGAGAAAGAATCGGGGAAGCAGGTGAAGGCTCTTAGGAGAAAAAATGGTGGTGAATTCATCTCTGGCGAATTCAAGGACTTTTGCAGCGCAAAAGGAATTTGAAGAGAGCTCATAACACCTCATAACCCACAGTAGAACGGGGTTGCTGAGCGGAAGACAATAATGATCGTGGGTGCTGCACGGGCGATGTTGCATGATCAGGGCCTTCCCATACACTTGTGGACTGAGGCATGCAATACTTCAGTATATGTGCAGAACCATTGTCCTCACAAGATACTTGGCATGAGTACACCCGAGGAGGCGTTTTCTGGTTAGAAGCCTGATATTTCCCATTTGAGGATTTTTGGTTCACCTGTTTACATTTATGTGACGAAGGATGCCAGGAAGAAGCTGGAGCCAACCACAGAGGTTGGGATATTTGTGGGGTACACTGATACGCCCCACACCTATCGTGTGTATTTTCCAGACAGTCGCAAGACTGTTGTGCGACGGGATATCAAATTTCAGGAGGAGAAAGCCATGAAGTGTTCGCTTGAGAGGGAGCCACACTTGCATGCAGATGAGGAGCTATTAGTTCCTAAGGATGAGTCTCGGGATGTGGATCAGCCACAAGATGAGGTTCATGGAGTGGAAGAAACCACTCATGCAGCGCCAACCATCAGAGGGCGGAAGCGCACTACAGAAGCTGAGCGACTGGCTCAAGATGCAGAGAAGGTTGTAGGAGCACCTACAACACAGCACAGACAGAGACAGTCACCTGATCGGTACACTGGATACATGGCTCTTGTGAGCAAGTGTATCGTGACAGAGCCATCCTCTTTCGAGGAAGTTGTGGAGGACCCCGCATGGGTAGATGCCATGGTGGAAGAGTATGATTCGATTGTCAGAAATAGTGCATGGGAGATTGTCTCGAGACCAGAGGGGAAATCAGTGGTGGGTTCGAGATGGATCTACAAAGTGAAGCAGGCAGCTGACGGGAGTGTGGAGAAGTACAAGGCAAGATTTGTTGCCCGAGGCTTTTCACATATTGAGGGGATCGATTATGAGGAGACCTTTGCACCTGTCGCAAGGTATTCTTCCATACGGATGATTCTTGCTCTCTCAACGCAGATGGGGTGGCACATTCATCAGATGGATGTGAAGACTGCGTTCCTCAACGGAGTCATTGAGGAGGAGGTGTACATAGAGCAGCCTGAAGGTTTTGAGATCTTCAGCAGCGAGTCGCATGTGTGTAGGCTCAAGAGAGCGTTGTATGGGTTGAAACAAGCACCTCGTGCTTGGTACACACGGATAGACAGTTATTTCACCGGACTTGGATTCTCCAAGAGTGAGGCAGATCCTAACCTATACCAGATTGTGGTGGAGGGTAAGTTGCTGATCATTGTACTTTATGTAGATGATTTGATTTTGACAAGTGATGAGCTGTTGATACTCTCATGCAAGGAGGATCTTTCAAAAGAGTTTGAGATGAAGGACTTGGGCCTCCTTCATTATTTCCTGGGATTGGAAATTTGGCAGCGCAGTGGTGGACTATTTGTTTCTCAGGGTAAGTATGCCCGGGAGATACTGGAGAAGTTCAACATGCATGGCTGCAAGCCTGTTGATACTCCTCTTCCCGGTGGATGGAGGAAGGAGGATGCTACTTCAGCGGAGGTAGTGGATGCCACTGTTTATCGACAGTTGGTGGGGTCGCTTATGTATCTGGTCAATACACGACCTAACATATGCTATGCTGTTAACCAGCTTTCACAAGCTATGGTTAAGCCAACCAAGCTCTTCTGGAAGGCAGGCAAGCATGTATTGAGATATCTCAGAGGCACATCGGGATATGGATTATGGTACAGACAATCGGATGAGGTGAAGCTGTGTGGCTTCACGGATGCAGATTGGGCAGGGAGCCCAACGGACAGAAAGAGCACATCTAGAGGGATTTTCAGTATCGGGTCGACAGCAGTTTCTTGGTACAATAGGAAGCATAGATCCGTGGCACTCAGTTCAGCCGAGGCCGAGTATATGGCAACGAGTTTGGGTTCACACTTGATCCTACTCGTGATTTATTGTGATAATCGAGTTGCATCAAACTCTCGCTAATCCAAAAAGATTTCATGATAGATATAAACACATTGACATCCGGTATCATCATATCAGAGACTGTGTGCAGAGGAAGATCATGTTACTTGCTTACATTCCTACGGAGGATCAGGATGCTGATATCTTGACGAAGGTGCTCACCAGGAGAAAATTCGAAAACCACAGGAGCAGGATCGGGGTGGCAGATAATCCCTATCTTGTTGAGAGGGAGTGTTGAGATTGCAACAAGATGGTGAGCTTAGTGAAAAAGAGTCGCCTTCACTAAGTGGGCCTGCAGGCTATTTTTGGCGCAAGTCTATTTTTAGACATGTCGATCATATTCTATGAGTTGCAGGATGCTATTTGTGGATGGTTGGTCATGTCGGAAAAATAGATGGACTTCTATTTTTAGACATACTGGGCGGAATCTATTTTTATATTTCCAGTCTAAAAATAGATATGTCGAATATTATTAGCTCTTAATAATATTTGGACTCTAAACATTATCTTATCTTCTTGGATCACTTCAGTTAAGTGCACAGATGTGGCACAGGAGCCGACAGAAGGAATTACGCTATTCCTGAGGGTTAAGTGGAGCCATTGCATGGAGAGTTTAGTTAGAACTCATGTGACAGAGTTTGGTGGAGTTGTAGAAGTAGTTGGTGGAGTTGTGTTCAGTTTAACTCAATTAGACACAGTTGAGCTAGTTGTATCTATTCTAACTGATTGATACACTAGTGAGAGTTGTGTGAATTAATTAATAATTAATTCACTAAATATTAACTCATTAATCAACTGAAGAATACATCAGTTAACTTCAGTGCATGGACAGTTTCAGTGGAGACCAGTGGAGAGATAGGTGAAAGAGCAAGTGTGACTATCAGTTGTGACCATACTGGTGCATGAGTTTGCACCACACATTGATGGAGATGCCAATGAGGATTGCGCAGTGCATACCAGGTGGATTCAAACTCAATCAGGGCCATTATTCATCTTGGATTGCGCAGTAGAGGCAGGCTAACAGGTGGAGCAGATTGGAGCATGTGTTTTTCTAGATCTGAGCTTGTGTAGTGTGTAACAATTGAAGAATGTACTAAGAGCTTGTGAGAAGCTTTGTACAATGATTGTTACATGATCTCTATCATTATAATATACAGATAGTTGGGGGTTTTCAGCTTTAAACTTTCCCATAAATACTGTGTTTATATGTGTGATTGTTTATGGTTTTAATGTGCGCATGCGATTGCTTATATTTCTGCAATTAATGATCAATGGTAGAAGAGATTATGTATTATGCATGAAGCTCAAATAGTGTGTGATTAGGATAATCTCGGTGAATAATATAACATTTATTCAAAATTTCTACACTCCCAATTTGAGAAAATGTTTCCACTGCCTCCTTAAAATATTGCTTCTATCTATCTGGTATAAAAATGGGTTTTGGAGATGCTGGATTGATCGGTTTTATTGGGTCTATATTCTGTGTATCCTCCCCTGTTCTCTTTCCTCGCCGGGTTACTATGGCTAAATTTTGGATAGCCTAAGCCTCTACTATTCTTGGTTTTTCATTCACCATATTTGCTCCTCTCTGTCTGGCTCTGTCCTCCCACCTCTTAATTAATTTTAGACAGTCTTCAGTTGTGTGTGTATTGAATCTGCACTGAGAGCACCATGGTCTTCTAGGTATCGGACATTCTCTTGCTACGTGTCTTTCTTGATCACAGTTGTAGCACCTTACTGGTCCTCTTCCTCTAGTTCTACCTCCCCTGATTCCTCCTCCTCATCCCCTTGGAGCCTCATTCACTCTATATGATGGTCTATCCAATCGTTCTGCCAATGCATGAAGGGCTCTACACTGCTCTGTATTATGCATTGTGGAAGCACATAACTCACAATATGTATTTTTTGGAACATTGGAGTACTTCTTCAAATTGGGCATAGTCGTGGAGGATGACCAATGCCTTTGCATATTTCGTAGTATTCGGTTGCAGTCTAATTTTGTTGGGCGGGGAACCCTGGAAAGTGGGGTTGCGGCTGGTATAATCCATGAGTGTTTATCTACGCAACTCCCCCAACTGGTGGAGTCCCTTGTGTCCCTGTTGCTGAAGCTCCCACATTCTGCCCCCGCAACCTTGGGCATTATGTGGCCATGTGTCCCTCCATCAGACAATGGGTGCACCACACATTGGGCCATGCAAGTCGTATCGGGTGAACGTCCTTCAACTTCTCCGTTAAAATAGCTATATGATGTTGTAGCCCTAATATGGAAGGGTCTTAAGCTACTGCTCCTCCTATGAATTCTTGTGGATACCCCGCCATAGCCTCTATCTTCATAGCTTGCTCCAGGGCATCTTGTAAGGTATCAATATTTTTTTGTGTCAGTGGAGTTATTGTCAATGGAAGAAGTGCTTTAATAAACCAATCTCGTTGATGATTTGGATCAATCAGGTAACTCAGTTTCCCAATCACATCCTTGAACCTCCTCATGAATTCCCATGCCATTTCACCTTCTCGTTGTTTAATCTCCCACATCTTAGATAACCCTTGTTGATCTGTCTGAGGTAACTTAAATTCTTTGACAAATTCTTTATTTACATCATCTATCGCTAGGTTTGGATGAGATTCAAACCATTTAATGAACCAATGAAGAGCTCTCTCTCTTAGAGTAGTCTGGAACTCAATCAAATTAACTGCCTCTGGTGTCTGCCGAGCCCTCCATATTGCTTTGCAGAGATACCAGTGTTGCTCCACATCATCGTTGCCCCTCCCAGAGAATTTTGGGTATCGGGTAAACGGTCCCGCCATATTTATTTGTATGAGTGGTACTAAAATAAAACCTCTACTTCCTGGTTGTGAAATTGTATTACCAGTACTATAGCTAGTAGATATTTTTACTGTAGACTTTACACTATTAAACTTTCTAAACTCCCGTAATTAAATTTTTTTTTTTACCTGGTGGTTGATAAAGTACCAGGGGAAGGTTGGGACTAGAGCTACTTGAACTTTGGGGAATAGAGTTACCTTGAATTACGAGTGTAAACCTTTCTCTAAATATTTTCTCCATTGCAACATGCAACTTCACATCGGATATCTCTTCGGGGTGTGCGTCCTTCACGTTGGAATTTTCTCCCTTTTCTCTTTGGGTTGGGCTCCTATAAAATTACATAACTTCTTTGATGGTCCCTCCTATTCCTTGGGATTCCGTCTAACCTTCCATTTCCTTTGTCATCTGCAGTGCCTTCTCCTTGTCTCGTCGACTACTTTCCTGCTTCTCAAACTCCTTCATCACTCTTTCCCGCCACTTCCCAACAATCTGCGCCCTCCAATGTGCTCGTCGCTCTCTCAATCTACTGGAAGTTTCGGCATCCATATCCCTATTACCCCTTCTAACTTACTTGTAACATCTCTCCCTAAAATCCTTCCCCCAGTACTGGAGGTTTAAGTCTCCTTCTCAGACTTTTGAAATTCTATCAAACCCTCGTCTATCATCAAAGCTTTGATCCACAATGGAATTTCCTTCAACGGTTCTCCCCGCAATCTAGATCTGAATACATATTCCGCTTTTGAAAAGGATGGGTAACACTCGGCTGCAAATTCGACAATGTATCCTTAGAAGGTAGATTCTACCAAAAAATCTACAGCTCGGGTCAAATCGGTGTCTAACCGATGGAGTGCTACTAGGTTCACATGTGTCCACTTGTGACAGACCCTGCGTGACCCTCCTTGAAGTGACTTGAATTGTAGTTTCCACAACCAATTATAAAGTTCTTCCAGAAACTTTTCCCAGAAAATTTTGTACAGGTCACTTGTAGATTCAGAAAATAGGACTTGATCCTTGACAGTTTTCTCCCTCTGCTGTCGCAACTCCGCTTGTTGCAATATGAACTGGTCTAAGTGGTTATCCCACCAGCTTTGTAGTTCTCTCTCGTAGATCCATGATACCATGATCTAGCTCCTAAATGAATTTTCATGTCCCAGCAACGGAACCATTTGTTGGAAAAAAGGAGGTCTCTGAGCAAGACTCAGGTTCAGGATAGAGGCCAACAAGGTTTTCACAGTAGTCTATCACAACGCCGACATTTTCACCCTATTCCAAGGTGCAGAGCATCTCACCCGAGGTGTGTCGTGACCTTAGTAAGGTTAGGAGACAGATCCAATATCAACCGATTACAACCATGAAGAGCATGTAAAGGAACTAGAAACAACAAACAGATCTCGCTACTTTGCATAAGATATTACTCATTAAGCATATTCATGATGCTGAATTAAAATTTAAAACAAGGCATACATTCACAATAAGTAACTGATTAACACTTAGCTCAGAGCATCAAACATAGCAAGAACCATATTTCTTTATCATTATCAAATGACTTACATCACTTCGCAGAGTCTATTACAGGGTGATTCAGTACAACAAAGATCTAATAGAGCTCTCCTATGGCTCTCTCACTTGGCCCTCTGTTGGACTAACTCTCTTGTCTATGTTGGCTGATTGCATATTTGTTCTTCTGCCAACGTGACTGTCAATATTTCCTCTTTTCCTGCTCTGCTGTTGGCTGCTTATTCTTGATTATTGGGAGTTTCACTGATTGTATTTGTCTCCCATACCTTCCATCTGTGCTGTTCTTCGCAACTACCACGCCACCTATCTTCCAGCTATCCACAAATGTGACAAATCCTTGTCTACCATGATTGCGCTCCACCACCTGTTCTCCGCAGCTCAAAACTGTTCCTTTTCCAAAACAAAGGCCCCAACACTATTGTTTCCATCTTCTTCCTGGCATCTTTGGTCACATGCACATAAACAAATGAGCCAAAAATTTTAAAATGTGAAACATCAAGTTTCTTACCAGTAAAAGCCTCTTCTGGTGTACTCATGCCAAGTATCTGATGAGGAAAATGGTTTTGCACAAATACCATTGTGTTGCATGCCTCCACCCACAAATGCAACGATAGGCCCTGATCATGCAACATTGCTCGTGCTGCACCAATAATTGTTCTGTTCTTTCTTTCTGCGATCCCATTCTGCCATGGGTTATGAGGAGCAATAAGTTCCCTTCGCATTCCTTCTTTGCTGCAAAATTTCTTGAATTCATTGGAGATGTACTCACCACCATTTATACTCTTAAGAGCCTTCACATGCTTCCCCGTGTCTTTCTCCACCAGTGCTTTGAACTCAAGAAACTTTGAGAACGTTTGATCTTTCTTCTACATGAAGTAGATCCAACACTTTAAAGAAAAGTCATCAAAAAATATCACATAGTACTTATGCTTTGCTGTCGAAGTAGTAGAGAATGGTCCACACACGTTTGAGTGAACTCTCTCAAGGATTTCCGAAGCTCGGTTCTCCTTCTCATGAAAAGTGGCCTTTGCATACTTCCCCATAGTACATCCCTTGCATGTGTCTGACTGCGCAAGTGCACCCTTGGGAAGAACCCTAGAAATCCACTGCATGACCTTCAAGGCTCCGTGGTGAAAATGGCCTAATCTCCTGTTCCATAACTCATCCTCATCCTGTCTCACCACTTTTTCCGCGTTACCCATCAATGATGTGCCACCATGTACATCAAGTTTATGGAGATTATAAACTCGAATCCCAATCTTCTTGGCTTGTCTTATTGTTTTTCGTCGTAGAAAATATTTTCCTTCACTAAAAACAACATCATAGCCTCTATCCTCCAACATTGCAACTGAGACTAATTTTTTCTTCAAGCCCAGTACATGCATTACATATTTTAATTGAAAGGGTTTACCTGAATATCTCTGGAAGGTAATGGTACCAATCCCAGTAGCACTATACCACCCATCATCACCCATTTCGATATGCATCTGGAGGTCCTTATCCTCCAAGCTACTGAAAAGATCTTTGTTTCCTGTCATGTGAAAGGAAGCACCACTATCCAAGTACCACACCGATCCCATTGCACTTGACACCATGCATGCAATGAATGAGAAGTCAAGCTAAAATTGCGAGGCCAAATACTCACCATTTGAGGATCCTAAAGACTTCTTGTTCTTATTATTTTGTGGACAATTAGTGGCATAATGTCCATGCTCGTGACAGTGAAAACACTTCACTCTGGACATGTAGTGCTTCTTGCCATCTTTACCGGACTCAGATTTGGTATGGAATTTCTTTATTTTCCCCTTATTCACCTTGGTAGCCAAAGAAAAATATTCTTCATCTTCATTCTTAAATGAAGATCCATCTCTGGTATTCTGCCTGAATTCTTCTCGCACCAAATCCGACCAAATTCATTCCCAATCTGTGGTTTTTTCCTTCCATTGAAAGAGTCCTGATAACTATACCAACTCTTGGGAAGTCCTAGAAGAACTAGGCTCACCAAATCATCATCAACGATAGTAATGCTGACGCTCCCAAGCTCATCCCTACATTGGACAAACTTTGTTAAATATTTCGGCATGGAGTCACCTTTCTCCATTTTGATATTCCAGAGTTGATCCTTCAGTGCCAATTTTATATGATCACCATTGCTCTGAAATAGATCTATCAAATATTTCCACATTGCATATGGTGTCACTTTTCCATGGAGACTTGAGAAAATGTGGTCTTGTACTCCCTCCAATAAGATCCTCCTCGCCTTCGCAACCTTATTTTGCCAGACATCAATATTTGTAGCATCTGCTACAGTGGGTTTGGGAACATCATTGTCAATGAATTATTTTAACCCATTATCCTCCAGTAATGCCTCCATCCTGTCTTTCCAAGAAATATAGTTAGATTTCCCCTCGAGTGAATACTCCAATCTCAAGCCATTGAAAGCCATTTCGATCTTGAATCGCCTATCGCACCAAAAATGTATTATGCAAATTCGAATTCTATTCAGTCACAATCTCAGCTTCTCCTCCACTATAGTGATTTCCTGTGCTTTGATACCATGTAGAAATTATGAAAACATATGTATATCAATGAATTCAATCTGATCTAACAATGTAATAAAGCTATATAATGAATCGCTTCTAGAAATCAATTGCGGAAATTAAACACAATCACCAATCACATGTAGCAAAGAAAGAATCAAATCAAACCACAACAGAAATAATTTCTTAGGGAAATCTTGCTGCTCAAAACCCCTCTATCTTCTATTTTATATTAACCATGGAATTATGAAACAATTACAATGCACTCTTCTCACAAGAGTCTCCTGCACTCTGCTAACTGTCTCACAATGTCTTGGACAAAACTAACCAACACTTAGCCAATTCTCAGCATCTAAACAACTTGCCTTGCTTGCGCAATTCCTGATGAATGCAATCCCTATTGTTTAGGAATTTAGCCTTCCTTGACTGCGCAAGGATCATGGGTACTCCAATGGATGTCTGGTTGCATGCAAGCAACCTACTAATCACACAACTGATAGTTAACCTTCCTTTCACCTTTGTCTCAACTGGGTCTCCATCGGAACTCACATGCATGCAACTATTAATAGTAAATCATCAGTTGCATGGAAGATCATTGATTGTGAATTAAATAATATTTAATTCACTTGATCTCTCACTAGTGCAACAAACAATTACAGCTAGTTCAACTGACTCTAAGTCACCTAACTGAGTTAACTAATTACTCAGGCATTAAATTAATGCACCAACTGCAATTCGAAATCCATAACTAATAGAATTACTCTGCATGCCTCAAAAACCACCCTCAACTCGAAATACATGAGCTAACTTAGTTTATCACAGTCAGTTAACTGTTACAAGTGATCATGAGATTATATTACCTTTTACTGTCCAATTTAATTAAAGGAAAATTAAAATATACATTGCACCAAATTTAGCCCACACTAGTGTAGGTGCTGAAATTTCTTGTTGGAATTCAACACCTACCCTGCATAATAGTGATGAGATGTAGTAGCTGGAGGCATGGCTTCGCTGGTTACTCTTGGGAGAGTATGGCCACCATATGACATTCCACATGTCGATTGGGATGTCACTATTTTATACTTGGCATGTTGATGTGTTGTGGCAGCAGGAGGCCTTGCTGCGTTGGCTTCCCTTGAGGGAGTATGGATACCATACTTGGTATGGTGATGAGGTGGAGTGGCAGCAAGAGGAATTGATATGGTGGCTTCTCTTGAGAGAGTATGGCTACCATAATTGGTATGATGATGATGTGGTATGACAACAAGAGGCATTGCTGTGGTGGCTGCTATTGGGAGAGTATGGTTTGACATTTCACATGCCAATCCATATGTCTTTATTTCCTACTTTGCACAGTGTTGAGATTATGCTTAGAGAAAGCAAGGCCACCAGGGCCAAGGATTGGAGCATGGAGAGACAAAACCTACTCCATGTAGCATGGGTTGGAGATATAGTTTATAAGTTGGGACTTTCCACTTGGGGAAGGAACCACTACACTTCACATATCTCATGCAGAGAAGAGGCTCTTGGAAAACATATGGTTGCCTCTTGGGGACTCATTGATGAGAAGAGGCATCTAGCTTCACAGTTGGAGGCCATTCTAGAGAGGTAGCTATGGAGCTAGGAATTCATAACACATTGGAGCAGATGGAGAAACCTTCCATATGAGGATGCCACTTGGGAGGGAGATAGATTTCTGCAGCATCCACTTTTGCAGTTGCTTGAGGAGAATCAAGATTTTAGCGAGGAGGACTATAATATTCCAAATTTTCCATCAACTAAGTGGAATATTAGAGTTCTTACTTATCTTATTTAGTTAAGTAAATAAAAGGGTGGAGGGACCCATAAACCTAGTATATGAATAAAATCCACTTCTAAAATGTGAATGTGGCTTAATTGAGTAGTGGAGTAGTATTATGGAGTAGTGGAACAACATAATAATGAAGGAAGAGTGGAGATAATAGAGCAATAATGAGGAAGATGATGGATATAGCAGAGGAATAAATGTAAGATCATGAAGAAATAATGATGAAGTGATGGAGGAAGTGGTGCATTAAATGCACACATGATGGACGAAGTGGAGAGTAATTGCAGCAGTGATGGAGATCCTTAAGGACAACACAGTCTTTATGGAGGCTAGTGGCCACATGTGCAAAGCAGTTATGAGGTGGGCCAAGGCTAGGGAAGGCTTACAACCATAAAAGGAAGATGAGGGCAACAAAGGAAGAGGAGTCTGGATTTTTATAGTTGAGTATCGTAAGACATTTCTTTGTATGCTTCAACTGTTTAGCTAAGTCTATTGTGTTGTTTAGCACCAGGTGTTCCCAAGCGGGAATCCCACCCTTACCCATGGGGGACTTCGAGTTCCTAATCTGGGAAGGTTTTCTTGGGCAGCATTCATCATCCGACAATCAATGCCACTTTCATCTACAGGAATTACACATTCCTGAACTAGAGCTTGAGAGTTGGAAGGTTGTTCTCAGTACTTCAGCTGAGAAACCTGTGAAGGGATCAATACTTCACACTGTGGATCCATTGTAGTCTTCTGAGAGTTTCATTGACATATCCAAAATCATGCCATCCATCTATTCTCCTATGAAACAAAATTTATAACAGGAATTGTGTAATTCTGTAGTGAGGGTTTGAGGAGAAGAGGAAGTTCCAAGCAAATCAAATTGGAATCCTTTGAAGGATTAATCCTTCACTCTGGGGATTAGTTCAACAACCTAGGATCATCATTGCATTATCTATCGACAAGCTACATTATCAACCCTCCTAGACAATGCAGTATTTCCCAACAGTTGTGCATGCAACAGCTGCATATTCAATGAAGGAGCTAGATCTCAAGTTACTTAGCTTGGGATCAAGAGAATGGACCATCCCTTAGTTAGTGAGCTGGGTGGGTGATATTGTAGCAGATAGATCATTATTTCAGCCCCAGATCAACAGTTTTCTCAAGGGAGTTCGTAACTCAGCCAGCAGGGGTGCAGTGTGAAACCCAAAAAGGGCTGAAATTCCAAACTCAAAATCTGGCCAAACCATTTCTGGGTTTTTCAAGTAGAGTCCGTGGTTAAATTCCCAGACCTTTCTAAGCACGCCAACAACCTCTCAGACATATATCTTCTTCCCAATAGTAGTAGTTTATACTTTCAAGTGCTAAGTTTCATTAGTGTACTTCAGCCATCTTGTGGCTTGAGTGCATTCCCTTGGAGCACCGTTTACTTATATTGCCATCGATACATAAGGATATGGCTCATCTATTTTTGCTAATATTTTAATGTCTTGATGTTATATTCCGACATTTCCAGCATTTTACAGTTTTGTGCTTACATTATGGTTATTTCCTTGATTGAAATGTTATAAATGTTCTATATTCACGTCTTTCCCATTTTGGGATATTATATTGATGACCTTCTGGATCAACTCAAAAGGGCGAAATATTTCAGCAAGATCGACTTTAATTCCGGGTATCTCCAGATACCAATTGAACCCTCCGACATGTGGAAGACTGCCTTCAAATCCAAGGAGGGCCTTTTTAAATGGTTGTTCATGCCTTTCAGGTTGACGAATGCTCCCGCAACCTTCATGAGGTTGATAGATGACATATTGTGTCCATTCACCAACTCATTTGTAGTAGTGTACTTAGATGACATCCTGATCTTCAACCAAAATTGGGAAGAGCACCTCCACCACATCCGACAGGTCCTCCAAACATTGCGGCAACATAAGTTGTGTGCCAATTTGGAGAAGTGCACTTTTGGCATGACCCAGGTTCAATATTTTGGATGCATATTGATGAATGGGGGGTGCATGTGGATCCAACCAAGATCCAAGTAATTCAGGATTGGTTGGCCCCAACCACTCTAACAAAGCTTTGCAGCTTTCTGGGTCTTGCTAATTTCTACCGAAGGTTCATGTTGGGATTCTCTCATATCACTTGGCCCTTGAGTCAAGTCACCAAGGGAGGAGTGAAAGAAAAATTCTTTTGGTCAGAATATCAACAGAAGGCGTTCATAGAATTGAAACATCGCATCTGCTCTGCCCAAGTGATCATGTTACCAGATTTGCAACAACCATTTTAGATTGAGACAAATGCCTCTGACTATGCTATTGTGGCAGTTCTTACTCAACGGGGGAATCTAGTGGCATATCACAGTGAGACACTGTCCGACACAGTCTATAAGTATCCCACTTATGAAAAATAAATGTATTCCATTGTGCAAGCTTGACGCTAATGGAAGCATTACATTTTGGGGAAGGAAATGGTCATCCACACAGACCACCGACCCCTCCAGTTCATACAAACACAAGGGAGGTTTCATAACGATCACCATTAGAATTGGTCCACATATCTGTAACAATTTAATTTGAACATCAAGTATAAGAAGGGAAACACCAATAATGTTGCAGAGTGCCTTAGCCAACCACCGATCGTGGCACTAACCACCATTATCAACTCTTGTGGGCATGATACTTTTGATTGGCTACTTCTCTATAAGAGCGATCCATAATTCGGCCACACACACAAGACACTCATGGAGGGTACGCAAGTTCCAAATTTTCACCTCTAGGATGCACTGCTATGTCACCTTAGACACCTTTGTGTTCCTTCAAGCGAGCATGCCAGGATGATTTGGGAAGCACAATACAGTCGAGTCGTTGGGCATTTTAGGGTAGAGAAAATAATGGTAGTATTGCACAAGTATTTCTATTGGCCGAACCTTCGACATGATGTTGGGAAGTACATAAGATCCTACACTACTTACACCATTTCCAAACCGACCATCTAGAAGCAAGGCCTCTATGCTTTTCTACCTACTCCTAGTCGACCTTGGGAATCCATATCCATGCACTAGTACATTTGGCGGAAATTCCGACACTTGGTTCCGACTCTTTTGACCAAATGTCAGAAATTTCCCCAAATTTTTTCAACTTGTTCAAATCCTGCCCGAAATCGTCACTATACCGACGTTTAGACAAGCGTGTCGCAATACCGACACTTAGAAAAAGTGTTGCAATTGCGACGTTTGGAGGAAGACGTCGCAATTGCGACACTATGCCCCAAAGCGTCGCTATTACGACGACTGCCTCCAAACATCGCAATTGCGACACAATGTCTAAGTGTCACAATTGCGACGTTTGCAGGCAGCCGTCGCAATAGCGACACTTTTGTCGCCGTCGGTATAACGACACTTATATGCAATAAACAACACTTATATGTCTCTTTGAAAAATCCATGTCACTTATGGTTTATTTTTTATTTTCTTTTGCTTGAACTAAGTCTTATTTCCATGTGGATTGTGTAATTTCACTTTTATTGCATATTATAGAATGTGTTTGTTTATAAGATTATATGATACATGTGAGATAAAGGTTTATTATTTATCATTTATAAATAAATTTTATCAATATTGTACATTTACACTTTTATGAGGTGATGTTATAAGTAAATTCATAAATATCTCTTTTTAATCCTCATTTTACTCCATGAATATGTTTGGAAATGAAATTTCAATAGATTAATTTTCTCCTAACCTATTTATCATCAATATTGTACATTTACATTCTTATGAGGTGATGTTATAGGTAAATCCATGAATATCTCCTTTTAATCTTCATTTTACTCCATGAATATGTTTGTAAATGAAATTTCAATAGATTAATTTTCTTGCTATTATATGTTTTACGAAGATATGGTAAGGAATTCTCTCTTGTTCTTCTTAGAAATAATTATATATATATATATATTTTTTTTTTCAAAATAGATTAAAAAAATTATATGAGAAAAATTATTAATTCATCAATGTGTGTGTGTGTGTTGTGAGGAATAATTTCATAGTTCAACTTAATGGTTCATTATATAATCATGTGATCATCACCAATGATATATCTTAAAAAGCAACTAAAAATCCATGTGTACAAAATCGATGTATACTCTAGAGAGTGGTTCTCATATCACTATGTAAATTTTTGTATGCTACTTCAACAAAATTATAAGATAAACTGTAATACACATGATATATGCACCATAAAAATTGCCATACAACTAATTTGTTTTAGGATACATGTGGAATTCTAGGGGTAATTTCCATAGGATGTGTATATAAATCTATTAGGTATTGGTAAGTTGTGAGTATCTAAGAAATGATAAGGAATATCCATACATCATGATCTTGTAATGTGATTATAAATTGTGTCTATAATTTCCATAAAATGTATAAATGATTTGTTTAAAAAAAATCAACACAATCAACCCTAAACAATGCTCATGACGTGGAATGTCATTGGTGAAACCAAAATGATGGTCACATGTCCCATTTATATGGTAATGGTGATCATATATATGTTGTAGCGACACTTGATGAGTAATTAAATAAATCTCAGTGTGACTCATTGTGCCATATTTTTTTAAAGCATGATTTGTTTTCCTAGTTTTTACTAATTTGTTAACATATTTTATTCATTTGGAAAGCTAATTAATGATTCTTTAAGTAATTAGGACCTAATGAGAGATCATATTCACATCTTCACTAAAATATATTTGGTAATTGTAGTCACTATATATATGAACCGCACATGCATGCTACTTAAGAAAAATTGAAATATAAACTATAATACACATCGTATATCTGCCATAACAATTGTCATACAACTTATTTACTTCTAGATACATATGAAATACTTCAGGTAAATGCCATATTATGTGTATACCAATATAGTAGGTGCTGGTAAGTTATGAGGATCTAAGAAATGATAGGGTATCCACACATTAGTGCCCTGGTGAATTTTTTGCATAATTTTCTATTTGTTGTAATTTTGTTGCCTAGATTTGTTATAGATTTCAAATAATACAATTATCTACCAATTGTTATTTATAAAGAAGAAGTACAATAAGTAGTCACCTATACTTCCCCACTGTGGTCAATGTTGATGTATGGCCTTGGCCCATTGATCTTACAATTAACTCACTATTCATATTCATTTTTCTCCAGTTCAGCCCAATAAAATAAGGAAAACAGAAAATGAAGTCTTGATTTTTCTTTCCAGTGCTCCTACATAATACAAATACTCTTAAAAACCAATTAATATATAAATTGTCATCATTCATGCTAAAATTAGTTTCAATTTTTTTAATGAATCTACTTACAATTAATAGATTACATTGCTCACAGAATAAGAGATAATTTAGAACTATGATTTCACAATAATAAATTACCCTAGCAGTTCAAAATTCGAACATACCTTATGAAATTAAAATATGGCAAGTTAATGAGCCAATCTAGTTTCCTTGGAGCCAATCTTGAGCTCGGCCTAAGTCGGAATGCCTTAGAGTGCGAGTGTAAGGAACTAGACGCCTAAAGCTTTTATTTTGTGCTTGTGTAATTCATTGTTTGACCATCAAGCCAAGCCACCAGCTATATTAACACTACTTCATGTTGGGGCAGATTGGCATTCTAATTTTTTAGTGCTATAGCCGTACTTTTTCACTGCTTCACTAATCACAACCTTGGAAGTTTGCAGGGCAACGAGCTTTATTCTTTCTTTGGTGTTTTATGTAAAAGAAAGGATTTGTGAACTTTCTGTAATAGGAAGGGGAAAACTAAATTGATTCTAATTTTAAAATATCAATAATGATAAGTGGTAATTCCCTTATTAAATTTTAATTTTGAGTGAGCCAAAAAATTAACTTTCCTTACTTTTTGAGTACAACCTTGCAATTGCGAAGAGGAATAGTGTTGCAAAATGATTGGTAAGTGGAAATTAAAGGGCGTAAGAACGTTTTTGAAAAAATTTCAAACGTCAAAATTAAGTCTTCTATCCTTCCTAGCACGTCACGGAAAATGAGAATCCGCAAATTCTAGTCATCAAATACATGCAAAATGCCTTATGACGGGAAAAATGGAGGACTGGTCCTATGCTGCTACATGAGTTAGGGTTTCATGTGGTAGCGAGGAACCTTGTATAGTTTTTCAAGGATAGGAAAGGAGAATATTGTCAGTGAATCATCACATGAAACTTCATCACCATTTGAAAATTGTGTCCTAATTTGAAACAATAAGACTACCCAACTATTTCATTATTTAATTTAGATTGTGTAATACAAAAAAATATCCTAGATAACTTAAATAATGTAAGCACTTTTGCAAAAATTTAGTGGGGAGAACCTTCAATTACATTTATTTTGAAGATCCACTTGCATTTTAAGCCACTTTAATTAGTCTTTCATGGCTATTCTAGTAAAAATTTCAACCTCTTGTAGAAATTTGTTTGTCACTTGTATTAGAAATGCAAAAATCAAATGTATATAAAAATGATTTGAAATGAAAAAACCAAATGCGCGCTACATAAAAATGATTTTATTAAAAACTACATTAACGTCTGATATCACGCGCGCATTCGCCCTCAGCTCTTGCAGAACAACATTCGCCCTCAGCTCTTGCAGAACAACATTTGTCCTTAGCATTCACTCTTAGCTCTTGCAAAATGGTAAGTTCTTACTGCAAGCCCTTCCTCCTATAGTAGGGTTGACTCTATTTGGGATTTTTGGTCAATTCCATTGGATTGTGTTAGGCTATAGGGTTCTCTCTAGATGTCTTCCAATGTTATTTCAGATGAGTTTCAAAGAGGATGTGTAAGATGTGTTTGTGCTTGCATGAATTTGACTCCACCAGTTTCATGAAGTTTAAGCTATGGATTTTAGTTCGACAAACTCATCCATCTCAACACCCAGTAACGAATTGCCCTTGGTCTGATCTATATTGAAGGTGAAGTGCAAAGTGGTAGAGAATGGGAGATCGAAAGTCATCAACTTTATCACAAGGGTAGTACTCCAGATCGAAAGTGATGAGCTTTAGTTCTCCAGATTTGGGGATTTTCTAATATTTGGGGATTTTCTTATGACATGCCAAAGGTCACATCCATACAACCATATCAAGGTCAATGTTGAGATCATTCTCATATAGATATAGGTCATTGATATATAGGGTTAATATCATCATCACTATCCATGGAAACCGAATGGTTACAAAATCTGTGATTGTGTTTGGCTCATTTATAATTATTACCCATTTACAGTAGAGCATAGAAACACTAAATATGGCCCGAGCAGAGCCTTTACAATAGGCAATGGAATTGCAACTTCTTCATCAATAACCAATAGCTCCACTTGAGAAAAAATTTCATAATCTTGGGGCTGGATATACTGTAGAGCAAACAATTGTAGTTATCATTCGTGCTCCAATATATTAATATACTTTTTACATTGATCTGAAGAAAGGGAAACAAGCAAATGCTAGCCATCATACAATGCTTTGACATAAGAGTTTTGAGTGGCATACTTGAAAAAAGAACTCATCCACTGATATTTACAATCATTTGAGTTATTCAAGTTAAACACAATGTCAAGAATCAAGATTCAATACCCTCTATTATCTTCATCACCCAATACAATATTTAAATTTTTCCCAAAGAAATGCTTATTAAATTGGCAGCCATTATTTTTCCCTGCTTTAAAAACCCTACATTTAAATGAAAACAAGCATTGCATTTCAACTACAAAAATCTATTAGTGTTCAAGTGTACATGTGTGCATCACTTGTGTAGGGTATTCCTTTTCCACTTTCACATTATCCAAGAATGTGTGCAGTATAGTTCATATTTTTTGTGATTTAGATTATCTTGAAGAAGGAAAGGTAAATTATTTCCCATGGAAAAAGAAGGTTTTCCCTTTTTACTACTGGAAATGGTACAACAAAGTTCCATTTCTACCCAAAACTCCTATGAAACAGGAACCAAATAAAGGCCATGTCCTCAATGGACATCATTTGGCTTTGAAAATGGCCATTGCACCATGTTGTTTCTTATATTACATCACGATAGTTTCTTAGGTCATTTCTTGTTTCTTGAGATGAAAAACAACCAAAGAAATCGTGAAGATTCTTTGAAGAAATAAATGACCATTTCTCAATCATATCTCAACTATTTTTTATTTTATTCAGTGGTTGCTTACTTTGAGAGAAATTTGACACTTTTATAAGGAATATAACATAAAAACACAAAATGGGAAGGAATTGATGAGGTAGATGACTTTTAGTTGTTGTCAATTAAGAATTGATAATACACGATGCATGTTCTTTACTACAAACTAGATTCCTTCCTGGAGTTAGGACACAGAGTATTGAATCAAAGTTGTAGTTTCTAACTTCTTGTATTGGTTCATCAATCTTGAAATTCAGACATTGCATGTCTTCATTGCTTCATGTTTGAATAATTTGCATCATATCGTAAAATAGGAAATTAGGAATTATGATTATTATTACTTTATGGATCTGTTAAGTTACTTTTAAGTTTGCATGGTTTAGTGTGAAATTATTCTAGTGTGCCCCTAGGCCTAGGTGAAGGAATGCTAAGGACTGAGAACCCTAGTTTTTAAATGGTATTGTTTCTTATACCCAAAAACCCCTCAACATCACTTCTTATTAGTTCTTAACAATAGTGTTTTAAACAATTTGAGAATTGATATAGCAAAATCTCGCACTTCTCAAGATAAAGTCCTAAAGCTAAAGTGTGATACCATTTGTAATTCAATAGCCCCATTGTCACCTCACCAACCTCTTTTCACTTCGAGCTAGCTCTCCTCAAACTCAAGGGGGGTTCTCCCTAGTAGATGTTAGGGATCTAATGGCCCAACCAAACCAAGTCAAGAGCCCCCTAACTCTCTATGTTTACTACTATCAATCAAAATATTGAACAATAGGGCCATACATGCATCCTGAAGATAAAATTGCCAGGGTATTTTTGGGTAATTTCAAAGGGAAAGTCCCCAAACACATATAATCAAGGAGTTATAACGTGATTTCAAACATTAAATATCAACAAAATTGTTTAAACGATATTGAAAGGAAAAAGGTGATGGAAGATAGAAAGTGGCTTACTTAAATGCTCTAAGGATTTTTCAATAGTTGCTCCAAAAGCTTCACTTCAAGGCCCTTCAAGATCGTCTCCAACAATGCTATGCCATTAGCTTCAACAATGTTGCTCCAAAAATTTCCTCAAGGTCTTCACAACAAGTTTACTAGAAGTTTCTCCAACAATATATTCAATAAGGTCTTCAACAAGGGTTACTTGCTCCTTTGTTTTAACAATCCTTTAATAATGTTTTTATCCACAGTTTAGCAATAATGCAAGGAATATCTTTAATAAATATGAGTTGAAGTCTGCTTCAAGAAGAACCAAACTCTATTTTCAACCAAGCCCAATGTCTTCTTCCAAATAAGGTCTTCTTCTTGTTGAAGGTAAGGCTACTAAAAAAAATAGATCTATTAAGAGGATCTCCAAACAGTGCACAAATCCAAACTCCTTGACACAATGTATGCAACAACTAGCCCAAAATCTGTAACAATTTTAGGTTTGAGGTCTGCAAATAAAAGAGCTCAATAAGAGACCAAATTTCCTGCTCAAATAATTCTTCAAGACCAGCTTCCTGTTGTGACTGAGATTCGCTATTTTGCAAGAGATAAATTTTATAATTTTTCTGAAATACCCCAAAATTGAGCTCAGCCTAAGGTCTGCAATTTTGGTATGAAGTCTCAAGATCTGAAAAAACAAATGTATAGGTCTTCAAGATAAGAAGTTTGAAAATTTCCAGCTGATTCGAGTCTGCAATTATGAAAAATCCTGAAATCTGTACTAGATTCAAAGTATAACATACACTAGCAATTGCACTGGGAGGTGCAAGGGAACCACATAAAAGAAAGAGTTGCTTGGAGGAGGAGTAACCACATGAAAGGGTGAACATATTTTCTATTAGATAAAGAGAACGCTATAGTACCATCTGTCCAAGATCATCTATGGTCCCTCAAAAGCACCTTTTCGAAATTTTGGGGTAAAAATTCTAACATGTGAACCATACATGCCAATATCCAAAATAAAAGCAATTTTTTAGGTCTTCATGAAACCGAGTATGGACATAAATATCTCAACAATCTAATTCTCATCTGTCATCTTCAATATCAATGACTTGATTTCATGATGAATATAATTTTTGAAGTTATTTCTAGTTTCAAAAACCAAGCATAATGAATGGTTTGATCTACTACCCTTGTTTCTGATACATAAATAGCCAAAAGTCCTTTCCAAACAGGTTGCAATGTTTTCTTTTGATGTGTGATTTGATTTTAAAAAGGTTCTTTACAAAAAAATCCTCATTAGTAATACACTGGCATTATTTCAGAACTGGTTATTGTTTGTTCAACCAAAGTTTACAAACCCTGCAAACAGGGATTGGACCATTATGTGATCTGCTAAAAAATATATTTAATGTAGTATACATGTAGGGGATTTTTCTCATCTGCATGAGCTAGATGACTGGGATTGCTCTAACCTACCCTTATGTTAAGGATCCCCTTTGACAACTGATGATGGGTAGAACCCACATTCCCAGTTTCAGATTATTTCAACCTCAATCTGTGTGTAAAATGCCTCCAAAATTTCTTATCCAATCAACTTCACAATCTGGCAACTCAACTTGTTCTTATGTCTGGGACTGGCAAATTAAACAAATAAATCTAAGAGATCAATATCTCAAATCTCAGAGATTTGATATATTAATTTCAAGGTTTATTATATGTATGTAATATCTCATACAACACAGTCAGATTCACTCTTCTTTCGTGGGAGCTCTATTCTCAACCAATGGTCAAGGTCATATTCATACATGTCCTTGACATGAGCCTACCATACCTTATAGACTCTCTCCATTAACTAAAACGCTACTCCCCACTAGCATATACAATTTTCTTTTATATACGCACTGGAATATATCAATATATAGGTTGCAACCTTCTTCTGCTATCAGAAGCGTTATGGCAACAACCCAAAAAACGTTGGACTTCACTTACAGCTAAAGATTCGACCTTGCTCTGGTTAATACCATGGTTCGGGTTTGATTAAGAGGAACTATGTCATACTTAACTAGCCGCAACATCGCCCATTCACTTTATAACCCGGGACCTTATATGAGGTTCGGGCTTCACACATAAAATTATGTCAATGTAATGACATGTCAACCTTGTTAACCCTGCAGACTTTAGCAACGATCAATGCATATATATGCATGGCCCCCAGTGCTAACGGGCCAACCACATCTAATGACAGACAACACACGTCGCACTGCTTCAGATGATCCAATGAATATCGCGTAGGATAAATGCACAGGCTTTAACTCGCGATGAGGGTGGGTTTTCAAAACTGCTCAGGGACACGCGTCACCCAGTTTATGGGATCGCGTTGATTTCCTAAATACTGCTTACCACTTTCTAACTCACGCGATGAACCCGCTTCTACTGTTCATTTCTTGTTCCGCTCTCATGGTTCCGTCTAACTCCTCGATACACTGTTGTCATTACAACGAAATCTCCGTGTGCAGTTTAAATCTCGCCAATAGAAACAAGCCACGCTATCGGTCATCCAATTAATAGAACAACGTTTATTTATTCAAACAAACAAGGATTAAGCTTTAGACAAATTTCGCTATCCTTTAACAAACAGAGAGTGGTTATACTTTGTTCTTTTAACAGGGCCTTTATTCAACCTCGTCGATGTGGCTCATTCATACAACAAACCACCAGACTTGTTCGTAAGGAGACTGCTCCGCCAGACATGCATTCAATCACTGTCAATGTGCCAAGACAACGGAGGCCCCTGTGGTTTGGACAGAGTTCGAAACAGAGAATTACAGTGGCTAGCTATATCGATTCTTGTACACAGTTTACCTTTCTTCTATTCATACACCAAGGCGTGATTCAAATGCAACTAACCACTTTAATAAATTTACAGAGAATGTGAATAAAGCTACAGGCAGAATCTTACTCTTACACATGCGTGGTTTCCTGAGACTCAAGGCGTATTCATAGATTATTTACTCCACATTCCATATGGTTGGTTATTGAAACACAAACCCCTTCACGTAGGATTCCCGAACAAAGTATACACAGTCCCCTGTCATGGCGCTTAACATGGGGATATTTCAAACTGATTTGATAATTAGTATACCCTTTGAGATTTTAAAATTTCACTACAAATAACCCAGTTTAGTCTCATTGTCAACTCGTCTCTTGTTTGGGTGCCTTAATGTGCAATGACATGTTTCCAGGACTGAATTCAATGCAAGGCATATTTGAAACTCTAACTCTATCTTTTAGTGTCTTATTAGAAATTATTTCAGTTTTCATTTTGTGTTTTCAAGTTAGATATTGTTTTCAAGTTTTTACATTTATAATTTTATTTCAATGTGGTAGACTGATCAGGGCAGTACAGGAACAACCCCGAGACGGGATGATCGCGGAAAGAGGCCAGCGGAAGAACATGTAAAGTGCCAGCATTGCTCTATCTTCAGGTATTTTAGTTATTTACATAATTTAAATAATATTAATTTTGTTCAAATATACAGACACCTAGCCATGGTACGCCTGATGATTCCCTCTATGAGGAAGAGCTTTCTTCATCCCTATCTCCAGTGCTCTTGTTGCGAAAAAAGGCACGAAAAGCAAGGTCGGAATTTGATACTTTGATAGACGCGCCTCAAACACCTGAAATAGAAGAGAGGATAAAACAACTTATGACCCAGCTAGAAACATATCAGGTAATAATAAAAAGTCAAAAGGATATTTTTTTTGTTCTGCATGAGATGAATTGTGATAGTTTGATTTTTAATTTTTACATTGACTAAACTAACAAAAAGTTCCTTTGTATGTAGCATTTTCTGACACTTGCTGAACCCGGTGTTGGTGGTAGTGGGACACAAGGGCAAGATATTTCCCAACAACCCTCTCATACACCTTCTACTCCTTTAGGTGCCAGCCAAGAAACACACCCTGCCCAAGCAGACACCCAGCCAACCGCTGAATGTGTTGGCAATGATGAGGCTGATATGGCCAACTACATTATTACGTTTCCTGGAGCTACACGTGTCAGCTCCACAGGGACCATTAATGGCACGTTGTTGGTGAACGATGAAGGTGTCCCTATAAAGCACGTACAACTCCCAGGTAAATTTTAATATTTTAACTATTTCATGTACTCTATCTAAAATATATTTATCATGATTTTTATTTTTAAATTAATGATAATATCTTTTTTTTCTGTGTAGGAAAAAATGAGTTCTACAGGTTTTTGGAGAGCCATGCATTGGTAATTTTTGGCCCAACCATATGCACAAGGTGGAATTCTAAGAATTGCAACCCGAAAAAAGAACTTCTAGATTATCTAGAAGCCCTTTTTAGGGTCGGCACATTTGACATAACAGCGATGGCTCGGGTACTCGGCAAATATTTGAAATATACCAGGGACACCTATAGGACGCAATTGAAATTTAACCCTAGATACGAGCGTCCTCTCACAGTTCTAGAGAGTGAGTGGAGAGCACTCATCCATGACGGAAAAGAGAAAAGGGAAAAGAAATAAGGAAAAATGCCAACTGGACCCGCAAGGTAAATTACAACTTTAATTCAATAGCTTTAATTTTCTCTATGTCTAAAATAAAAGTGTGCTACGTCATATCTGACTTCAATATTTTGATGATAGGTTTCCTGACACCTCGAAGGCAACCAAAGCTAGGATTGAAAAAAAGGGCCATCACAAGCTAGGCCAGGGCGGCTACTTGAAATTAGCTGCAAGAATTGTAAGTAGCTAAACATCTTATAATTAATTGTATCGCCTTCCAACATTTTTGTAATCCTATCAAATATGATTAAAAATACACAATCATATGTAATGTAGGGTGATGAATTCGGAATAGAAACTACAGAGGAAGATAAAAATATCGCTTTCCATTTCGGCTATCAAGCCGTAGTTGAACATCGCAGAAGCTTGGGGCAGGTCCGAAGATCCAGAATGCCTGATAAGGTAAAACATTAACCTTTCAATATGTTTGTTTTCATCCATAAATTTAATTTCTAACAACTTGTAGAAATTTTCTGAATAATGAAGTTTATTCACTGCGATTAACCTGATAATACATTAATTCGAATTGCATGCATAACACATAATCGCTTCTACCATTAATCGTCACATGCTGAAAATAAAACAAAGCGACAGAACATTAAATCACACACATAGAACGCAGCATGTATGGGGAAAGCTTATAGCTGAAAACCCCCAGCTATATGTATCATATAATGGATGAGAAACATTCAGCAATACATAATACAATACTCCTCACAAGTACTCAGTACTATCTCATATGATGAACACAAAACTAGCTAGATCTGAAACTAGTCACAGGTTCAAATCCTTCTGCTGCTCTACCTGCCTCTACTGCGCAATCGAAAGTGTGAATATAGCTGAATGGAATTCAAATTCACTTAGTTTGTACAGTGCAATCATCATTGGCATCATCATCCCGCTGATTGTGCAAATCTCATGCACAACTAATGTACAACTGCTGTCAGTCTCACCCTTTCATCTACCTCTTCCACTGGTCTTTCACTGAACTGTCCATGCACTGAGTTAACTGATGTGTTCTTTTAGTTGAATAATAAGTTAATAATCAGTGAATTGAATAATATTTAATTCACCCAACTCATCTCTAGTGTAATCGCCAGTTAAACTGATCACAACTAGTTCAACTAGTTAACCGGAACACAATCTCCATTAACTCCTCAATCAACTCCACCAAAACTCTGCCACATGAGTATAACTGAAGTCAACCATGTAGCTCATGTAACTAACCTTGGAGAATTCAGATTTCCTTATGTCAACCATACTTCACCTCAGGAGATTGGCGAAATGCTCCAAGAGGATAAAAGCCAAGTTTATAGTCCCGAATATTGTTAGGTAATGTCTTGACTGACCTATGTTCTGCTTGGCAGTCTAAAAATAGAAACCACTGAAGATAATATAAAAATGGGTCTAATAGTTTTACCCAGCATGACCAATCCTCCAGAATAATGTCACTGCAGCTCTAGGTACATGATCCATATGTCTAAAAATAGACATAGTCTAAAAATAGACATAGTCTAAAAATAGACTTTTCGACAAAAATCACATGTGTGGTCCCCACCTAGTTTAGGTGATCACTTTCCAACTAGGATCAGGAAAGATGTTTCAGGATGCCTCCTTCACTGTTTCTTGTTTCAATCTTCAACACAACTTTGTTTAAATCAGGGGAGCAACACTGCCGACGAGGCAAATAACCCAGTTGTAGAGCTAGATGTAGATGTTCCTCACATGCAACCTGATCATTGTAGTGGGGACCAGGCCGACAATGCTACTATCAGTGAGGGCCATGACGGTAATTAATTTCCACTTATAATTTTTTCTAATTATACTTTGATGGTTTTCCTTATAATGTTTTTTGTTTAAATGACAGAGAATGCTTCCCTTGAGGATCTTACCACCAGAGAGGAAAATAGGGCAACAGTCCCAACGGTGACAACTGGTGCACCAGGTAAATAATCTCATTGCAATTTTTTTTATTAATATTACCGAACTAGTTCAATGATATTTAAAAAATGACAATTAAAATTTAATATTATCTGTTTTTGTAGGCGATGCCCCGTCGCTAGATGAGACTAGACATTGTGACTAAACAACTAGGTCAGCAGTGTGGGTCAAAAGGCACGAAAAAGGAGCAGAGCATGATGATATTGATGATGTAATTAGGAGCTTTAGAAATAGGAAGAAGAAAAAGAAAATTTGGTAATATAAAATATTGTATTATTATAAGACAAACATTACCATACTTGGAACGTTTTTTGCGTTATTATATAAAAAACTCATTTATCATACTATTTTTATGTCAAGCATTAGTTTCAATGTTTCCTTGCGTACTTTTTGTTGAATTTTTTTTATTATTAGTTATTGAATATTTTTTTTATGCTCATGAAAGTAAAAAATGAAATATAGATTGGTTATTGGGGAATTGAGAGTGATGTGAGAGGGGGTGGCATAAGAGCTTCCACCTTCATGTGGTTGGCCCTGTTTAGTAGAGAATAATTTATTGGAGTGATTTAATCTTGGAGAAAACCTCCCTCGATCCAATGTAGCAACAAAAAAGTCAATGTTGACATAGTTTCTACTCTTTTAGATCGTGGGAGGCTTGTTCCAAGTTCATGCGACTCCAATAAATTGTTCTTGAAACGAAGAGGAGCTTATTTAGGTATGTTTTGACATTTTCAACATATGTTTTAACATTATCATAAGAATGCATCTTAGAGTAAAAAATACTACATCAATTACTTGTATTTATTGTATAGATAATGATGGATTTTGATTGACTTGGCAGTGCGGGTACAAATCCTCTTGCATCATGAGCAATACAACTTGTCAACCAGGGTCATGTCCAGGATATTTTTGCTTGTGCGCTTGACCAGGTTCGTAATGTCACATTTTGTAAGTTCCTTTACAGTTCATAATTCAATATTAAGCTTGTTCATGATTATTATCTAGGTTTTTGTATGTGTTTTTTCATCTATTTGATTGTAAGCAACTCTGCATGTTTCTTGTTGTTCACTATGATTTCTCCCATTACCACTCCCAGGATGAATCCGACTTTATTGTTACATAGGTTACTTTATTGTTACTATGATTTCTCCATTTACGATTTCATAGGTTACATTATGTAAAGTTGTCAATCTCAAGTTGGTGATGAGCTTTAGTTCTCCAGATTTGGGGCTTTTCTGATATTTTCTCCCTCATGTCATTCGTGCATCACCTCGTTGTTTGAGCATGCCAATTGTCTACCACTTGTACCAATTGGCACATGTCAATATCTGAGTGGTGCCACATTTCACCTATTTTCGGCCTAGTTGACCACCTGAAAAAATCAAATCCACACACCATGTGTCTTTATCATGGAGTGCCACATGTCCTAGATATTTAGGCCGATAGGCCTTCTGTTATGAAAGAGATCAATTTTTTTTTTGTCAACACTTCTCATCTAGGCACGACACCTGTTACTTGTTTAATCTAACGGTCACAGTCTCTCGGGTTACCTTCTAGGTTTGAAATACCACTAGTTTCTGGTATATTTCCATGGAATCGGTATGAAAATACCAGCAACAATCCACACACCTGCAACCGTTGACAGAACTGCCGTTTTAGTAGCTGCATTTCCGCAACTGCCAATACACCTGCCGTTTTAGTTGCTGCATTTCGGCAACTGCCAATACACCTGCCGTTTCATTCTCCTGGACTCTGTGTATGCATATTTTTCATATAATTTTATCATGAAGCTGGCTGCAGTGCTTTGACATGCCTTTACAAGAAATTTGATCAAGGCATATAAGTGTCTTTACAAGCAATTTGATCATGGCATCAAGACTGATGCAAATGGTCTGACGCCACTCAAGGTACAACAACATACAACCTAATGAAAATGTGACTGGAAATAATAAATTGACCACTAGAAAATTCCTGCTTGGAAATGCACTAAACTGGCCACTGAGTTTTCTGGGTTTTAATGAATCTTTTCAGTGATAAATTTCGTCAAACACATTGTGAGTAGACTGCTGAAGTTGTAATGCTCTCTCAACTTGTTACAAATAGCACTAATAGTGGGTTTCATAAACCAATTCAGTACCTCTAAGTGTTGTAGATGTTTTTCTAGAAATTTATTGCCATGCAAACATAGATAATGAAGAATACAAGATCTTCAAAATGCTGGTCTGATATATATATATACTGAACCCAGAATTGTCTTTAAGGCTGATACAATGAATTGACAACAGATCTGAGCAGGGACAGATTGTATATTATAATATTAACTCAGCAATAAAACACAGTGAATAATATAAGAGAAACTTGATACATTACTTCAACAAGTTTGCTTATGTATTTTTCGATGATATGTATTGCACTTGGTGCCATTTTGATATATTCACCTTTGCATGGTATATAAATGAGCAAAATTTTCATATTTTGTCTCTATTGGCTTGGAATCATGGTTGCAAATCTTAAAAATAGTTTCTTTTTTTATTAAAAATTAATTATTTAATGTATTTTTTTTAAAACCGGTTCATTGAGATCTGACCGCTACTGGTTAGACCGGTTCCGGTTCGAAACCCGGTTCATTAGCTCCACCGGTCCGGTCACCGGTTCCGGTTTTAATAACTATGATATATATATATATATATATATATATATATATATATATATGATTAATAATCTTTACATTAACTAGTTTTTGTTTATGTTGTAGATTGTTGGGTGAATATTTGTTACCATCGCCAAATACTTTACCTCGAACATATCGAGATCTACGTGCTATTATGAAACACTTTGGAATGGAATAACACACTATAGATGCATGTCCTAAAGATCATATTATATATTACGGAGAACATGCATTGAAAACAAAATGTCCGAAATGTGGTACCAGTAGATATCGAACAGATCAACTAACCAAAAAGGTGCCTCAAAAGGTTCTTCGTCATACTCCCATAATTCCACGTTTGCAGTGAATGTTCAGGTGTAACAGCATAGCACAGTTTATGGATTACCATTTTTTACACAGCAATTTGTCACCGTCCCTGCAATTCCCCATCCCGCACATTGGAGGGCTTATTCCGTGACCTGTGAGTAGTGACGTGATCTGAAAACACTTTCATGGCATTCCCCTAGACATGGAATTTCATTCCCCTGAAGAAAAATCCTTGTAAAAAACCCTAAAAATAACCTTTTTATCCTTGGCGCGACTTGTCAGTGTTATACCCGCACCAATGGAGGAAATCCTTCAAAGAGGGCGCGCCAACTGGCGCTCTGTCCCAGAGTCGCACCCACGCCAGGCTTAATAAGGAGTGTTTTTAAAAAATAAATGGCAGAAGATTGACTCCAAAAAATTCCTGAACTGGACTCTAAATCGAGTTGGGACGTTTGGCTCCGGTTCTCCATGTAGAGGAGGTAGTTTTCCACCTCTCATGGAAGCTTCCTTGAGGATAGGGCCAATCCCATGATTGTAGGGATCCCAACTCCCCTTCCACCATCTATATAAGCTTGCCATTTTCCTTTGCAAGCTAGTCTCCAAGAGCCTTCATAGCCCAAGAATGCTGCAATAGTCCTCATAGAGCTAAATCAATAGCAAGGAGATTGACGGTCGAAGAGAGAGGCTTGTCCCCATTCCCGACAAGCTTTACCGAGACGTATTCCGCTGACGACCCGCCGAAGGAAGGTTCAGCATCAGAGCCAGGTTGTATTTTCCTTTGTATGAATTAATGATAAATGACTATTGGTTATGGTTCCACTCGTATTGTTCATTATGATCATGAGTTGTGTCTTCTCTGATTGATACATAATTGCATATATCGGGTTTTACGCTTGTTTTTGTCATGTTTCTTGTGTGTGTAGGTGTTCGATTGCGGCAAGCGAGAGGATTGTGATCTTCTGGAGCAAGGAAACGGGAGCGCCATCTTTTCTACGAACAACAGCATTGGACTTGAGGTATGCCTTCATCGCAATTTGGTCTATTGCAATTAGGAACTTGCCCCTTAGCGTGATACGATTGTTGCTAGACCCGATCTGGGCTAGTCGGGATCGCCTCTGTCCGCAGAGGGTATTTACCTCCAAAACAAAATAGCGACTTCGCTGGGGAGTTAGCTTGTTGTTTGCTTTATAAACTACAGATGGAGCCTGAAGTTAGCCAGATAGCCTTCAAAACGCTCTTGCTCTGCATTAGCGAAAGTAGATGAACGTTGCTTCAGTCAATCTCCGACCTAGTTTATGAACTGAACACTTGGAGTATTGTCTTGTCTTTCGGTCGATTCTTGACTTTGCTTGCTTGATCAGCTCTTTTGGCTGGCTCTTCTTGTGTGTTTGGCTTTTGGTTTAAGCTTTACCATCACTAGTCTGTTCCTTGGATTGCTCTTTTTTATTTTTCCATAGTAAACTCGACTGGCGCACTTATTAGCTTGACAGTCGCACCAATTGGCGCATGTTGCCAGTGTATTACCTGCACCAATCCTGTTCTGGCGCTAGATTCCGCCTGACAGTCGCGCCAATTCTGAAAGGTGCTAGGGTTTGCTCTGTTTTGAGCTTTCTGAACTTGATCTGTGTGTTTGGTTTCATTTTTACGACTGCTTGAGTGTTCTGGAGCCTTTTTTGACTGACTGTGACCTTCATCCTTTGGTTGTTTGCCCGTTTCTATCAATTTTACATTCTAGTCCTAGGGCATCTAGGTACTATTGTGCGTCGAGCCTCCCTTGGGAGTTTGTGGTTTCTATCTGTTTAGTCAACTTTGCGATTGCTTCTCTACATTTGTTTGGTGGTTGTCTATCATTTTATTGCGTTATTTGAGTGATTGGCTTCTTCCTCATTCAAATTCTGCCTTGTCTCGTTTTGGGCCTAGATTACATGGTTCATTTGAGTCTTTGAGTGTCTTTTGATTTGAGGGACTTATTGTCAATTTGAGGTTTGATTGTGTGCTTGCATTGAGTGAATATTTGCTAGTTTTTACTCCTTTGCTATCGCTTCTCAAATTGCTCTTTTCATTAGATTTCATTTTGTTTAGTGCACTTTGCTCTTAAACATTGAAAATACAAAAAAAAAATCTCTTTTGTTTTTATTAGTTAGTGTGAATTAAATCTTTTCGGTGTTATTAGTGATTAATAACTTTGAAAGAAAAGCTTTTAGTTTCCATTAGCTACATTAGAGACATTACTGGTTGTTGTCTGATCATTTTGTTACTATGTGAAAAGCTCTTAACTCTCTCGTAATTAGCTTTCATCGAATGAAATGATATATTGTGGCATGTAGTGTGCATTTAGGAGATTTTGAGACATAACACTCGCTAGGACCTGAAAAAATGAAACATAATTGAAGATAAACATTAAAATTTATTAAATTTACACTAAGGCAACATTTAAACATTAACGAAATATTTAGAGGTCTAGGCTAGAGACGTGTTCCGGCGTCTTTAAACCTAGTAGCTGTCGTTCGCCTCTTGGATTTATACATCACTAGTACGGATTGGTGCTCCCCGTACCGTCGCATATATAAAGGGAGACCCCACTAGGTTTCCATCCTTTATCCATAGGAAGCCAAGTCTGCCGCCCTATACCCGTGATACACTGGACACAACATTCGGGGAGATTTCCTGCACGTACGTTAAGTCCTTAGTTGATTTCTCCTTCATTTTGAAACCAAGGTGTATATTGCAATTCACGGTTATTTGGTACACCCTTTTCCTAGCATTCCTGAGCAGTCAGTTTGATCTTATCTGACTCCTTAAATTTGAAAAGATCACCAAGCGCTTTTCCTTTCACGCTTGCTTCAAAACTGAAAGAGTGTTGAAGCCCCAAAAATTGGGTCTACAACAAGGGGGATACCCACCCGGTCCGGACCTTGGTTGGAAGCTCCTTTTCCGTTTGGTATAGTGGGTCCGACTGGGGATAATGGGACCAGTTTCCCAATATGTGTGTGTTGAGAATTAATATTTCCTTTCTAAAAAAAAGCAACTAAGTGAAATGATTTTATTCTATTTCTAATCTAATAACATGCAAATTGTATTCTAATTAAACAAAAATATCTAATTCTAAACTAACCCGGGATGTAATATTTTCCTTATGCGATCTAAAATGATTTCAAATAACAATTGGTAATAAAGATCATTCAACTGTTATAAGAAAAGAATTCAATAAAGATAAACCACTTCGTATAAAAAGTTAGACGAAACAGTTGTGAAAAACATATCGCATAATAATCTATTCATATATTAAGCATAAACAAATAGCTATCATCGTACAAAAGTGCCAAATGATAACTCAAGCATTCAGGCATTAATATATAAAAAACTGAACATAAATATCACTTTAACACAGAGGCAGAAATAGTTAAGAGGTTAAAGTACCATGTATAACTAGTTCTACTCATGAGCTTCAAGCAATAATGACTTATCTCTTCTTAACCCAACATCCCTTTAGAGTACAAAAGTGCAACATTAGTAGTAGATATTCATTCAGATATCAATAAATCTTGTTCCATTCATGCATCAAAACCTCCTCGGAGGGTGCAAAAGTGCATGTTCTGAGGACAAGTTTTTGACAAATTTCAGGACCCTTCTCTAAATGCATGAGAAGGGTTTAAATACTACTAACTAAATATAAAAATAATTTATTACAAAAATGTAGGATACGGTTTAAATGACCGTCCTCTTTTTAGGCAAAAATAAAGCAAAACTAATACTAAATCTAAAATTAAAACTTAACAACTAACTACTTGTGAATCTATTCTTTGAAATTGCAAGTGTTCAACATTGATTTGAGAAGAGTAGGTTGGCCGACTTAAGACTTTAACTGTCTTGTGAAAACGGAATTGGAAAGAGCTGGTGCCATCTTCTTGGCAGAATTGATGATACATTTGAGAGTCATGCATTGGTTGTGTGGTTTTACCAAACATGCCTAGTAAGAATCCCAATTTAACTTTGTTAATCTTTTAATCAATTCTGCCTTTTCTTAAGCCTTCTGTCTCCAGTCTGTCTGCAGTTGCTGTGCTTTCGGTAGGTACCCTGGAGTAGTTTCTGAGATCAGATTTTCCTTGTGCAAATTTTCATTTATGCATTCAATAATATTGCTTGGTACTGTGGCTGCTTCTTCTGCCACTTTCTCTGCTTTCCTGATTTGTGCATCCCAATTATTAAAGAGCATTACTTTGTGATTTTCATTGATTATTGGTGCACTTTATCTTTTCCCCTCCTCTTTTTCTTGCCAAGCTAAATAGTCAGTAACTCTTTTATCAATTAAATCATAATCATGTCGTAAGTCTACGACATGATTAGTGATTTTATCACTTTCTTCACAATAAGAGTTCCACTGTGATATTTTTTGGCATAGTATTTCCTGTTGCTACAGTAGTTGATCATTTAAGGAAATAGACTCTGTGATAAATTCTGTAAGCTTGGATCATCCTTGTGCATCTCTTGCATAACTTGTAGCTATTTTTCCTTTTCAGCCAAACTGTTCTGATATCCTATCTGCATTTGTTGGAAGTCCTGCTGTAATTTTTCAAGTTGTTTCTGTGCTTCATTGTTAACGTTGGCTTGTTGCAGATGTTGTTGCAAGACCTGTACTTGATCTTCTTTCTCATTCAGTAATTTCCGTACCTCAGATACTTTATCAATAGATGCAGAGGCATATTCTCCTGTGATCTGAGATAATTTAGTGAGATTTTCAGTTGGATCAGTAGTAGGATCTTGCCATAAGACATCTAATTGTTCTGCATCATGAGAGAGCACATTTTCCAATTTCCTTTTCTTCCTTTGTCTTCTTACCACTGCCTTGTGTTGTGGACTATAAAATACATCAAGAGGAGGAATTTCCTCTATTTTGAGCATGAGTTTAGAGGATGGGGTAATGGGAATATGTTCCATTTCTAAGACATTGGTAGTTACTCTTGTGACTATATTTTTTGTTGTCTGTACATTACTCACAGGTGTCTGTGTTTTTTGTCCTTCAATGTTAATCAAATCATTGAATGTCTCCCATTCCTTATCTAATTCAGTTTTGACTGATGGTTGCTGTACAATGAGAGGGGGAAGATTTAACTGTGGAGAGGTTGAAACCTATTCCTGTGAAAGCTCCTTTGACTGGGCAGTATCCCTTACTGACCCTTCACTTTTATCATGGCCATTATTAGACCTCTTAGAGTGTTCATAGGTTTCTCTTCCATACTTTGACTTAGACCTCTCTGTACCTGAACTTCCACTGAGACTGATACTGGGAGTTGGTTCCCTTACGGGTTCCAAGCGTAATTTATCCAAAGGGATAGTAGTTAACCTCCTTTCCCTGTATATTTTGAATTCTTGAAATTCTGCTGGGGGAAACCGTATTTGGGCCGAATGCAAAATCTCTTTAAGTGTGCCTTTTTCTTGGAACATGTCATCAAAAAGATCATCTTCTTTAGAAAACATTCTTATCTTGACTGCAGTAGTGAAATTTTTAACAATATCATAGGGGTCGAATGGTCTTCTTAGAAACTTGAACAAATGTAAACATGTAATATTGTTTACTTCTTTGAATGCATGGCCAACATCAAATAGTGAAAAGGCCCCACAGGCCACAGGAAATTGTGGCCAGATAGCCTTCTTTTTGTCCTTCAAATCTTTAGTCAAACCTCCTTCTCCGCAGGTTTGATAAGCAATTTCTCGGGCCATGAGTTTATCAGGAACATACAAAGGTAAAACATGAGGGGAGGCAAAACTTCCAAATACCCTAACATATGTAAATAATTCTTCTCCAAACCATCTCGCAACAGGAAGTATGTCTACCTATGCTTCAGGAGAAAACCTTGGAGCATCTTTATCATATAACATTTTGTACAGGGGCAACATGATTCCATGGCAAATCTTGTAAAAATAGGGAATGAACTTTGAATCCCACAATTCTTTGTGATAAACATGAATGGGTAGGGGATCTTGAGTTGTCCATTTCCAACCCATTAAAGGAAACTTAGAAACATAACAGATTGAATCCATCACATAAGCAGATAAGTAAAAAGGGGGATAAATTATCTGAGAAACAGTTATTTTAGACCGATAATTCAAAATAGCCGTGGCTAAGTTGTCAGATAATATCTTAGCCCAATCCACAATAGTAGCATTAAAAACAACATTCAATAACGGTATCCATTCAGATGAAAACTTATTAATGTCTGACTTTCCAAAAAGCCTATAGAGCATAGCAGCAGCAAAGCAATACGGAGAAGTGAGAGAACCAGTACTATACATACCGTGTTTATCCTTCTTTAGTGGTTCGTCTCTTCTTGACCAATCCTTGGTGCATTCTGCCAGGTTTTCATTTTCTTTGGAAAAATTCTCCATGAACTGTTTGTTATAAGTCGCCTGTGGCTCCAGCAAATGATACATGAGTCTCAAATCTTGTGGAGTAAATGAGCCAATGAGCTCTTGACCCTGAGTCCTAAACTGTCTGTTCGTAATATCAGTGCTGTCCAGTACCCATTTAACCATGTCCGTGTATGGAAGAATTTTAGGCCTCACTGCTATCTGGTGCAAGAATGTTCAAGCTAGCTCTGTAATGGATGCATCAGAAGACCCATGTGAGCCTGCAGTAGCTGTAACCTCCATTACTTTGGGGTTCTCTTCCTCAAGTAGGTTATACATGCCTCCCCAAGTAGTAATACCAGCATCTTTGTTACAGGTGGTGTCTATATACAAGGGCGTCATTTCTTTATCTTCAGAACTCAGAGCCTTGTCTTTCTTTCCCATAATACCATGAATACTGCTTTGTATAGTTCTCTGCTCTTCGCTCCTGCAGTTTACAAATTAAGTGAGAATAATGATAGGAAAAAGGTGACGGGAAAGTTTTAAATGCTGAAGACGTATAAAATATACCACCTTACGTGAAATAGCTCTTTGATCAGAACGAAACCATATTTCATTAATGATTGACAACCAATTCATTGATTAACATTAAAGCGCATAACCATGTCTCGATTTATGGAAAGATTTTTTGTAAAATGAGCCTTAAAGATTTGCGATAAGGCGATCTGCGATTTGTTTCGCAGTATCGCAAAATCACAAAATCGCAAATCGCAATATCGCAAATTGCTGTCTCGTAAAATTGCAATATCATAATACCGCCATATCGCTAGATCGCAAAATCGCTGGATCGCAAAATCGCTGGATCGCAAAATCGCTGGATCGCAAAATCGCTGGATCGCAAAATCGCTGGATCGCAACAAATGACAAATCTTCGTTAATGTGTCTTTTCTGTGATTTGCGATATATGCCATCGTATATCGACGGTTTGAGGTTTTTCAACGTAACATAAGACATTTGAGGCATGCGATGCGATGAATGTTCTTTTAGTGCGTAGTTTCGCATCGAAATCTCGCAATCTTAGAACTCCGCTTGTACGGAGGTATTCATTACCTATTTGTGATGCGATATTTATTTAAAGAATGATTCTATCCTATCATAAAAATTAAGTTTTTATAGATTTTTCAAGGAATATTCTTAATTTTATGATAGCAAGTTTTATTGAAATAGGAAATACAAACACTAATCGATTTTTTAATTTTTTTTTACTAAGGGTCCCCACTTATTTAGTATTAGTGATAATACTAAAGAAGAAGGGGGGTTGTTGCTGGCCACAACAAAGAGATAGAGTCATCTTTCATCCGTTTCTCGACTCTTAAAACATGAAACGGTTAAGTTTCTAAGTTTCAATGTCGTAAAATAAATCACCCGCGATCACACGCCCTGTTAGATCTTGCTTGTTGGTCGTTTGATTGTGTGCCTTGGTTTTTTAGCCCGTGTGTTGTGTTTGATCTTTTCCTTTCGTCATTATTGTCACAGTGGCGGAACCCTCCGTTTCGTCTACTGGTAGTCCATATACGGACGATTCATCAGAGGTCTTGCAATCCTCTGCTGAACATCAACAGCCAATTGTTTCCGAGTTTCCCAACGGGGGACCGGTTCTGTCTGAGCTTCCCTTTGGAGGACCAATTGAGTTAAATTGGCCCTTATCCGACCCTTGGTCTGGATTTGGAGTAGGGGGACATTTCCCTCCTCTTACATCGGGTTCACCTTTTTTAGCTGATGTTATTCCTCCTAGTCCTCGCTGTCTATTACGGGATCTAGCGGCAGGTTCAGATATGGGTGCATCCAGCCATTCTCCTAGTGAGGAAATCCCCACGTCTGGTGAAGATTACTAGTTGTTCACAGAAGACAACCCCGAATTATCTGTCATGTCTTCGCCCAGTCCTTCACTACCAGTAGGGTATAGATCTTTAGGTCAGATTATTACCGCTGTTGCCTCTATGGGGATATCAACTCCTTCTACGAGGCCGGTCATTCCTTCATTGGGGATGTCTCTAGGGACACCCATCATGTCATCCCCTCAGGTCAATTCTGTACCTGTTAGGCCCACTATTTGTGTGGCTGCATCTACACCTGTTGTTACCACTCAGTCCATAAGGACCACATCACTTCCCGAAGACGTCTATATAGCATCTGCTATGCCGGAGAACATCTCTCCTGAGGAGTATCGATTGTCCTTACAACAATCGAACCCCGAGGTTAGACAATCCTCTCAAGATCCCAACCACCCGTAATTTTCGCATTATGCATAGGACGGTACACCCATGTACATTTTTCCATATCAGTACGATGAGTATGGGAATCCTTTACGTTTACCCGCTCCAAAGGCTCACCTTCATGCTCAAGGTTTTCCGTCTAACCAGGCTAGGCAGTCATATAACCCGCAAGGACAACCTTTTCAAGGTCAACCTTCGGGCCAGCCTAGCTATCCTTATGACCCCCAAGGACAGCCCTTACAGGGCTACCCTTCGGGCCAGCAAGGGCCATTATATGGTCCGCAAGGACAATATTACAACCCTTCAGGTCAACCTATGTAGCCTCTCCCTGGAGTCCCACCTGGGCAACCTCAAGGACTCACAGGTCAACCGGGGTACCAACCAGGGCTGGTATATGGTCCTGGGGGGCAAGTCCAACCTTCCCAACCTATGCAACCTCAATATCTTATTGGTCCGAATGTTGCACATCAGCCAGGATCATCTTATGGTCCTGCAGCAAGTCAAACCGGTTACTAGCCACCACCTGGCTCCATTCCACCACCAGGCCAACTGGCCAATCCAGTACAACCTGGTGCTCCACAACAGCTAGATCAAGCTACGCAACCGGTGCAACCTATTCAACCAGGTCAACCCATTCAACTAGGTCAACCTGTCCAACCAGGCCAGCCTGCACATCCTATCAACCCTGCTCAATAGCCGATTTACTCGATTCCGCAACCGAATCAACCGATGCACCCTAATTATCGCGCTCAGCAGGTTCCCACCTATCAACAGAATGTTCAACCTCAAGGTGGTTACTACCCTCACGGTCAATCTCGACCAACTTATAATCCGCCCCAAGGTTCCCATTATTACACTCAAAAACCTAGCTACACCTATACTCAGCAGCCAAATCCACAGACTGCTCAAACGAGACCGACATATAATCAGGGTCCATACTCTGGTTATCAAACCCCGACACTGGTTACCAGCAACCGAATCAGACTGGTTATACGCCCTATACCCCCTACGGTCAGAATCCTTTGAGACAAAACACATGGGGGCAAGGATATTCTCAACCAGCGTGGAGTACAGGTACCGGTCCTTATCGAGGGCCTGGTATGCTGTTCAATCCGCAATTGCTGTTCTTGGCCACCTTGGAGTTACCGGACGTTTCTAAATTAACCAATGATCCGATTCTTCACAATCCTTATTAGCCTTCGGTTCTGACCAAGGTATCCAGCGACTGCCCTAAGTTTGAAGGTAAAGCTGGAGAAGACCCCCAAGCTCATGTAATGACCTACCATTTGTGGTGTTCGTCTAATTCTTGGGTCGATGATTCAATTCGTCTACGTCTCTTCCAGCGCACTCTTACCGGTGCTGCCGCTAGGTGGTATATTGAATTACCCCGTGGCATATTTCAAGATTTCAATACTTTAGAAATGGCTTTTCTGACTCACTTTCAGTTACTGGTTCGCTATGAAGCCGGGACGCATCTCCTGACTTCATTGAAGCAGGATAAATCCACCCACATATATGATCATATTCATGAGTGGCGACGTCGTCGTAGGCTGATCAAGTTTGATATACCTGATCAAATACTAACTCATTGGTTCAGCACATCCTTCGTTAACAAAATCGCTCAAGATATTGCTATGGGGGCATGTGTGACTGAAGAACAGGCCATTGCGTGTGCCCAATATCTTGATCTGGTATACTCTCAGCCCGACACGCTTTATGATATTTTGACTGATGCTCCATGCCCAAGAACCTCTAAAGCTCCACCTACCCCTGCGGTGGATGGGGTTATTGGTTCCGTGTCTCAAAATTCTCGAAAATCTTCGAATGGGAAGCAGAAGCCCAATTCTTCCAATGATTCTGCTCTTCCCGCCCCTCCAGAGTCTGGGAAAACTGCGGAGGTCAATGCTGTTCAGGCTAATCCTACGGAAAAGGCCTCCAAAGGAAAGAAGAAGGGCAAAGAAAAATCAAAACCTGACGCCCCTAAACCAGAGTCTTCTAAACCTCGTATTGAGGACGGTTCTCAACGTAAACCGAAGTACCCCTGCCTTATTTGTGAAGGAGATCATTATACCAAGGATTGTCCCTGACGATCTGAAATTAGTCAACTTCTCAAAGGCCCCAAAGGGACTCCGGTAGTTCTTAAAGAACCGTTCCCATCTCAGCAGACCCAGATGGTTTAACAACCTTCACCATCTGCACCATTTGGGTCCCAGGTCTTTATGATGAATGGTGTTGCACCTGTCTCTATTGCTACGCATTCGAAGGATTATGCTGGATTGCGTCAGGTAGTTGGGAAGGAAGTCATGGATGGCCCAACTCCTCCTCCTGTCTCCGGTCCTTTGGAAATTGAGAAGCCTACTGCTGAACCTGTTGTGAGGCTACCCTCTAAAGGTGTTCTGCGAAGATCTTCCTACAATCCAAATGCCCGTGCCGCTCAGCACTACAGTATTGTTGAGGATTTGGCATAGGCACCTTCTGCTATGTCTGTATTGGAAGTCCTTCAAAGCTTCCCTTCACAACAGAAAGCTCTGTTGTCTGCGATCGGTGGAATCGATCCCACTGATTCTAGTCTTCTCACCTTCGACCTATAAAACTTTACCCCCCGACTTCCGCATCAAATTTATCTTGTGATAGAAGTCGGGATCAACGGTCTTAACATCCATAGGGCCGTTGTGGATGAAGGTGCTTCTACCTGTGTCATGTCGTCCGCTTCCTGGAAGGCCATTGGCTCTCCAATGCTTTCATCATCTCCCAATGCCTTAGAGGCATTCAATGGTCGGGAATCGAAACCCCTGGGTGTTCTCAAGAGTTTACCGATTACATTACAGGGGAAGACAATCAACGTAGAAGTAGAAGTGCTTGACGCCAAGCTTAACTACAATCTGCTTCTCGGCCGCAGTTGGACTCACGCCATGTTATGCGTGCCATCCACCCTCTTTTGACTTCTTAAGTTCCCTCATGAGGGAAAAATCGTTACTGTGGATCAGTTGTCTTTCTTCACCTCCACCTCTGAGAACAACGTTCCTTACGTGGATCAGATCCCCAATCCCCCTAACAGTGTAAGACCCGGTCTCTTCAAGGACCCCATCCTCATGGGTATTTTTCCCGCGCCACCACCGCACACCGTTCAAGTTAATATGATCTCTAGGTCTGACGACCCATGGATCATCCCTTTTCCTGACCAGGTGATTGATTTTGGAGAATCGAGCCCTTAACTCCAGTAGAGATTAATTACTGTGAAATCGTCGCCGCATCCGATCCTCCTCATTCTCAACATGCTCCCTCGAGCATGGCTTTATATATCTATTCTCAATCCCCCTGGCTTGGCGAGGCTGACTCACCTGCTCCTCTTAAAGAGATTTTCCCTTCTGACGAAGCCATTGTTGAAACAATGTCCCTTGAGGACCTGCCTTGGAGCGATGGACATCATCGTTCCTCCTTCATGCCCAGCCTGGGGGCAATGTCCGATTTTCTAGAGCATTTTGCATCTCATGTTCCTACTCCCCCTCTCCAGACGCCTATATTGACACATGAGGTCCTTTCGGAGGGAAACCTGAGCAACATTACTCAAACCACTCCAATCGACATCTCCATCAAACCGGGGATAGTTGAGAACATACATATGGGAGTAACTTGTTCTCCTGATGAGATACGAGTTTATACTAATCTTTTCCGTGAATTAAGAGACGTGTTCGCTTGGTCCTACGAGGAAATGCCTGGGATTGATCCCAACATGTAGTGCGTGAGATTCCTACCTATCCCAGTGCGAAACCCGTGCGCCAACACCTACGCCCAGTGCATCCTCGCAAAGCCGCTGCCATTAAAGCAGAAGTTGAAAAAATTCTGAACGCGAGCTTCATTTACCCAATTCCCCTCACAGAATGGGTCTCAAATATTGTCCCTGTAGATAAGAAACAAGGTACTATAAGAGTCTGTGTTGATTACCGTGATATTAATAAGGCCTGTCCTAAGGACAACTACCCCACTCCCTTCATAGATCAAATCAATGACGAATGTGTTGGGAGTGAGATTTATTCCCTGATGGACAACTTTTCCGGGTATAATCAGATAAATATTTTACCTGCCGATCAACACAAGACTGCATTCATCTGTCCGTGGGGTATTTTTGCTTATAAAAAGCTCCCGTTTGGCTTGAAGAACGCTGGAGCTACTTTCCAGCGTGCTATGTCTTACGCATTCCACGACATACGCCATATCGTTCAGCCTTATCTGGACGATCTGCCAGCTCACTCAGCTCGGCGAGAGGACCATCTCGAACACCTCTACCAGATTTTCCTTCGTTGTAGACACTATAATATCCGGCTTAACCCTCATAAATGCATCTTTTGCGTGGATTCTGGCCGTCTTTTGGGGTTCATAGTCTCCAAGGACGGGATTCACCTCGACCCTCTAAAGGTCGAGGCTATTGTTAATCTCCCATCACCCTCCTCGTTACACCAATTGCAGAGTCTGCAAGGAAAAGCTAATTTCCTCCGACGCTTTATACCGAACTACACAGAATTAGCCAAAGGATTCACGCGTCTTTTAAAGAAAAACGTTCCCTTTCGCTGGGACGACATTGCTCAACGATCCTTTGAGAAGCTTAAGACGTTACTTGTTAATGCTCCGTTGCTTCATACTCCAAACTATCACCGTCATTTCACTCTATACTTGGCTGCCGCATTTAGCACCATAGCTATGGTTCTGGTGCAGGATGGCGATGATGGAAATGAACTTGTTGTTTATTATCTATCACAGAATCTTCTCGACACATAAACGCGTTACACTCATGTCGAGAAGCTAGCATTAGCCGCAGTGCAAGTTGTGCAGCGTTTCCGCCACTACATCCTGTTGCGTACAGTAACCGTGGTTTCAGATTGCAACCCCATGACGTACATTATAATTACTGGGGGGAAAATACTTCAAATGGATCATTATCCTTTAGGATTTTGACTTAGATTTTACCACTGCTAAGTCGACCAAATCACTGGTTTTTGTGGATCTCATTTGCTCCCTCCCGACAGACTCCATACCATCTCACTTTGAGGAACATATTCTGGACGAAACCCTCTTCCTTATTAGTACTCGTGATCCGTGGTATGACAACATTATTGTGTATCTTCAGACATCAACTTTCCGATCTGAGTTGACCAAGGATGCCCGACGTCGGATTCAGCATCAGTCTCAACCCTACCGCATTGTAGGAGATACTTTATACCGGGTTGGAGTAGATTTGGTGCTCCGCGATGCTTGACCCTGGAAGAGGCTCAAAGAGTCTTGAATGACTGTCACAGTGGCGCCTGTGGTGGTCACATGTTTGGATATGCTACCGCCCAGATGATTCTGCGTGCGGGCTACTTCTGGCCGTCGATATTCAAAGACTGTATTGTTGCAGTTCGAAAATGTCATGCGTGCCAGGTTTTTCAGTGCAAGATGCGCGCGCCACCTCTTCCTCTGCATCCTGTCATTACTGTTAGCCCTTTTGTGAAATGGGGCATAGATTTCATGACGTGTAACCCTCATTCAGCCGAGGGGCATGCATATATAATCGTCGCTGTCGACTACTTTACTAAGTGGGCCGAAGCGATGCCTACACTAGCCGCCGACGGTAAGACAACTGCCCAGTTTATTTTCAATCACATTATTGCACGTTTCGGGGTCCCTCAGTCCATTGTTACCGAACATGGCACTCATTTTTGAGATTACATGATGGCAGATCTAACATCAATATTGGGCTTACGACATGATAGCTCAACGCCATATTACCCCCAGGCAAATGGCCAGGTTGAGGCTGTGAACAAAGTTTTGGTCACAATGCTTCAACGGAAAATTGGTATTCATAAGTCCAATTGGCATCTTCAATTGTTATCAGCTCTATGGGCCTACCGGACATCAGTAAAGATTGCGACTGGATTCACACCATTCCAATTGGTGTATGGTCTGGAAGCAACTCTTCCAGTTGAGTGCGAAATTCCTTCCTTAAAGTTGGCTGTGGAACTTTTTCCCGACACTTCTCCTGAAGAAGAGCATCTCTTGTATTTGGAACGGCTGGATGAAACCCGCCGTTTGGCTGCATTAGTCATTGAAGCACAGAAGAATCGGGTCAAAGCTCACTTTGATCAATCCATTTCTCCATGTTCCTTTGTCGAAGGGGACCTCGTCCTCCTATAAGACCAAGTGCACGGCAAACTTGGAGCAAGAAAGTTCCAACCTATGTGGCATGGGCCCTACATAGTAAAATGAGTATTGAAAAATGGGGCTTATGAGCTTATCGATTACGAAGGAGCTCCGTTGGCGCAGCCTAGGAACGTGATGTACCTTAAAAAATACTACGCTTGAGTTATTTTTGGTGTGGTGTGTGTACATAGGTGTGTATATTCATTTGTGTGCATGTGTGGTGTGGTGTGCATTGTAAGCATCTTTTTGCTGATTAGGTCTTCCTGATTGTACAGATGTCTTTTAATCCTTTTGTCGGTTTCACGGATGGTGCTTCCCGCAGTACCAGGAATCTGTCCTCGGTAGCCTGGGTAATCTATGATCCTGCTGGTGAGTTGGTTAATTTGCAGGGTGTGTGTCTAGGGCCTACCACAAATAATTTTGCGGAGTATAGTGCTATTTTAGAATTATTAACCGAGGCTGTTAACCTCAGCATTCGTGCATTACTTGTGTATCTGGATTCACAGCTTGTAGTATTACAACTTAATAGTAATTATTCAGTAAGAAACCCATCCATTTTACGTCTGTATCTACGTATTCGTTTACTAGAAAGGAATTTTGATTATATCACATATCAACACATACCCAGGCATATGAATACATTAACAGATGCAGTAGCTAATTTGGTTTTAGATAGACATTTGCGCAACTTGTAAACAAAAACATCATCACATGTAAAAAGATCCATCCAGAAATAGATATATAGATATATGTGTCGAATAGTTTGCAGTACATCACATAAAGTCAAAAAATATACATGTTTGTCTAATAATAGCCAGAGACAACATGTCTCTCAAAAAAATATGCATATAAAAGCCCTAAATAGCTAATCAACATGGTGCTCGTGGTAGCATGCCACCGTGCGCACCAATCGCCTCAGCAGTCTGTGAAGGCGACTAGGCACCCCCACAGTGCGTCGCTGGTAAGCTAATGGGATGTCTGCCAGCCATGCATAGTTCGAGATTCATTGGGAAATGCCCTCTAGGTTCTGGATCAACTCGCTCCATTTGCCACCCTCAGCTTGAGGGTCATGTACGAGATGGGTCCTCCGCGCAATGGGCGACATGCCCGCGGGCCTCTCTGGGCCAACGTCTGTATACACATAAAATTGTTGTTAGAACGGACATGTATTACCAAAAAAATCATAAATAAATAAAAATAAAAAACAGAATCATACCCAGCTCCTCATCGCAGTACTCCCCCTCCGGGAGCGGAAGATCGGGATCTCCGGTGAAATCGGTCCCAGCATAAGGCCAATCCTTGACCACGATCAATTAACGCCGTAACCACCCAAAGAACTAGGGTCTCCAAGAAATCTGTTGACCTCCTCCTGACCTGGGCATAGTGCTACCCAACGAGCCATCCTTGGCTCTCTCGGTATCGGCTCGGCAACTATTGCCCCTTGGCCCTGGAAAATGGGTAGTCGTTCTAGGATGAACGACACCAGAATGGAACCATAGCCAAAATGCTTTAGTTTGGCTTACTTGCATCTTGTTAGCTGCCTCTTGATATTGCTTGTCACTGCGGTGGCCCAATCGAATAATGTAGGATTCATACACTTGGAGGCTAGTATGAGTTGGGCCTTGGTTGCCTCATGCGGAGCCCGCGATCCTGCAGATCGCGTAATGGTATGAAGCACTACCCTGAGTTCTAGGTCGCGGATAGTGTGGATATCCACCTTCCCACTTCCTGATCTTGTTCGTGCCCCTGGGCACACTCTTGCCATTACCATGTCCATTTTCTCTCCGGAAGGTCTGCTGCCGGTTATGATTGGCATTGGACCTCTGCACGACAATCCGGTTATAAAGTAAACATCAAAGACCTCAAGAGCTAATACTTGGTCCCGAAGTTTGAACACTTCTTCGTTTTCATCCCATATGCTGACCAAGTATTGCGATAGCTCAGGTTGAGCTCATAAGCATGGCGTAAGGAAGAATTTTTTGAGTCCACAGTTCCTGAGTGCATTCATACAGGCTTCGTTTTCCATAGCCATTTCATCTTCCTCCCCATGTTCCCTCTCCTTCCATTCGATAACCATTGTGCCCGGATATCTACATCAACATGATTAAAAATGCATTATTTGATCTCTGTTGCATTCGAAAATCCATTTGGATGGCTCACATTTTGAAAACTTAAAGCAGAAAATCGCGTTGCGCCATTGGCACGACCCCTTTGTGAGCAAATGACCATTGGCGCGGGTCCGTGCCCGATACCCACACCAATGGAGCGAGCCCTAAAATTTTAAAAGGTTCCCCCCAGAGGTCTAGTGCACAATGAAAACTAATAAAAAATGGATTAAAATGGAGCTTAAGGGAGCGCCTTTTACCTGGAACAGACGAGGATCTAAATGATGACCCGGATCAGTCGCAATCACCGCCGCAAGTTTGCACACAAACAAACCACTGTTGCTCTCCAAGTGAGGTAAAAAGTAAAAGTAAATTTGTTTTACCATTTGAAGCCTATTTATAACTTTTCAATCAAAAATTAGGTTTTAAAAGTCATTTTTCTCAATATTTCGATATATTTTTGTCGAAAAATGGATTTTACACTTGCTTTTCTGTGCAGTGGTAGGTTTCTTCGCAGCTTCGACGGTGATACGAGTTGTATTTTATACTTTTTCGAACTCGGTAAAAACATGAAAAAGTCATTTTGGAGTCATCTTTCAGTTCTTTTCTGACTCTCTAAACATGAAAATATTGCCGAGTCCCTTGTCGTTTCGATCTCGTTAAAGTGGCCCCTAAACGACATCTACCCAGTATAAGTTTACCCCTTTTTCAGGATGGGATAGATTACTTATGAAAAAGGAATACCCTAGCCTATCGCGACTAGGAGGTTTTCTCAGACATAGTTTTCTACCTTTTCAGATCTGAGGAACTATTTACGAAAAGGGACCATTGGAGTTTACTTTTCTGTTGTCTTTTCAAACTCTCTAAACATGAAAAGACGCCGAGTTCTTCCTTTGTCAGACTCGTTAAACCCTGATGACATCGGATCTAGTCGTAATGACGATATTTGAGTTTCTCCTTCCTAGGTCTCGTTAAATGTACTAGGATGGATTCGTCTGAAGGGTGAACTTATATGAAAAGCATATGCTATCCCCTTCAGGCTTGTTTTCAAAAATGATTGGGGTACTCGCCAGGAATGGTGGGGACAAATGGAACCAACATCATTGTCGTGTCGACAGTATGTTGGTCTTGAACATGGCACTTGTCTGCATTCGTGTCGGGTTGGGGACATCTCATCTCGTTTTCCACTTGCCTCCGTGGGTTTGGGTGATCCCTTTTGACCTCTCATCTGCTCTTTGCCTCGTCATCATGACCTTTGATCTTTTGATGTCAAATACTGCCAAATCCATTATCGTTCCGCCGATATGTTCAAGAGAAGTTGACCTCTGCAAAATTTCAACCTTCCTCTGATTCTCGTATGATCCTGATTCACAAAGATATTAAGTTCCTCTGTCTCGCGTCGATGATGTGGGAAACACTATGGTCCACCTTCGATCAAGGTCACTTCCTGTCGACATTAGCTCATTATCCTGGAAGCTGATCTAGAGACTCCTTTCTGGTACCTTGGAGCCTGCATGCCTCAATGGCAGGTTCTTCACGTTCGACATGAGGTTTTCATCATTTTCCTCCTATAGAGTGATTCTACGGGTGTTTGATGCCAGCTCACTGATTCACATGCCGTAGATTGTACCTATAGTACCTTGAGGGCCATTGTCATTATTGGTTGTACCTCTCGTGTCTGTTAACAACTTTCATCATTGGCTGGTAATCAGGCGATGTTCTTGCATGTTCGACTTCAGCTCATTTATTTGCATGCTTGAACTTGTACTTTGTTGGGGTTGAGATGGAGCGCAAGACCCTGGATTTTGTCTGTTGGAATCTAGGCTGCGATTTTGTGGATTATTATGATTGGTTACATGACTCACTGATTGGATGGCTGCGACCATACCTGAGTCTCTTTATCGATCCTTATTGGATGGCTGCATCCATGACTTGGATATGGATTCTTGTATACTCTGTTATGGATGGCTGTGCCCTTACCACATATATATCATGTATTTGAGATATCAGTTGTACTTCTCTATGCAGGTTTTCCGACGACAGTGTTTTCAGTTAGACACGTTCTCGTAAAGCATTTCACCCCTCTCTCTCTTTTGGGCCTCATGCTTTAGGGGGCATCTGTTACACAACAATTTGTCACCGTCCCTGCAATTCCTCGTCCCGCACACTGGAGGGCTTATTCTGTGACCTGTGAGCAGTGACATGATCTGAAAACACTTTCATGGCATTCCCCTAGACATGGAATTTCATTCCCCTAAAGAAAAATCCTTGTAAAAAACCCTAAAAATAACCCTTTTATCCTTGGTACAACTCGTCAGTGTTATACCCACGCCAATGGAGGAAATCCTTCAAAGAGGGCGCGCAAACTGGCGCTCTGTCCCAGAGTCACACCCGCGCCAGGATTAATAAGGAGTGTTTTTTAAAAATAAATGGCGGAAGATTGACTCCAACAAACTCCTGAACTGGACTCTAAATCGATTTGGGACGTTTGGCTCCGGTTCTCCATGTAGAGGAGGTAGTTTTCCACCTCTCATGGAAGCTTCCTTGAGGATAGGGCCAATCCCATGATTGTAGGGATCCCAACTCCCCTTCCACCATCTATATAAGCTTGCCATTTTCCTTTGCAAGCTAGTCTCCAAGAGCCTTCATAGCCCAAGAATGCTGCAAAAGTCCTCATAGAGCTAAATCAATAGCAAGGAGATTGATAATCGAAGAGAGAGGCTTGTCCCCATTCCCGACAAGCTTTACCGAGACGTATTCCGCTAACGACCCACCGAAGGAAGGTTCAGCGTCAGAGCCAGGTTGTATTTTCCTTTGTATGAATTAATGATAAGCAACTATTGGTTATGGTTCCACTCGTATTGTTCATTATGATCATGAGTTGTGTCTTCTCTGACTGATACATAATTGCATATATCGGGTTTTACGCTTGTGCTTGTCGTGTTTCTTGTGTGTGCAGGTGTTCAATCGCGGCAAGCGAGAGGATTGTGATCTGTTGGAGCAAGGAAATCAGAGCGCCATATTTTCTACGAACAACAACTTGGAATTGAGGTAGGCCTTCGTCGCAATTTGGTCTATTGCAATTAGGAACTTGCACCTTAGCATGATACGATTGTTGCTAGACCCGATCTGGGCTAGTAGGGATCGCCTCTGTTCGCAGAGGGGATTTACCTCCACAACACCATTCAAAGAATAGAAGTGGAGATGGTGTTCTTCGAATGCCTGCAGATGGTTCTACATTTAGAGAAATCGAGGAAAAATATGTAGATTTTAAAAATGAACCTCGTAATGTCAGGCTTTCATTGGCAGCCTATACTGACGTTTATAGAAAAGTGTCGCAATACGACACTTAGACAAGTGTCGCAATTTGCGACATTTGGAGAAAGACGTCGCAATTGAAACACTAACAGCCCAAAACATCGCTGTTGCGGCAATGCCTCCAAACGTCGCAAGTGCGACACAATGTCTAAGTGTCGCAATTGCGACGTTTGGAGGCACCTGTCGCAATAGCGACGCTTTTTCCGCCGTCGGTATAACGACACTTATATGCGCGCTACATAAAAATATGAAACTTATATGCGCGCTACATAAAAATGATTTTATTGTTTCATATCTGTCGCAATAGCTACATTAACGTCTAATATCACGCGCGCATTCGCCCTCCGCCACTCTTTTTGAACAAATTAGCCCTCGGGAATTCACCCTCCGGCTCTTCGCGAACAACACTTCGCCCTCGACATTTCCTACGACTCTTCCTTCGAACAACATTTCCCCTCGACGTGCCGCCCTCGGTGGCCCTCAACTCTTGCAGAACATCATTCACCCTCAACTCTTGCAAAATGGTAAGTTCTTACTGCAGGCCCTTCCTCCTATAGTAGGGTTGACTCTATTTGGGTTTTTTTGGTTAATTCCATTAGATTGTGTTAGGTTGTAGGGTTCTCTCTAGATGTCAAGAATCAAGATTCAATACCCTCTATTATCTTCATCACCCAATACAAGATTTAAATTTTTCCCAAAGAAACGCTTATTAATTTGGCAACCATTATTTCTCCCTGCTTTAAAAACCCTACATTTAAATGAAAACACGCATTGCATTTCAACTAAAAAAATATATTAGTGTTCAAATGTACATGTGTGCTACATTAACGTCTTATATCACGTGCGCATTCGCCCTCCACTCTTGCAGAACAGCATTCGCCCTCAGCTCTTGCAGAACAGCATTCACCCTCAGCATTTGCCCTGAGCTCTTGCAGAACAACATTCGCCCTCAGCATTTGCCTTGAGCTCTTGCAGAACAACATTCGCCCTGCATTCACCCTCAGCTCTTGCAGAACATCATTCGCCCTGCATTCGCCCTTAGCTCTTGCAGAACAACATTCGCCCTTAGCTCTTGCAGAACAACATTCGCCCTCAGCTCTTTCAAAATGGTAAGTTCTTACTGCAGGCCCTTCCTCCTATAGTAGGGTTGACTCTATTTGGGTTTTTTTGGTCAATTCCATTGGATTGTGTTAGGTTGTAGGGTTCTCTCTAGATGTCAAGAATCAAGATTCAATACCCTCTATTATCTTCATCACCCAACACAAAATTTAAATTTTTCCCAAAGAAACGCTTATTAATTTGGCAGCCATTATTTCTCCCTGCTTTAAAAACCCTACATTTAAATGAAAACAAGCATTGCATTTCAACTACAAAAATCTATTAGTGTTCAAATGTACATGTGTGCATCACTTGTGTAGGGTATTCCTTTTCCACTTTCACATTATCAAAGAATGTGTGCAGTATAGTTCATATTTTTTGTGATTTAGATTATCTTGAAAAAGGAAAGGTAAATTATTTCCCATGGAAAAAGAAGTTTTTCCCTTTTTACTACTGGAAATGGTACAACAAAGTTCCATTTCTACCCGAAACTCCTATGAAACAGGAACCAAATAAAGGCCATGTCCTCGATGGACATCATTTGGCTTTGAAAATGGCCATTGCACCGTGTTGTTTCTTATATTACATCACGATAGTTTCTTAGGTCATTTCTTGTTTCTTGAGATGAAAAACAACCAAGGAAATTGTGAAGATCCTTTCAAGAAATAAATTACCATTTCTCAATCATATCTCAACTATTTTTTATTTTATTCAGTGGTTGCTTACTTTGAGAGAAATTTGACACTTTTATAAGGAATATAACATAAAAACACAAAATGGGAAGGAATTGATGAAGTAGATGACCTTTAGTTGTTGTCAATTAAGAATTGATAATACACGATGCATGTTCTGTACTACAAACTAGATTCCTTCCTGGAGTTAGGACACAAAGTATTGAATCAAAGTTGTAGTTTCTAACTTCTTGTATTGGTTCATCAATCTTGAAATTGAGACATTGCATGTCTTCATTGCTTCATGTTTGAATAATTTGCATCATATCGTACAATAGGAAATTAGGAATTATGATTATTATTACTTTATGGATCTGTTAAGTTACTTTTAAGTTTGCATGGTTTGGTGTGAAATTATTCTAGTGTGCCCCTAGGCCCAGGTGAAGGAATGCCAAGGACTGAGAACCCTAGTTTTTAAATGGTATTGTTTCTTATACCCAAAAATCCCTCAACATCACTTCTTATTAGTTCTTAACAATAGTGTTGTAAACAATTTGAGAATTGATATAGCAAAATCTCGCACTTCTCAAGATAAATTCCTAAAGCTAAAGTGTGATACCATGTGTAATTCAATAGCCCCATTATCACCTCACCAACCTCTTTTCACTTCGAGCTAGCTCTCCTCCAACTCAAGGGGGGTTCTCCCTAGTAGATGTTAGGGATCTAATGGCCCAACCAAACCAAGTCAAGAGCCCCCTAACTCTCTATGTTTACTACTATCAATAAAAATATTGAACAATAGGGTCAGACATGCATCCTGAAGATAAAATTTCCAGGGTATTTTTGGGTAATTTCAAAGGGAAAGTCCCCAAACACATATAATCAAGGAATTATAACGTGATTTCAAACATTAAATATCAACAAAATCTTTTAAAGGATATTGAAAGGAAAAAGGTGATGGAAGATAGAAAGTTCCTTACTTAAATGCTCTAAGTATTTTTCAATAGTTGCTCCAAAAGCTTCACTTCAAGGCCCTTCAAGATCGTCTCCAACAATGCTATACCATTAGCTTCAACAATGTTGCTCCAAAAATGTCCTCAAGGTATTCACAACAAGTTTACTAGAAGTTGCTCCAACAATATATTCAATAAGGTCTTCATTGTCAACTCGTCTCTTGTTTGGGTGTCTTAATGTGCAATGACATGTTTCCAGGACTGAATTCAATGCAAGGCATATTTGAAACTCTAACTCTGTCTTCCGGTGTCTTATTAGAAATTATTTCAGTTTTCATTTTGTGTTTTCAAGTTAGATATCGTTTTCAAGTTTTTACATTTATAATTTTATTGCAATGTGGCAGACTGATCAGAGCAGTGCAGGAACAACCCCGAGACAGGATGATCGCGGAAAGAGGCCAGCGGAAGAACATGTAAAGTGCCAGCATTGCTCTATCTTTAGGTATTTTAGTTATTTACATAATTGAAATAATATTAATTTTGTTTAAATATGCAGACACCTAGCCATGGTACGCCTGATGATTCCCTCTTTGAGGAAGAGCTTTCTTCATCCCTATCTCCAGTGTTCTTGTTGCAAAAAAAGGCATGAGATGCAAGGTCGGAATTTAATACTTTGATAGACACGCCTCAAACACTTGAAACGGAAGAGAGGATAAAAAAACTTATGAGCCGGCTAGAAACATATTAGGTAATAATAAAAAGTCAAAAGGATATTTTTTTTGTTCTGCATGAGATGAATTGTGATAGTTTGATTTTTAATTTTTACATTGACTAAACTAACAAAAAGTTCTTTTGTATGTAGCGTTTTCTGGCACTTGCTGAACCCGGTGTTGGTGGTAGTGGGACACAAGGGAAAGATATTGCCCAGCAACCCTCTCGTACACCTTCTACTCCTTTAGGTGCCAGCCAAGAAACACACCCTGCCCAAGCAGACACCCAGCCAACCGCTGAACGTGTTGGCAGTGATGAGGCTAATATGGCCAACTACATTATTGTGTTTCCTGGAGCTACACGTGTCAGCTCCACAGGGACCATTAATGGCACGTTTTTGGTGAATGATGAAGGTGTCCCTATAAAGCATGTACAACTCCCAGGTAAATTTTAATATTTTAACTATTTCATGTACTTTATCTAAAACATATTTATCATGATTTTTATTTTTAAATTAATGATAATATCCTCTTTTTCTTTTGGTTTTATTCTGTGTAGGAAACAATGAGTTCTACAGGATTCTGGAGAGCCATGCGTTGGTAATTTTTGGCCCAACCATACGTACAGGGTGGAATTCCTATAATTCCAACCTGAAAAAAGAACTTCTAGATTATCTAGAAGCCCTTTTTGGGGTCGGCACATTTGACAGAAAAGCGGTGGCTCAGGTAGCCGGCAAATATTTGAAATATACCAGGGACACCTATAAGACGCAATTGCAATTTAACCCTAGATATGAGCGTCCTCTCGCAGTTTCAGAGAGTGAGTGGAGAGCACTCATCCATGACGGAAAAGAGAAAAGGGCAAATAAAGAAGGAAAAATGCCAACTGGACCCGCAAGGTAAATTACAACTTTAATTCAATAGCTTTAATTTTCTCTATGTCTAAAATAAAAGTGTGCTACGTCATATCTGACTTTAATCTTTTGATGCTAGGTTGCATGACACCTCAAAGGCAACCAAAGCTAGGATTGAAAAAAAGGGCCATCACAAGCTAGGCCAGGGCGGCTACTTGAAATTGGCCGCAAGAATTGTAATTAAGTAGCTAAACATCTTATAATTAATTGTATCGCCTTCCAACGTTTTTGTAATCCTATCAAATATGATTAAAAATACACAGACATATGTAATGTGGGGTGATGACTTCGGAACAGAAACAACAGAGGAAGATAAAAATATCGCTTTCCATTTCGGCTATCAAGCCGTAGTTGAACGTCGCATAAGCTTGGGGCAGGTCCCAAGATCCAAAATGCCTGATAAGGTAAAACATTAACCTTTCAATATGTTTGTTTTCATCCATAAATTTAATGTCTAACAAATTTGTTTAAATCAGGGGAGCAGCACTACCGACGAGGCAAATAACCCAGTTTTAGAGCCAGATGTAGATGTTCCTCACGTGCAACCTGATCATTGTAGTGGGGACCAGGCCGACAATGCTACTATCAGTGAGGGCCGTGAAGGTAATTAATTTCCACTTATAATTTTTTCTAATTATACCTTTATGGTTGTCCTTATAACGTTTTTTTTTTAAATGACAGAGAATGTTTCCCTTGAGGATCTTACCACCAGAGAGGAAGACAGGGCAACAGTCCCAACGGCAACAACTGGTGCACCAGGTAAATAATCTCATTGCAATTTTTTTTATTAATATTATCGAACTAGTTCAATGATATTTAAAAACTGACAATTAAAATTTAATATTATTTGTTTTTGTAGGCGATGCCCCGTCACTGGATGAGACCAGACATCGTGACTACGCAACTAGGTCAGCGGCGACAGCTGGTGCACCAGGTAAATAATCTCATTGCAATTTTTTTTATTAATATTACCGAACTAGTTCAATGATATTTAAAAACTGACAATTAAAATTTAATATTATCTTTTTTTGTAGGCGATGCCCCGTCACTGGATGAGACCAGACATCGTGACAACGCAACTAGGTCAGCGGCGACAACTGGTGCACCAGGTAAATAATCTCATTGCAATTTTTTTTAGTAATATTACCGAACTAGTTCAATGATATTTAAAAACTGACAATTAAAATTTAATATTATCTGTTTTTGTAGGCGATGCCCCGTCACTGGATGAGACCAGACATCGTGACTACACAACTAGGTCAACGGCGACAACTGGTGCACCAGGTAAATAATCTCATTGCAATTTTTTTTATTAATATTACCGAACTAGTTCAATGATATTTAAAAACTGACAATTAAAATTTAATATTATCTGTTTTTGTAGGCGATGCCCCGTCACTGGATGAGACCAGACATCGTGACTACGCAACTAGGTCAGCAGTGCGGGTCGAAAGGCACAAAACAAGAGCAGAGCACGATGATATTGATGATGTAATTAGGAGCTTTAGAAATAGGAAGAAGAAAAATAAAATTTGATAATGTAAAATATTGTATTATTATAAGACAAAAGTTACCATACTTGGAACGTTTTTTTGCGTTATATAAAAAACTCATTTATCATACTATTTTTATGTCAAGCATTAATTGCAATGTTTCCTTGCGTACTTTTTGTTGAATTGTTTTTTTATTAGTTATTGAATATTTTTTTTATGCTCATGAAAGTAATAAATGAAATATAGATTGGGTATTGAGGAATTGAGAGTGATGTGAGGGGGGGGTAGGGGCCATAAGAGCTTCCACCTTCATGTGGTTGGCCCTGTTAAGTAGAGAATAATTTATTGGAGCGATTTAATCTTGGAGCAAACCTCCCTTGATCCAGCGTAGCAACAAAAAAGTCACTGTTGACTTAGTTGCTACTCTTTCAGATCGTGGGAGGCTTGTTCCAAGTTCATGCGACTCCAATAAATTGTTCTTGAAATGAAGAGGAGATTATTCAGGTATGTTTTGACATTTTCAACATATGTTCTAACATTATCATAAGAATGCATCTTAGAGTAAAAAATACTACATCAATTACTTGTGTTTATTGTATAGATAATGATGGATTTTGATTGACTTGGCAGTGCAGGTACAAATCCTCTTGCATCATGAGCAATACAACTTGTCAACCATGGTCATGTCCAGGATATTTTTGCTTGTGCGCTTGACTAGGTTCGTAATGTCACATTTTGTAAGTTCCTTTACAGTTCATAATTCAATATTAAGCTTGTTCATGATTATTATCTAGGTTTTTTGTATGTGTTTTTTCATTTATTTGATTGTAAGCAACTCTGCATGTTTCCTGTTGTTCACTATGATTTCTCCCATTACCACTCCCAGGATGAATCCGACTTTATTGTTACATAGGTTACTTTATTGTTACTATGATTTCTCCATTTACGATTTCATAGGTTACATCATGTAAAGTTGTCAATATCAAGTTGGTGATGAGCTTTAGTTCTCCAGATTTGGGGCTTTTCTGATATTTTCTCCCTCATGTCATTCCTGCATCACCTCGTTGTTTGAGCATGCCAATTGTCTACCACTTGTACCAATTGGCACATGTCAATCTCTGAGTGGTGCCACATGTCACCTATTTTCAGTGAGAGTTTAGGGTTTCTCTAACATAGCTTCAGAAATCCGATTCAGTGCCTGCTTGAATATTGTCACATAATACTCATGGTTTGGATTGATGAGCATGTTATGAATGGTTGGTTGATTCATAAGAACCACCCATATAGTCATCTTGAGATATTTCAGAAGTTTTCTTGGGTTTCCTTTTTCACCGTTTCTAGTGGGTGGGATGGTGTGGAGTGATCCATCAATACTGGTGCTCTTGTAGTAGGGAATTTGTTTTTGGGGATATAAAGGAGCATTTGATGTAGATATTCCATTGGATGCATTCATATATGGGCACGAGAGGTCAAGAATTTAAATTAAAAATATGCAACCTCTAGCATGGCAACCTGAAGGCCGCGAGAGACACTGGTTAAAGATTGTTTTGTGATGGCCTTAATATAGTCGTGATTTCTTTCTATTATCTTAATGCAAATATATAGTCCAGTCTCATTAAAATGAGGATTGTGGTTGTATTTCTCTTTGGTTATTTCTCTCTTAATGCTCCAGAAGTTGCCAAAAGTTGCGATAGTTGTTTAGTTTGCCTGTTACAACTTAAAAGTGGTTTTTAGCAATGGGAGTCATGTTTTTTAAGGTTCATAATAATATGAAGATCTTGTAATTCTATATTCAACATAAGAGAAGATGGCCTCTGCTTTGGGCGGTATGACAACAATTGCCACATCTACCTCATTGGGTAATAATGGAAAGGGGAAGAAGTTGGGTGCAATGTTTGATAATTATGGCAGACAATTGTCTTCTCTTTCAGTTTTTTCACCCATTTCTTTTAATCGCTCAAGCAGAAGAGGGACTCTGAGATTACGCGACAGAGAGAAGGTAGTTAATACAAGAGCTATGGAAAAGGAGTTGTACTTCAACAAGGATGGCTCGGTGACAAAAAAATTGCAGGTCAGAGAAAAAATTATGTTTAAAGGAAGGTCACCTGCACGTGAAACTTCACTGTGGTGGATCTTTCCTTGTCCACTTATATTCAATTTTAATGTGTTATTTTAATTTTTCATGGAGGGTTGTTTTGGCATATGGTCTGGCATTCAATTGCACACTTACTGAAAGCATTGTCAATTTGTCTTGCAGGCGGTGTGAACAAACTTGTCGATCTTGTTGGAGTCACCCTTGGGGCGAAGGGCAAAATGTTGTCTTGGAGAGCAAGCATGGTTCTCCGAAAATAGTTAATGATGGTGTGACAGTAGCTAAGGAGGTAATTTGTAGATGTGTGCTCTGGTTTTATTTTTAACGTTGTATTATTTCCCCCTCTTAAATGTCTTAGATTTGGTAGGCATAATTTGAAAACTTAAAGGTGAAAGGAAACATATTTGTTACCCAGTGGTCTACTTGGCCTATGGACTAGCCACATTAGAGTAATGCATAAATCTTTTCACAACAATAAAAGGAAAGGGTTATGGCTGAGTCAAATTTTATTGTTATTGACAGTGTAATGAAATGTATCTTAATGCTATGGTTTTGGCCTTTTTATTGGTTGAATTAGAGGACCCAGTTGAAAATATTGGGGCCAAGTTGGTAAGGCAAGCTGCGGCAAAGACAAATGATTTAGCTAGGGATGGAACCACAACATCTATTGTTCTTGCACATGTTGGAATATTGAAAAATTCCAGAACAATGAATGGAGAATAAATCTCCCTTCTTTTAACACAGAGAAAATAAAAATTTCTTTGACAGGAGACAGAGTTTCAATACTTTGAAAACAAAATTCTATTCCCTTCAATAACTCAAAAAAAAACTATTACACTTCTTCCTCACTGAGAGGGATTACAAAATTATGATTGCTACAAAACACAGTGCATAAAACCAACTCACTGTCTGTTCAAAACAAACATACTCTGTCTCTAAAACACTCTGCTGTGTTTTTCACTTTTGCACTGTTGTGCATACACACTTAAAAAGTTACACTCAGTCTTTCACTTTTTACACACTGCCGTGTAATAAAAAATTTACGTACTGTCTATAAAAAAAACTACCAAGATTTTTTGTCCTTTTTATTTTTATATGTCGTAACATATAATTATGCAACAGGAGAGTCGGTTTCCATTATACTGATTTCAAGTTGTTTCTTCATAACAACATAGGTTTTATTCACATAAGATGCAATGGTTTTTAGCTTTCTACAGGGCCAACATATGACACATCAAGCGAGCCAGTTTTTGCCTATGATCATTATGATTTTTTCTTTAATCCTGATGAGTTCAGTAACAGATGACAACATTTCCCATTTCTAAGGGTTGCTCTGTTGGTTTTTTCTTTATCTGGACTCGTAATCTGGTTGGGGTGTTATGCCCCCATATTTGTATGATCCCCACATATTTTTTTCATTTTTGACTCCTTCTTCCTTAGAAGTTGTCATGATGGAAATTGTTTCAGATCGGGTTTTCTTATCATCTCATGATGGGAATGTAATGTTTTTTTATATGCACTGTTAATAAAAACAACGTTTTTTTCTTTCTAAAAAAAAAAAAAAAACATATTATAATAAACCCTCTTTAAAAAAAATAAAATTAAAACTAAATTCTATGGCCCACCTTTCATTTCGCATATGATATATATATAACATATGTTTAAAACATATGTATATATTAAAGCATACATAAAATTAAACTATCAAAACATTAAATAACCCTTTCCGTCGGACTTCAAAAGTATGAATAGATTGAATTTCAAACCAAATTTGCGTTCCAAAATGGGATGCTGACGTCTGCCTAATTTGTAACGCGAATTCTCAATCCAATGTGCCTTATAAAAAATTCGGGTCCGGTTTTCAGGTTTTTAGATTCCCTTCAATTTCATGCGATCCAATATTAATGCTCCACGTGTCCTCCTTTTGAATTTACAAAACTGTCGGGTAAATTTCTGTTTGTTTAATTTCTGGTTGGTGAATTGCGTTAATGCTGGCTGTTGTGTTTAAATACAATCCTGTACAGAAATATGGCTGTGGCCGTCTACAAAAAAAACTTGCAGGAATTTTAAATGCTAAATTAAATTTCTGGATGGCATGCAAGCAACCTCCAAAAAAAAATGTTGTTGCTGCATCCGTCCTTCTGCTGCAGCAGTTGAAGTTAAAATTCAACAGCACAGGGTTTAATAAGTGAGGGTGTAAAGGTAACTTTTTGTCGATAGTAATGGATTAAGATCATCTATTCATTTTTGTAGGGTCTTATGGTGTTTGGTTTTTTAGTTTTGGGTTGGGCTTATTGAGTCTAAGATAGTTTTTGAGTGAGAAAATTGCTATCAGGTATTAAAAAATTTTGGTTCTTTTGTCAAAATTTATGAGCTTGTTAGGAAATACAAAACTGACAATGGTTGTATCTTAAATTTGTGGAAAATAATTTGAAATGAAACATTTTTGTTTAGGTTGTTGCAGCAGGTGCAAAACCCATTCAAATTACTAGGGGCATTGACAAGACAATAAAGGCCCTTGTTTTGGAACTCAAAATTTTGTCAAAGGAGGTAAACGCTTGCCTTTTGAGTAGGCTGGTTTTCCTTTTTGCTGATGGTTTGGTGTATCTAATTGAATTAGTTGCCTAAGGTATTTTTGGTTGCAAACTCCTTTTAATTTTTCATACATTATTGGCCTTGTGGAATACATTTGATTGTGTGGTCTTGTTAGATCTACAACATTTGTAGTTGTTTAGTCTTATGGCCGAGGTGCACTTTTATTATGGAAATAGTTGATACAATATTGTCATTTAATCCTTACTGCAGGGTAGCATGTTGAGAAGTTTCTTGTGAAACATTTGGTATTCAAAATGACACTTGATCTTATACAGCATCATGCACTTGACTTCAAAATTCATATTCAAAGTGTGCCAGACAATTCTTGCAAAATTTCAAATATTTATGTTGTTTTAAACCATTATCTTTTTCATGTATTGGATGCTGAAAATGTGAAAAAGACTTTGGTATGAAACCAACTGGTGAATAATTTCCAGCAAAACAACCACTTCCAAGAAATGATTTAGAAGTAGAACATATGTACTTATGAAGCATAGAAATATATCCTTGATGCATTGTCAATGTTTGGCTAGGGTTATTTTTGGAGAAAATAACTCCTTATTCCTAGAATAGTGATCTTCAATACAAGTAAATGCCAGAGAAGAGAGATCATTGTGTGACACAAACCTATTAAAAAAAATGAACAGGGAATGATTATTAATTATGGCATACTAAGTTGTCGGTGATTTTGACTATTTGTCTTTAACATGTAAAAATGTTAAATTCCAAACTTACATCATCATGGTTTGGCATCATGAGCTTGACTAATTGTCCACCATGCTCATAATTTCATTGTTGTCTTCATATCTATAAAAAATGTTTCAAATAATAATAAAAAATTTCTATAAGAAAAATCCAGACCTCCATGCTGCTGCTCCTTGTGAGACAAAGTCAAAATTGCATTACACAATCTGACACATAAGAATCTCCTATATCCCAGTGGTATGTATCCAAATTCTTATAATAGTGTCTTAAAGACTTATGTTGACATTGCCAATGAGATATTTAAGCAATGAAAGATGGAGACTTCTTCATTGTTGTATATGTAACAGTATTTTATTAATATAAAGATTGATGGTTTTGTCTTTCTGAAAATGAAATGTAAAAATAATTTATTGTGGTCAATTGAAAAGTTTTTTTTAAAAGCTTTTCATTATGGAAGGGCAACATAGATATATGCCCTTCTAATTGAAATTCGGACCTGCCCTTCAAATTTGATCACTATGTGGGACCTTAACAAACAATAAAACTATTCCACCACGCGTTATATAAAACATATAACAAAACCTTTGTCAAAACTTCAAACGAACCCTTTAGCCGTGGGTATTTCATCACGAATTGATCATTTTACCATGTACCTTCTTCTAGAGGAATATTCTTCCACTTGATTAGGTACTTCATAATGGTTATGTGTCAAAGAGATACAAAATGTTTATCTATAACTTTTTGTGGTTCAAGAATCAACTTTCATTCTTCATCTAATTTTGGAAGTTCTATTTACATTGGCATATTTTTTCCCAAAACCTTTTTTAGGCAAGATACATGAGAAACCTTATGAATGCAAGAAGAAGGAAAATATAACTTCTATACCACTTGTGCAATCCTATGAATAATTATTTAGGGCCATAACATTTTTGAGCTAATTCTTTATTCTTCTTTTTCTTGAATGAAGATTTCTTATAATGCTATAATCTAAAAAATACCCAATTACCCTCCTCAAATTATCTTTCACTTCAATGTTGTTCCCCTTGTTGTTTTATCATGTTTCATGTCATTTGAAGATTTTCCATAATAATTTTCAAAGTTTCTTTAGTATTTTCCATATGTGACTCTGTTTCCTATACTTTGGACTTATCTTGCAAAAAGTATGAGATACTAGGAGTTGGATATCCATAAAGAGCCTTAAATGGGGAAATTTTAGTAGATGTGTGATAGGTAGTATCATATTACCATTCTTCCTTGATGAACCCACTTCATCCATTAATATTTCTTTTCTAAAGAGTAACATTGTAGATAACCTTAAAAATATTTGTTAACTATTTTTGTTTGACCATTTGATTGTGTTTGATATGTAGAACTCATGGCAGCTAGTGTTTCTCCACTCATATTAAATAATTATTTCCAAAAGTTTCTTGTTACTATTACTTTAGTAAAACCATGAAGACTATGAATTTCTTTCACGGACACTTCTGCCACTTGGCTTGTTGTTTATGTACTTTGAGCTCTACAAAATTTGTCTATATAAATGACCACAAAAATGTAATACTTACCTTTATATTTCAGTAACCCTGTAATAAAGTCTATTGATATATCTTATAGTCTTTGAATATGTATGTGGAATGGTTGAAGTAACCCTAGAGATTTTACTATCTCTTTTTTATTTATTATGCAAACCTGACCTTCTCTTACAAAATTTTGAATATCTTTCTTCATTCCTTCCAAAAATATATTTTTTGATCCTTTGAGATGTTTTAAGGGACCCTGCGTCCTACCATCAGAGAGACATGGGACTCCCTTAATATTTGTTTATTCAAATATGCTTGCATGCATAAAAATATTCTACATTTGCACCAAAGTATATCTCTCTTTCACTCCCGATGCTCCATAGAGTTCATCCCATCCTTTATAAATTTTAGTTTTTGTTTAGTACTATTGTCATTTTTCCATTATGGAAAGCTTCTTCTAGCCACCTAGGAATAGAAAATGTAATTGGATATAAATTTTAGGCCTCTTCTATTTTAGAAAGAGCATCATGTACTAAATTTTCCTTACCCTTTTTGCAGATTATCTCAAAATTAAAACTTTGCATTTTTTCTCCTCATTTTTGTTAATATTCCAATGAAATCCATATCTTCAAAAAATACTTTATGCTATCATGGTATATCTTGACTTTAAAGTACCTCCCAGTGATATACTATCCCCATTTTTTATTGCATGTAATATTGCTTCCATTTATTTTTCATACGTAGATTTCACCAAATATTTTCTTTGATTTCCTTGCTTTTAAAAGCCAATGATATCCCTTATTGTGTTAATGTTACGTAAATTCCTTGTCCTAGTGCCTCATCCAAAAATTTTATAAGATGGGGTCGACAAAATTGTTCTTAAATAAGAACCCTTAGGACTAAAGCGATAAACCATAATTCAAACCAAATTCGCGTTCCAAAATAACTTGAGCGGCCGATAGGTAATTTTGTGATCACGAAAACCAAACAATTCGCCCTAGTATTTTTGGTCCGGGGTGAAATTTGGCGTACGGAGGGGGGGTTATTATTGTAATTTCTTATCAAATTCGCTCTGAGCTTTGAGTCGATTTCTTGAAAGCGTATTGAGCAAAAGATCGCTCCCAATCGATTACGCCCGTGAACTAATCCAAAACTTGCCCTGCTCCCAGCTGCAGGTGCATTCGATGGCGTTTAAGGCGATGGGACATGGATGTGGCGATTTCATATCAATCGCATTAAGTTTTAACGTTGTTCAATTAAGTTCCAAGGTTTTCACATCTAATCACATTAAGTTTTAACACTGTTCAAGATCGGACCTCCACTCCTGTTAGCGATTCCGCATGCTCCAATATGATCCGGCCTTCGGTTCTCATTAATTATCAGAGATTAATTATGACAAGCATCCTTCGATTGCATTGCAGTCGGGTCGATAAAATGGCATTTTGCTATGGTTTTTCAGACGAGCCGGTTGCTGGGTTACACTGCCTGCTCACTGTGACGAGAAGGAGAAGTGGCCAGCTGAACTGTTGCGTAGACCTTGTTGCATATCTGCATTTCTCTCGGTCTGGTCCTTGTCTGTCTTCCTCTGTTTCTTGGAATTATGCTTCTTCGTCTCCTCTTGTGCCCACTGCTAGTGAGACTGCACCCATGCCTCGCCTGCGTCAAAGGATGCATTGCCGCAGGGGGAGCACTAGAGGTCAACCCCTGCGCGCTCCCTCCAGCCCCTCAACCGAGTTGACTTCCGGCCAGTCCAGTGATTATTACGCAGGTCGCTATCCAAATACTAGGAGTGGGCAGGGTCGGGTTGTAGGATCTGGCCACCGTATGGATTCCCCTGCTCCTCGTTTCCCCACCGCTAGTTCACCTTCTCCCATGACGCGCACTGCACAATTTTCCTTTAATTTCTCTCTCAACCGCCCACGAATCACAGCTTCAGTCACTGTGG